>VXBL01009156.1:300-74441 GCA_013400195.1 Aramus guarauna | reverse complement strand
GGGAGGTGTTTTAAGATTTGATTTTTTTTCTCATTCCTCTACTGTGTTTCGCATGGTAATAAACTAGATGAATTTTCTTTCTAAGTTCAGTCTGTTTTGCTCGTGATGATAATAAGTGAGTGATCTCTCCCTGTCCTTATCTTGACCCACAAAGTTTTCATTATATTTTTTCTCCCCTGTCTAGTTAAGGAGGGGAGTGATAGAGCAGCTCTGGTGAGCACCCGGCCTCCAGACAGGGTCAACCCACCACAGTCCTCTTTGATCACTAAGTGTGATCTCCCACAGAATCTGTGATGCAGAATCCGTGATGCAGAATCCCACTTGGTTTCTAAGTCCCTGACCGCAAGCCTAAACTACTGCCTTCCCACCTGTATCCCACCTTTCAACAGTGGAGCTGTTCCGTGTTAGTGTGCGAAAATGAGATTCCTCTTAGAAATTATGCTTCCCTCACATTCCATGGCTATCTCTATCTCCTCTAAAGATAAAACAGACAAAAAAGAAAAGCTGATAGACAGGAAAATGGCTCTACAGAAGGAAAGGAGGTCAGAGACATGGAACTGTGGAATTCCTGCTAGCCAACTTCTGCTGTCCAGCTCCAGGGTGCATTTGTCTATAAGATAAGGAAGCGCAGTCTAGTTCATCAGCCAGATCATTACCAGAAATACTGAATAGTTGGGGAAATTGAAAGGTTGCATACTGGAAAGGGCTCAGTTGATGATTTCAAGGCCAGGCACTCCTGGGAAAATCTGCAAGATAAGCAGAGGTTCAGAAAGTCTAAAAATTGTTTTGGGGGCTGAGCCAAGGGGTTTGCAGTATAGGGAATTGGTGGGTCAGGGTTGAAGGACAACCCAGCCCTCAGTGCAGATACTGGACAGTGACCTGCCTAAAGCACAAGAGCCAGGAAACGCCGTGCCTTGGTGCAGCATAAACCCACTGGTGCTCGCTGCTGCTGTGCTTCAGGAGAGCAGTGTGCTACGCTGGCACAACATACGCTGATGCAGGCAGAAGATTAAGCCCGTAGATCAAATATTTCTTTGTCCCCTTAGCTGTGCAGTGTGCATAAACTGAAGTTAGTGGGACCTTGCTTATGTCTAGCAGGCACAATAATGGTTTACCTGCGTTTTAGTCCACTTTTCAAGGAGGCACAATGAGGCCTAAGGGAAATCTGACCCTTTCTGCACCAATCTGCCACCATTAAACATGACGTCTTTGTACTGAGAGCTGCAATAGCATCACAGTTTATGGATTGAGACCGATGCTGAATTTTTTTGTGTGTACCCATTGCAGTAAAAGTGAAAACTCTTCAGAAGCATAAGATTTCTTTGAATCACTACAGTATTTATAATGAAAAGGGAAGTAAGTCACTATAAATATTTAAGTGTCCTAAGTAAAGATTAATTAAGAACTGGGCAGGAAGCTGCCTTTTCTTTTTAAGCAATAAATTTTTAATTGCAAAGTATATTTTAGTAACAAATTGGTACTTAATAGAGATATAAAAGGAGAAATCTGAAGGTCAGGGATAATTATCAGATACCTGCATATGCATCTACATATAGAACACTGCGCTATACTTGAGCAAATATTGCAAAAACTATTAAAAGGTATTAATTTGAATAAAATGCTTAGTTCTAGCTTTTACTATCTTTTTGTTTGCATGAATTCATGCTCATAGGCAAGAGTGTCCCTTAAAAGAATACAAATTGCAAATAATTACTTCTAAAAATTTTTCTGTGGCCAACATGCCATTGATTAGGAAAGTAAGGAATAAACAGAAAGATGCCACTTGGAAGAGATGAAAACAACTAATTTTAACTACATGGAAGAAACCACATCTATGGAGCATGAACATAAGCAAAGAGCTTCAGTTTTCCAATAATCAGGTGATAAATAACATCGTCAGACATCTGAAGATAGATGCAAGCATTCCACGTGAGATGCCATGGCCTATTTTAAGATGTTCTCTACCTGTTTGAAAAGAAAGGTAATTCTTCTCTGGTCTTTTAAGATAAGGAGAAACCAGAAAGGGCACCACAATTTCAATTATTCTCAGCTACCTGGAAAAACTGGCTTTGGAATGCATGAGTAGGGCATATTTTTGTTTTGGTTTAGCATGGTGCATTGGTTTGTTTTGTTGACTCACACTTCCTCTGTTGAGTGAGCTTATTTTATTTATTTGTGCAACTACACATGTGGAGCTTTACATCTAAGTTAGGATATATGTGTGAACCATCCAGGTACTAAGCCGAAGAAATAGCATTGTATAGACACCATGCATCAAATGAAAGTGAATTCCTGCAATATTAGTTGCATAAATGGAATTCTGAAGTGCAGGTTTATAATTGGATGATCAGAACTGAAAGAAAAAAAATCAAACTGCAAGAAGAATCTTACTTGAACTGAAACCTAGCTTTTGATACAAAAAACGTGAATCAGGCTGAAACCATGCAGTCTCCTTTCATATGAGTGTGGCCTCCTAGCATACACAGAAAAATTCTCTTTCCTATAGTCTTGCTTGCCCTTTGCACATTCGGGGCTAAGAACATAGGAACGATAAAAAAAAAGGGCCAGAGAAAGCATCATAGACTTTCCCTCAGTTATTCACTTGGTGGGATGTTTAACAAAAAGAAGGCTTCTTATTTTTTTCTGTACTTTTTGAATTTCCCAGATGCAACTTTCCAAACTCATCTCAGGCCATCTGCAGTAGGAGATTGCTATGATTTTTTGGGTACTGATCTGCCACCCCTTGTCATCCCCAACACCCCCCCAGTACTTTGTTCTATGTTTACAGTGGAGCATTGTGTGCTTTCCTCCTAGCCACTTGCCGGCAAGCTGAAACTGAGAAATGAACACAAGCAAGGGTGAGTGGCTTTGCTTTTGGCAACTTTTCAGACTCTCACTTGAAATGGAAATGTTTTATTATTTTGTCTTGGAAATGAAGTTCCTAACCAGAAACATAGCAACAGCAGAGAGTATATCTTCTTTCTTCAATATTGGCATAGCAAATACCACTATAGTTTGTATAAATTGTTAGCCTCATGTGCTGCAGTTGTATCATCTTTTTTTCTGATGCTTCAGCACTGGTATTTCTTATGCTAATAACAGAGCATTAGGAATATCCTCTATGTCCTACTGTCCCATGGCAGAGGCAGGAACCAACCTCCTTCTCTGCAGACATACAAAATTCCTGGTGAACCCAAAAGCGGAGAGTATTGAAGTGATGGATTGAAGTGAGATAGTCAAAAATAGAAAAAGCAGGAAGTTAAATACAAGAGATTTTGAACTGCATGGTCAAGACATACCTGAACACCCTGGGTCCCATCCTCAATTGGTATAAATAGCCTTGAAACCATTAATCTCAGAGCTACATTGGTTCTCCCCTTGTTAGTGGTGTAGCACAAGTCAAAAAGAATCCAGTGCTGGGATCCCACCTTGCTGGGCTTTGATGGTTTGTATATTTTACAAAAAAAGTTGAGAAAAAACCCATGAGGGGTTACTAGCATTTTACAAGCTGTCCACTTAAAGAACCTGAGCAACACAACTGGCACGTAGCCTAGGAGATGCTGTGCTCTGCCTTTCCACAGAGTGGCCTATGCAGGCTGGCAGGACAATCTGGGGTAGCCTCCACAGCATCTCCCCAGTTGTACATAACCTGTGGATCAAACGATGCCCTCAGCCTCCCCATTATTTACTGAAGCAGTTTTCTGAACACCAAGGGACACTCTTCCCTGAGGAACGTATAAAATCTTCTAAACATTTCTAAGCTTTCAAAAGAAATGTGGGGGAAAATAAGAAGAGTTTTTCAACAATTTTGAGCACTGATTGAGGTATAGACTATGTTCTTAAATGCTTCTTCAGCAGTAACGAGCTTTCCTTTAGAAATTGTCAATTTAAAATGTTCATGCTTTGTGATAAGGACTCTCTCTTACTGTCTATAAATTTGCTTATGTAAAGCAGAGGCCATAGTCTTGGTTGCACTAATGAGAAACAAATCCAAGTGAATTTGACATCATCTGTAAGATGGGGCTCGGTTTTACTTTACTAATAAATTTACTCCATTCATTCCAATGTAATTTTTCTCTCATAACAAACATTTGAAGAAGCCATGATGCTCCTTGCTTTCCTCAATATTTTGTAGGTGTAAGTTTTTGATAGAGATTACATTTTAGGGATGGTTAATACAAAGAATATTCCTCAGTATGAATGGCACTGATCACTGGATTGAGATGTTTATTGATTATAGTAAGAGTTTAACCTGTTTAGTTTTGCCAGATTTACAAGATCAAGAAAGAATGATCAGAAATGCCTCTTATACCAAGCTAGATTCAGAAATCAGCACCACTGCTGGCAAATAAAACTGCAGCACCTTTTAATAGTATTCACAAAGGTTTCTTTGGTTGCCTAATATAGTGATTTGATACCAACATAACTCCCTTTATTTCAAAACAGCTATAAATGCTGGGCTTACCTCTCCATTGAGGAACACATTTTCTACCAAGGATTCCCTGCTGAAGCCCATAATTGCGTGGTACCATACCAGTCTAGCTGCGTGCCGAATCAGGACCCACACATGTTTTGGCCTCCAGAGCCATGGTCCTCCACTTGCCCACACAACTCCTAGCAACTAACTGACATTTCCAGGGATTTCAACTAATGATCAAATCTGGCTGGCAGAAATCAAAATACAGAGGTTCTTTTTGACACACCTGTGTTTTTTCTACAGCACAAATGAAACACGCACATCCCTTATCATTGATCTTTTTCTATCATTTGAGCAATGAATGTGTTGAAGCACTGCTGTAAACAGGGTGGGAATACTACTGCTGTGCATCAGGAGTAAAACAAATAAGACACTAAAAAAAGATGTTTTCTTGCTGAAACAGACCAAATCACAGCATGGAACTTTATTACAGAATCTGACAGCAAAGCACTAATTTGCTTCTTTGAATGATGCAGATTCAATCAATAAATCTCCAGCTATCAGAGTAAATCTTTCAGGAAGATAAACAAAACCAGAAAGTCAGAATTCTCTCTTCTTTCCAGAGAACATTTGAAACACTTAACTTTTTTTCTGCTGTACCTTATTTCTAAGGTATTGAGTCCATACAAAAACCAGGGTTTATTTTCATCACATAAGCATATCAAAGTTCCCATGCTCCCATTCCTTAAAAAAATACCTTAGTAAATCAAAAAGATAATAAAGTTTCAGTGAACCAGTGAACTATTTCTGCACAGCTTTGATTCTTTCAGGTACTTCAGTATGCACTTTGCTCACTAAGGTCAAGTCAAAGCTGAATATGTTTGTTAAAAACTATGGCAAATCGGGGATTACCTATATCCTGTAGGTTGAGTAGTATACATTGTCTGAGGTCCCTTATTTTAGTGGAAGAGAAATGCAGCAATAATCTACTCTCTGGAACTTTGACATTTGTTCGTCAACGGAAGGTGTCTTTAAACCCAAAGGTTGTTATATAATTATAAATTAAAAAAAGGAACACTGGTGGCAAGAGCTTCTAGGCAAGAGCTTGTACTTTCTTTTGAGATTGAACTCAGGTCTCATTTTTGGCTTGTTTACCAACATGGTCATTTCCTTTATTTGCTCCCTGTTTTGAATTTTTCTATTGTCATGACATACTTATAGATGGTGGTAGAGAAGGAGGACAGAGAAGAGAAGCTTCTGGCAGGGTTGTGGCCAGAGCAAATAGTGTAAATACCTGGGAAGACATGGCTAGCATTTAGGATACTTGGCATAATAACCATGAGGGAAGTAGAGTGCAGTAGAAAGATCTACACTTTTACTGACGGGCTCTGGTTTTCCATGATTTTATTTCTTGATTCACAAGACAGAGGCTGACTGAAATTTGGACTGAGAGGGAAATTTCATGTCTTGTAGGTCCTTGCAAGGATGAGAACAGCAGGAAGAGAAGATGAGAATTTGAGTCTTCTCTACTTTCTATTTGAGAAATTAAGATCTTTATGAAGTAAACAGAAGAAGGGAAAGAAAGGATGGGAGGGAGGAATAGGCTGTAAGGAAGGAATCAAGGGTGACAGAAGTGTTTTGAGGATCAGGTGCAATCAAAGCTAAAACAAAACATGACTGGGCAAGAGCGTAGCAGAACGGAAGGGAGAGACAACACTTTGCAGGAAGAAATGTCATCCCAGTAATAGTTTCAGGCCAATATCCATAGATTAGGGATAATTGTATCTAAACCAAGATCCCTAATCCACAACATTGTATGATTATCGTTAATACAATAAAAGTAATGTGGCTACGAATAAAGTATAATATACAATAAGGAAACTAATTAGAGCAAATAAGGTTGACAATTTCAAAGCAGATATTTGTCATCTTAATTCACACAGGTTTATCTACCTCTTAAGGATATACTTAAGTTTACCTCAGCTCCTGGAGCATCAGGACTCTAAGATAAACAAAAGAAGGAAAGCTATTTTATACCTGGGAACCCTTCTGGATGCAAAACTCTTACACTGGTTACAATGTTTATTTGCTTTAGACAAGATTCATATTCAGGAGCACCAAGGCTTGCATCTGGATGACCCTTTTTTGTCCAAGTGTTGAGAAGATTCCATTGCTCCATTATATCTCTCGTCCTCCCCTTCTGCCCAGAGAAAGGGTAAGGCCTCTGCAAAGGCATATCAAGGGAAAACTGACATGTCCTCATAGAACAGGCAGTACCTTCAATGTTAAGGGGATAGATGTCATGAAGAGAAGGAACAGAATAAAGAGTAAAAAACTTAATTTGAAACATGTCATTCTATCATGCCAGTGAGAAAAAGCATACACCTTTCACTACTAAGGAGAGACTGAGCTGCATTTTTTGAAGCTCTTACTCTGTGGAGCACTTTTTGAATTACTAGCTGTGGTTGTTAAGCTGTAAAGTACATCTGTTCAGACAGAAAGAAATTAATCTATGTAATACACCTGCAAAGTCAGAAATCGTTAAGTAATAGGTATCAGTTTAAAAAGAAATACTTTTATTTCAGATGGCATCACCTCAACCACAAACTACTAAATCCCAATTTTTCAAAGAAAAATATTTTAAAGATTTCACATTAGATTAGTCCCAATGATATCTTAAAGCAATTTATTTAGAGAAGGAGGACCTGAATTCACCCAAAGTTTTTAATGTAGCAGACAATGGAATGCTTAAAGGAATGGAAATCCTTTTATATAGCCACTTGTTGAATATTCAGACACACACCTTTGTGCTTTCTCCAGCCCTCTGCTTCGTACTTAAGATGAACTTCATGCAAGTACTTGCAGCTACCCAATTATCCTCCTTCAAATCCCTTCTCAAAATTCTTATTTTCCATGATGCCTATAAACACAAAATACAGAAAAGGAGATGGAAGGGACCACAGGAGGTCATTTCTCCATCTGCCCAAGCCAGAATCAAATTATTCCTGAAGACTGCTGCAGTCTCCACAGTGACAGAAGGTCTGCCTGTATCAAAGTGATCTATACCAGTACTTTCTGAATACTTTCTTCTCATCCTTCCCACCTTTCCTTTAAGGAAGGAGTAAAGGATTATGTCCTTTACTCCAGCCCACTGTGGAAACGAAGAACACCGTATACTTGTAATACTCGACCATTAGCAATGCTGACCATTTACCTTACACAGGTTGCACTGTTACCTTTTATTTCTCTTGCCTGTTTCTTCATCTTTTACTTAGGCAGTAAACACCTAATGCTAGTGACCAAACTTTTGCTCTCTGTGGGCCTAAAATTCAGATCAGGACTTATTTGGTAGTATCTTTACACACATTTATGGTAATAAAATGAGGAAAAACTTAAAAGATTATAGTTGTTACAAGATGAGAAAAACAGTGAGCTTCTACCATTTATTTCAGAGAATTGTAAAGATAATGCATGTGGGTAAAGTGATGATTAGCAGCCAGCTTGGGTTTGCCAAGAATATTGTCAACCAATCTAATTTCCTTCTACAACATGATAACAGGCTTTTTAGAAGAGATGTGTTAGCTGCTTAGATTTTGACACTGTCTCATATAACATTCTTATAAGTAACATGAGCAAAAACAGGTCTGAATGAAATGTTCATACAACAGATACAAATATGACTGAGTTTATGAGATTAGTTAATGAAGCACTGTATTTACTGCAAAATCAAATGATGGAATAAGCAGGGTTATCCAGGGGTTCTACATTCTATATTGTCTAATATTTTTACTAGTGAAGTAGATGACAAAATAGAAAGTGTGCTTGCCAAGTTTGCAGATCACAGCACACTATGAAGGACTGCAAGGACGTCGAAAAATAAGTTAGCAACCAAAAAGAATGTCAACAAATTAGAGAGAGGTATTTTGGAGACAAACAAACAAGAGTGTTACTCAGTATGGAAAAGAGCAAGTTACACTATTCTTAGGCAGGCAAAATCAACGTCAGAAGTGTGGTGTGGCGAGAATTTTGATTTATGTGTATGAAAATCAAGTTTGTTTCATACTAGTAATTGGGGTGTAGGTGGGTATCAGGGCTGTGGCTTATGCACACCCAGTGCGCTTCACTCATTCCTTAGTTCAGGAACTCCCCATCCAGTCACCTATATAGATGAGAGAAAGGACTGGTTTGAGACCAGGGACCAGCCTGAAACTAGGTGATAGCCTGATCAGTCACAGTCAAGTGTTTTTCTTACGTCACAGAAGCCCTCCTGGTGAGAAATTGGGACAATTCTAGAAATTACTTCCCCCCCAGGTCATGTTGTGTCTAGTTCAATTTGTATAGCTGGATGTGTTACACCCTTGGTGGATGTCCCAAAGATTGCTCCTGGTGGTTCCTGCTGCAGAATTTTACACAGATAAGACTTTTGTAAGTAGTCAATACAAATTGTTCCTGCAGAAATGGTCACGTAGGACAGTCTTTTATGTATGGCTAAGATATTTAAGAGATATTTTGTATGTAGTTAAGATATAAATAGCAATGAATTACACAAGTGCTGGGTGGTGACTTCGGACAATGGGCATCTGGATTATAAGTGAGCAGAGCAGTGGTTCAGGGGTCTCACCCCATGCAGTTGAAGATGCTGCTGCAAGTACCTTTGCAATGGAGATTCCTGTCACCACCAGACAGAGACCAACCATACTACTCAGAAGATTCGATCCCCTCTGTGTGCGTTACCTTATGCTAAGATCTGCAGAAATTACTTTTTTCTTTTCACACACACCCTGTCTGCACAACAACAGGATGGAAAACAAGTGTCTGTACAACAGTTCTACGGAAAAAGGATTTGAGAATCATAGAGGATTGCTGTGTGAGTTTCACTCTGCTGTAAGAAAGGCAAATTCTGCCTGGGCATACCTAACAGAAGGAAGAGAAATTAAATGATCCTTCTGTTGCACCCAACAGAACATGACCCAGATGAGGGTCTAAAAGTGAATCCGTTCTTCGTGTTCACAGTGGGCACGACAGGAAGTAATGAACGTAGGCCACAACAAGGAAGGTTCAGGTTAGAAACAAGGAAAAACTTTCTTCAAAGGAAAAATCCTGAAGCTCTTGGACAGATTGCCTAGAATTCTGGTGACAACATTTCTGTTGCTGCTTAAACTGTTCCTTAAAGTTTTCAAACCTCTGTTAAAGATAAGACTGCCACAGGATGAGGGAATTGTCTAGGTGACTTCTTGTGATCCTTTTCAGGTCTATGACTCTAACACCCTGCAGCAAGTGAAGGAAAAAACTGTTATTTGTTACAATTAGTCCTGAAGTATTTGAAGTGGATAAATACAGAATGGTGGAGTAGTCTATTAGAAATGTCACCAAATAATCTGCAACAACCATATGCTTCCTTATCATTTGAGTACCTTTACCTTTACAACCAGTGAAAATCTCTGTGTCATTTTATCCTCAGTGAATCTCATGATATGTAAAATGAAAGAAGGAGTTAAATCAGATGTTTCTATGTTAGTAGTAGATCCTATAAGACCATTAAGTTCACTGTGACTGAAATATGCTGTAATAGGAGCTTCAATACCTCAAGACATCATCTAAGTAAATAGGCATTTTTACTCCTCAGACACATTAGCAGATGAATAACCAATCTCATAAATGCATAATGAATGAATAACTTGTTTCAGTCCCTGGAGGTAACACACAGACTAGATACCATAATTTTCTACCAAAGAAGTGCCCGTTTCAAGGACAAGCCTATGAATTTCCTGCAGTGTAAATCAGTACCATCACTGTGTGCTTACCTTCACTTGGGTCTATTTGCAGCAGGAAAGCCTTCTTTGTTTAAACTGAGAGAGCTGCCAAATATCATGCCTCTCACACAACACTCAGATTCTTGGCAGCAATGATGATGACTCCAGCAGCCTGCCTGCACAGAGGGAGCTGTAAGAAATGTCTTACAGTGTGGCCCAGAGTCCGACAGCAGGAATCTGTCTCTAGCCTGTCCTCTTCCCTCCAGCTCATGTGAGCTGCCAGCAAGGGGGGGTATATTGTACCAGCAAAGAGACGTGGGCCAAAGCTGACTCCCTTAGCTCCTTTCCCAAAGGGAACAGGGTCAAGGGAAAAAAAAGCTACCTAGAGGAGAATAATTTGTCAGAAGAGAAGATGACAGACACATGCATTGTTCCCCACTCCCAGGAAGGCTACAGCAAAATTGAAGGTCAAATCATACCTTTAAACATACCCTTTAATCAACTCAGCCTGCTTGCCAATGACATGGTAGTTGCTGTCATCAGTGAAGACAGAGGAACACAAGCCTCTGCATGAGACACATAGTGAAGGTGAAGGTCCAGAGAAGGCGTGCAAAATATATGCTGGCGCCTGTGAGGCCATAGACTTACTGCTCTTTATGCCTGGGAAAGCCTATGTTCCTGAAAGCACTGGCCTGAGTCTTAGAAACCATCTCATACCACTGTAAGCTCTCGCCTCGTGAAAATCAGTCCCTCTTGAGCTCTTCCTTACCCATCAGTTTACTGTAAGAAGATTCAGCACCATCTCTGGCAACATGTTCCCTTCCACCTGCACCACATATTTCATTATGTCCAATATCTCCCTCCTTCAGACTTCTCTAGACTCGTGTGAACCCATGTCAGCACCATTTAAATTCCTTCCCAGAGATAAGCATCGGACTTTCCCACGCTGTTTGGAGGAATATAGCAAGCAGCTTACCTTTTTAAACACAGATTCAGCTACTGAATTCTTATTAAATAATTATCACCAAAAGATATATGTGACTTGTAGAAAGCTACATGAGAAAAATTAAGTGACTCTTTTGACACTTGAAAAGTTTTGAGTGGCTTGGTGCTCGTTTGCTTTTAAGTGACTTTTATTAGCAAGTACACATAAAACCCCCATCCACTAAAAAAAAAAAAAAAAAAGTAAAATCTCTGAAGAGTGATAAATAAATTGTGTATTAAGTTTTAACATGTGTAACTGTCAGGTTTCAGGAAAAATGTCTGCATTCAATAAAGAAAAAGAGAACTATGTCTTCAGCAACTGTAATCACAAATTAATTAGTTCTGATATAACTTCAGAAACATTTTAATAACAGTCTTTCTAATTTATTTATGACTTAAATGCTTTTGCTGATGAGAAACACTACACCTAGGATAGCACAATATAAAATAGCACCTATCAGCTGCTGCGTTATCTGTGGTGGTGTCCACCCACTTTATTGAGGAAAATTACAAATGAACCTCTGAGAGAAGGAAGATGCTGTGTGTGGGTATTGACACAGAGCCTGATGGAGTCAGAGGACTAATGTGCTCTAACGGCACATGAGAGACTCGAATGCTCAGAAGCAGAGATCATGTTGCGGGAGGAAGGCTTTCTTGTTTGCTTGTTTTTGCTGTATTTTGCTTTTTTTACCTCCTGATGCATGTATATTTTTTTTTAAGTCAAAGAAAATCAGTTTCCTGAATGCAGGATTTTAAAAAAAAACCCAAACCTGTGCCGTGCTGTCCATTCCCTCACTGAGCCGTGTCACTCACTATTCCTCATTTTTCAGAGCCTGGCGTTGATACCAGGCTCAAATTCAGCACAGTCACATTCCTACCAATCAATCAATCTTTTCTCCTTAGGAGAAAAACACGTTTTTCTCTAGTATAAATGCTACCTACATTGGTACTTTTTATTACAGGCAGATGACAAAACACAGCAACCGGGACTGTATGGCATAATCAGACTGACCTATATTTCATTAAATATCAACCTCTACAGGCTTTAAATGCATTGTTTCCTACTTTCAACTCATTTCAGCATTCAAACTAAATTTTTCCAAAAGTCTCCCCACAGATGAGGATGATTTCATTTAGCAGTCTCTGCAGTCAGACAGAACTGTGGCTTTCTGTGTTTATTTACGGTATGTTATATGTTTGAGTCAAATGTCACCTAGCAACTGCAACACATCCCCTTTTTTTACTGCTACGTCTAGTCTTAAAAAGACCAATGCGCATGTGCAATTTGCTTCCTGTGAGTAGATCCTGTTGAAGGTGATGAAGTTACTCATGTTTTGTATTTTACAGGCCTGAGGGAATGAAATGTACTGAATAGAATAGAAATAAATTATTTTTGATCAGTGTTAAAATAAAATATTTTTGTACTATATCTGATTTGTTGAAGTGCATTCAAAAGTATTCAGTTAAATCTCACCCAGGATGAAATTCCATTCATCTTAAATTACAGTATCTTAGGCACAAATAATTTATTATTATACAACAGTTACTTTGTTTAGAGGAGAGAGAGAGAGATACATGTGCATGTAAATGTACAAGACAATATAATAGTAGCTCTAACCTATTCAATGAGATTCTTCTTAATGCAATGATTTTTAATAAGGACAGGCTAGAAAGGTTGTAACAGTGTACTAGCTAAAGGGACACTGCTCAGTTGATCTTTCCATGTATTGATCAACCTTTAAAATATCTGTAAAATATTCCTGCTGTTAAAATATTATTAAAACACCTCCCTCCTATACTAAGAAGGCAGTTGGGATGGAGGGAGACAAAGCCACCTTGGAGACTGAGTTTTTTTTCTTCATAAGGTGTTGATGTTAAAATAATTCCTCTTAGGAACAGAGGATTTTAGACATTTTCAGTAAGTCTGCCAATTTACAAGGGCACTGGAAAACATGAAAACAGCAGTGAGAGAGAGAGAGAGAGTACATGCCTTGGCTGCAAACCAAGACAAAGCTGGCTGATCTGATTTGAAGCCTAAGAGGTTTGACAGCATCTTGTCTGCAGGACTACAGGGTGGGCTGGGGGGGAAGGAGCTCCCTTGCGCTCTCCGTCTGCTGGGTGCGCGCCCCGGATTACCGGCTTGGGGCACTAACCACCAGCCAAGACTGGAGCTCGCCATCCTCCCACCAGGCAGAACTCTGCCTTTCTGTGTTGATTAGCCCATGGCCACTGTAAATGCTAAAACTTACAGAAACCAAGGCCACTAATGTACATCTCTTGCAGTCTTCTGCAGTGACTCTCATCATTGCTTCTCTTTGTAATTTAACCACTGTCTTCCACCACATTTTTTAATTAGTATATCTTTATAGCTTCTTAAAAAGGATTATTTTCCTGAACTCTGCTATAGTCCATATTGACCTTCTTTCTTTTATATGCAAATAATTGCATAGCTTTACCATAACCTTAATTAAAATAACCCTCTAAATTATACTACCGAGTGCCGACACCTTTATTTCAACCTGTGCCTGCTCTTATTTTTACTGAAGAAACTGTTACTGTGTGAAGAGATGTAGTTCTGATTCTGCTGTATCTGCAGCATTTTGATCTGGAAAATAGTTAGGTTATCCCTGATAATAAATAAAAAAAATAGACTCAGACTCTGAGTGCCCAAAATGTTATTCCAGAGCAGCCTCTGTGGGCATGGATCAAGATGAGAAAGCAAAACCAGAAGACATAATTGCTATCGTGCCACTTACAGATGCCATGCAAGGCAGCGGAGAAGTGTCCTCCCTGGAGTGACAGAATTACATGCTAAAAATCACTCAAAGGGATCACCTATCTCTTGATCCAAATAAGGGCTGAGAACTCATTTGACTAGCATTAACTGATCACAGCAAATACTGTTGGTTAAAATCATTCTTCTTGTTTTAACTCCATACACTAATGTCACCCAGACAGGCTATCATAACCCCATAAACTCCTGCACCGGGAGAAAAAAGCTGATGGTCTTGGTTCAACTCTGTTTACAGGGACTGCTTGTCACTATTACACATATTAATTAAATACCTCTTATTTTGAATATCCATAATTCAACTTCCAGAATATATTTGTTAACGAAAGCCTCACACCCAAATGACTTGAAAACTAACGTGTCACAACACGTCTTTTTGTCGGTACCACCGACCCAGGGGCCCTCGTGCTGCTCTTCCATCCTTGCTCTATGTAGGCCAGACACCGCCATTCATCAAACCTTGTTTTTCACCCCGCCTTTGACAAGCAGAATGGCAATATTCATTCGGCCTGCCCTACCATCACAGACTGATTTGTAACCTAACTGCTCAGCTGTCAGCTTCACTGCAGGCCGCGTTTTATTTTAATAAAACCTTTGGGAGTGAGACAGCGTCTTTGTACAAGCATGGCGAAGGCCTTGAGCTTGCCTAACTGAATCCATTAAGGCTTTATTATCAACTGATCTTCAAGATCTATTTAAATGTGAAGTGCTAGTGATCTGACGCAATGCTGAGAATATGTTTAATTGACTTTTGTTATTTTTTCCTTTTTGGGGTCAGAAGCACTGAGTGGTGTTAATGCTCTGCTACCAGAAAGGGCCCTCTACCCATTACTGACTGCAGAAGAGGGTACAAACCTACCATAACAACGCTCAGGATGGAAACCCAGCCCGCTCAGGACATTCACAATTCTTATTAAAACCTAAACATCGCAAGGCATTTAATTGAAACAGGTGAAGTATAATGAGGAACGGGAGGTTGGGCATGATTAACACACAGCTAATCATGCTGGACTAATTATTCTTATTTTAAATTTCCAAACAATTGGTGTAAAAAACTCAAATGCTTTAAAATAACTTGCCCATCCTCAAAAAACTAGGCAGCGGGGTTTGTCACTCCTAGGACTATGCTAAACTTACATCAGCCCATTCACTTGCATTTCTCAAACGGAAAATGCGCGGTTATGGGTTAAACAAAGATAAGGCTCACTCAAACTGGAGGAATGCAGAATCCTTGCAAAATCTAATTCATAGAGTAAAATGAAGTTAAAAAAAGTATAACTAAATACATAGGAGACAACTAGAATTAGATTCCTAGGTCAGGGATATTACTGGTTCTGACAAGGTGAATTTATCCAAGCTTTTACAAACAGGATGTCCAATTTACCTCTGAAGAAGCTTGTATTTTTCTGTTCCATCTTCTCCATCTGATGACATTTCAGAGACTGCTGCACCATTAGCAAATAGGTTGCTACCTTTAAAAATGGCTTTGCCAAGCTCAGAATTTAACAGATAAATACAGTTTGGATTCTGTGACACCTATGTTTAAAAATTCACTATCAATCGTCAGGATAATTATTGTTCTAGAAAAATGAGGAAGTAAATGTAAGCCAAGGTGCAAAACAGACTGAAACAACTTTTGCACTCTTTTACGCCCTGCTTTGCCTCACTGACGTAATCAGGTTGCAAGGTGTAAGAACGAGGCTGAAATTCTTTCCATTGTAGAAAATAGCTTTGTACAATGAAAATTTCTTTGCAGGTCTTGTTTAGTTCAGTAAATGTTTCTGAATTAAATTTTGATCTGATTGATGTTTTCTATTGACTTGCATAAAGCTGCAAATCACTGCCCGTCTTCTGCTTGTAGCAGGATGTGTATACAGGATGTATTATTAATTTCATATATCTGCAAGAGTATGAACATTTTTTCATGTAGTTGTTTTTTAAAAGGTAAAAAGTAAACTACAGGTCTGATTCTGCAGCCCTGATCTTGTGCCCCATTGTCTTAGATGCACTGAATATATATTACAAATGCTAAAGGTAATATACAACCATTAATTGCCTTTAAGAAAGGTTTTTGCCTTTGCATATATTGCATAGAGACCAATAACAAAAGAGTGTTTGCTCAACTTGAAATTAATTTCATTTCCTTGAACTTCCATGATAAACACTCAAAAAGAATAACTGAAATAAATATGATTCAAACCTCTCTAGGGAGCAGTTGATTTACTGTGAAGACCACTTTCTGTGTCCTGCACTGCCCCTTGCTGGAGTATCTCACAAATGTGACTGTAAACTCTAATAGCAGCACTAATTAAAATGTGTATCAGTTTCAGAACCACACAATAATCTTAAAATATACGGATTGCACAATTTCATAATCAGTCACTTAATCAACAGTTCATCATTACACACGTGGACGTCTTTTCTGTAAAACTGTTGACCGTTACCATTTGCAAAGACTAATTTTAATCCATACAGAGTTGATGAACACTGTTAGCTTTTTCCCTGATTGCTTTCTCGTAAGAGATTACTATTGCAAGAAGAAAACCATAAAATCAAACACCCATAAATATTGCTACTTTACTACTGATGAAAAGTGGCAAAGAAATCCAGGCAAACAGATGCTTTTCTAAAAAAACAACATGTCTAAGATGTACAGTAAATGTGAACATCAACTATACAAATATATGAGAATAAGAAAAATAAAAAAACCCACACTTAGCAATATCTCTTACCTCTGAAACTCCCATAGAATTTCATGTTATCCTTCAAAGATTCATCTGAAGAACTGGTGTCTGTTATCTTTGTGTGTGTTATTGGTCATAGATGCATTCATTCATTCACAAAGCCATTGCAAGTTTGACAAAATTAATACACTTGAGTACCTGTGTCTGCAAATGTGTATTTTTCAACTTTCTGGTTCTGGTGTTTGATTTCTTTTAAGTTTTCTATCATGGATACTATTCAACCTTAAAACAAGAGTGTATTTTCACAAAACTTTGAAAGGTCATTTGTAGAACTGCTTATGTAGAAAAAACGAATTACATGTTAGAAGCTCAATGAACACTTTCCTGCATTAAAGTAAAGCCTACCAAACCATATATTTTAACCAAACTATTTGTAATACCCCTCAGCTAGTCATAATTTATTCAGTTTAGGCTGGTATTTTTAATTGCATCCTACATGCATATATTAGCTTCAGAGCAATTATTCTATATATCAGATTTACATAAGCCCAATGTAAGTTACTTTCTTCTTCCTTCCAACAGGGACAATTTGTTGGTGAATGAAGCCAACGACTGACCTTCTTTGAGTTCTCTCGATGAAACCACACATTCTTATTTGTCAATAAATAGTAAAGCACTCTATGGTACACTTGGTCTTTGCACTGAACTGAGAGACATCACTCCCCTGAAAGCTGGGGGCAGTGTAAGGGTCAAAACAACTAGTCTACACTTGACATATTACCTTCAATTTAAAAATGCACAGGGGGGGAAAAATAAAGAGCCATAGGCAGCTAGTTACTCAAATGCCTTTCTTTTAAGAGCCTGAAGGAAAAGCCTGAGGGAAGAGCCTAGCCCTGGCCATACTGACAGCAGAGCACCTTCTGACTTCATCAAAGCTTTAATTTCACCTTCAGACTTTTAAAGTGTCCTAGGAATTTGGGCCAATATGTAATGGAGTCAAGTGTCAAGAACAGGAATTGAACTGTACCTCTTAAATAATCCTCCATAGTAATAGATCTATGGGTGGTAAGAACACTAAAGGAACAGAAAAGACTAAGAAATATGAGGTGATAGTGGGAAAGAACACGATGGAGCACCTGCAGCTCTTTAAGAACTGAGAAAGAAAATAAAGAGTAAAATATTAACTTTGGTCTGTTCCTGTGTGCCATCCCAGGTGTTGATTTAGCCACTCCTCTATCTTGGGATGTGAGGCTGACAGAGGTCCCACACTCAGCAGTTCTGTTTTCCTACTTTCGCAATCCAGGAACACATTGGGATGCATAAACAGAGCTGAAAACAGCATAGGACGCTGCCTTTTCTTAGCTCACACGTATCTTGCAACTAGAGGGAAGCTCAATGCGGCTGTTCAAATTGTCTTACTGCCACAGCTGATTACATGTCTGCTATAGAATGGAGTGTCATAAAAAAAAATAAAATATTTTATGCATTGTACAGAGCGGAGGACTCCACATGAAAGCTAAACTGAAGCCTGCCAAACCCACCAAGCCCCTTTCCGGCAAGTCTGCAGGAGAGCATCACTGTGAATAAGAATCAGGATGCTACCACAGACGTAGCATGGTGAAAAGGATGACAATAAGTCTCAGGGGTCTCTGTGTTTCATCTGTACAAAAGGAGGCAGGCCAACTCCCAATTTACTCATAAGATTCGATTGAGAGGGACAGAAGTACAATATATTACCTCTATGTTTGGCATCTGTGTAACCGTGGCTGGAACACTGTGCCTATTTCAAGCATCCAAATTTCAAGAAGGATGCTGAGAAATTGGACAAGGTTCATAACAGAGCCTAGGGAATGATTAAAGAATTAGAAGACATGCCTTCTAGTGAAAGACTCCAGAAGGTTAATCTACTTAGCTCATCAAAGAGAAGGTTAAGGGGTTGGGACTTAATCATAGTCTCACATCTAATATGAGAAGCGGAAGTTTGACAGTAAAAGAGTTTATCTCCTGCCTAATTACCAAAGGTCCAGTGGTTGAAAGCTGAATATAAATAAAATCAGAAAGGACAGAGGGCAGATTTGTTTACTAATGTATTTAATTTTAACCGTGGAGGGTAATTAACTACTGAAAAAAAAAAGTGCTACATTTTGCCAGTGGTGTCAAATCAAGATTGATGCTTTTCTAAAAAACTAGCTGTTCAAGCATAGCTATTGGATACAGGCTGTGGTCTTTACTGGAAGATATAAATAACACAGGATGAACTTAGAGAAACAAAGTCATCAACATATTGTACTGGGAAGTGCCAGAATTTCTAAATATATCAAGTCCTTTAGTTCAAAACTAAATCTGCCTAAACCTGAATTAAAAAAGGTGCCCACAGAAATCTGAATCACTAAAAGGGCACACCTAGCAGCAAACTGTAGCTGGAATTAAACATCTGAATTCAGTCAACTTAAAAAAAAATGTACACAATATCCGCTTCATTAGGGGCTATGTTCTGAGAGACTGTTTTGTCACAATGTCCCCCAAATCATTCCTAGTTATTGATTTGCAATGTCCAAGCAGATGAATGTGGCTCTGATAAGGATGAATGCTTCAAAATTGAATGATTCTCCACAGCTGTCTGACAGATAAGCTTCTGAACATGTCTGGCATTATTGGGAAAATACAATATAATAAGTGAACAGGAATTGTCTTTCCTCCCTGCCCTGCTTTTGGTAATGGTAGAAGACACTTGCAATGTCAGTGTCTTTTTCTAGGTAAAAAAGAATCAGCTGTGTGAGGAACCAATTTTGCCATAACAAGAATTACTTTTACATTTTCCCTTTGTTTTGTTAAGACAGGTGTCCTGTTGATGAACAACCTCTTCCATTTATTCATACAAGCAGTCTACTATGGTAGCACGAATTTTGAAAGAAGTGTAACCTCCTACTCAAGAACATTAGGGTATATAAGATTTAGCTTATTGAGTGATTTTCATTAAAAAATAGAAACATAGAATAAATACATTGATAAGTGTCTCTGCCCTTAAACGAAAACTCTTTTGTATATGCCTTCACCTTCACTAATAGCCCACAGGCCTAAATTTCACAAAGAAAAAAGTATATTCTTTAAATCATATTAGCTAGTACAAGGTAGTCAAGTTTTTGGCAGACCAAAGTAAAGATTACAGCAACCTTATGGTCCTTATGTTAACCTGGATGCATGCCAAAATCTGCCTATATCTTTTTCAGATTAACTTTTATTATCTGCTTATCAGATCCTGAAAGTATTGATATTCAGGTTGCAGAAATGTCCATTCCTTTTACATATCAAGCTTGGAAAAATAATTGTGAGCCAAGAGTCAGACTGGTACTATTTCCTTACTCACAAAAAAGTGGATTTTATTGGAGACAGCCTAGCATTTTCTTCATTCACTTTTTGATTAAGTTTCACAATTTGTTGCCCTGGGAAAAGAATCTAAAAGTTTGTTAGAAATACATTATTTCTCATTTAGGCATGCATATGTTCTTGAATGCTTACAGTATGTTTTAATATCCCCTTAAAGTTAACGGCGAGAGTGAGATTCTTTTCTCCTGTTCGCTGTGATGACCGGATGAAGAAGCAGAAAGGTGCCACGAGTAGCAGGACGGTAGTATCACAACCCAGCACTACCTAAGGCTGATGCCCCATTTGAGTCTTGAGTCTTTCCAAAAGGGAAGGGAATCGGATGTTGGTACGGGGCTCAGAGGAGGTTCATGGTGCAGGTCTAGACCCCAGGTAAGCTCAGAGATGGGTGTAACTGCGTGCAGTGTAAACAGCGCTAGCCTATGCAATGTACATGTTGTCCAAAGCATTTTGACAGCTGCAGATCTAAAACATGTCCATGTTCTGAAGAACAATTCTTTTTTTCTTTTCAGCATACTGTGTTTCTTTTTTGCTATTGCTGTTTGTTAATTTGACCTTCTTTTTAAGGTTTACTACTAAATCACTATGTTTTC
Organism: Aramus guarauna; assembly: GCA_013400195.1. NCBI lineage: Eukaryota > Metazoa > Chordata > Aves > Gruiformes > Aramidae > Aramus > Aramus guarauna. The sequence goes on along the minus strand of VXBL01009156.1, from coordinate 53,835 downwards.
CCACATACTAATAAGATAGCCTTATCAAGAGAGACATTAAAGCAGCTGGTACTTTATGAGCAATCCGTATCACTCCAGGTTAGTCAAAAAATATACCAGTGACTACAGAGCTTAGGAAATGAAACATTGATTCTAGGCAGTAGCACTAAGAGCTTTAGAGGTTTAATGTTTTACAACTGTGGAGGTTTATGTTTGTGTATTTCTAAACTGCTTAAATCAGTGGGATGCAATATTCTAAGCCTTGAGGATCAAGCTTATTTTTAAAAGTTCAGGGGACAATAACAAATGCTGAGACAGGTTCTCTGTATTATTCTGAGCCATATTTGTGAAAGTTTAAGGTGAATTCAGAATATTTTTACATTAGATGGCTGGACTGTCACAGATCTTTTTTTCTTCCAGATGGGCTTGGGACAAATGCTTATATCTTCCTGTTTGGCCGTATTTTGCTGATCATGGCAGGGATAAAAGAGGCAACTCACCAAAAGCCAGAAGCCCTTTTCTGATGTGTAATTCACAGAGGGATGCATGTGGGGAACTGTGCAGAAGGTGAAGTTGCAAGGTCTATCTAAACAAATTTTACGAAGTTATTTTTGTGCCATTTCAGTGAACTGAATTGCCTTGCTGCGGACGGCACTCGAGCTGGCACAAGGTGGGTGGTGTGAGCAAGTCGTTAGGAGGTAGGCTTTGGGGGGCAGGAGCTGAAGCTCTGCATCTGAGCAGTAACAAAGTGGTCAGTTTGGATCAAGCCATACCTTGAAACTATGTCCAGAAGAGTTTTGTCCTGCTGTTTAAGTGAACTGAGTCAGAGAGGAGTCCTCCTGGAAGAATCCAGGGAACACCAGAGCCAAAACAAGGGAATGCACTTAGCTCAGACGCACTATGTGGCAGAGCCATAACAAAAGAATATAGATGGATAGACAGGTAAAGAGAAATAACCATTTCATTAAGAGATTTTTTTTAGAGGTTTCTGTGCAGACCTACACAGGAATAGAAACCAGAAAAGCCTGTGAAGGAGCAGCATCAGTAATGTATGCAGAGGCTAGACATCTTTCTGTAGAAGGAAAAATATGAGGTAAGTATGAGTTTGGGCATAGGGATGAAAATGTGTGATTGGGTGACATTGCATATATAGGTTAAGCTAAACAGAAAATAGACCTATACATCCTAGTTGCTTAAGAGGCAGTATGAAGATATGTCTTATATTTCCCCACCAAGTTACAGAAATATGCAAATTTAATGGCAAGTTGTTGATTTTTAATTATTTATAGTGGAAATATTACAACTAATGCTTTGTAAACTACAATTACTAGATAATAGTCAATAATAAGCCTACATACAAATTCTTGTGCCAAGAGGGGCAAGCTCCATGTATGTATACAGGCACACCATACAACAGACGTGTTAAAGCCAAGGTCTTGTGAATAGCCTACTAACAGGAAACCTCATTATAGAAAGTAAACTAGCTACTACCTAGCAAAAAATGTATCTGATAATACACTGTGAAGAAGTTAGAATATTGATAAACTATGTGTAAATCTAATAATGGGGAAGACTATCAAAAGATTCCAAATTTCAATACTTGTGGTAGCTGAGTTAATTGGAAGTCTTACCCATAACCTTTTCTGATTATTTCCTCTTCTTGCAATGATCTGTTATTTCCTTGCTTGTTAATGGAACAACAGGTAGAAATTTCCCAAGTGAGAGACTGCTCTGCAGGCTGGTTTATAAACACAGAAGACTGCATTATAACTATCCTCTGTTAAAGCTATTTGTTCTGTGAAAACAATTTGCAATCTTCCTGACCAATTCAAAATAACCTCAAGTACATATTTTTTGCTATTAGAAAGGCAGAAAAAAAGAGTATCAATTTGTGGTGGTTTTTTTTTTTTTCTTTAAGGATTCTACAAAGACTTGTTTCAATTTTTCTAAAACTTCAGTAATCTGAAAAACAAACACTTGGAGATAACTGCGTTGTAGAGCTCTAATATAAGGGAATAGAATGATACACCAGTAGAAAGAAACAAACATTTCATTAGGAGATTTTCTTTGTAAGGTTTCCATTCAGCCCTACACAGGAATAAAAGTAGAAAAGATTGTAAAGGGAGAGCATACAGCAATGCATACAAAGGCTAGACATCTACAGTCTAACACATGTTCAGTTCAGCATCTTAATTCCTCATATGAACTTTCAAGGTGAAGATTCTTATACTTTCAATGCAATGTTAATGGTTATCCTGGATCCCTACAATTTAATCACAGCTCGTGATTTTAGTCTGGTGCTACTGATTTACATTGGTGGTGGTCTTAGTTCTTGGTCTTTTAAAGCAACAATATTTTAATCTTATGAATAGAAAAGTTAATCTAAAAGTTTTTAGTCAGAAAGAAACTTCTGATGTATAAGTTTAAAATCAACAACAAAAAAAAAAAGGCGAAAGTTAAAAAAATTCATAAAATAAAAAAAAAAAATAAAAAGAACGCTCCATCTTCAGACTGCTGCGATGGCATGGCTGTGTGCACCTGCTGCTCTGGACGTTGCGCAGAGCTCTGCCTGGGTGTGGGTACGAGTGGGAGAAGAGCGTGCTGCGTACTGCCGTGGAGGGGGAGGCCAGATAGCAGGGCTGGCCCCAAGAGAGCTAAAGTCCATGTGTGTACGCAAGCATACCGTAAACCAAAACTGCTAAAGATCTAGGACCTCAACATGCATCACAACAGCCACCTTACTATTAATGGCAAGTTTGCACCTGCTTGACTATAGTATAAATATAAAAAAACCAGCGATACACTGTACAACACTGTACATGTGCAACTGTAAAACAAGGTAAAAAACCCCTCTGCCTTACACAGGACATGCAAATATGCCTTCAGAAAACGTATTTTCCCCTCTTGGTGACAATCTTTTGTTGGTTTGGGCGCTTTGCTTTTACGGGTTTACATTTTTTTAATTGAAGAGACTAGAGTATGTATATGCACATATACTAGCTTTCAATATATTAATGTTTGTTTGCCCTACTTTTTGGTATAAAAAGCAGTTAATTTTAAAAATAAGAAATATGACAGCATGTTTTCCTTTAATTCAGAAGGAGATCTTTTGTCATTCTACTATATTTCACCGCAGAAGCTGCTGCAGTTCCTCATGACATGATTCAGCAGAGGTATAATGGGATCTTTCTTTCACAAGAGGAGAGGCAACAGGACAGAGGAGCAGTCTGCAAACTCAGAGCAGTGTTACAGAGCTAGTGAAGCAAGCGGACTGAGTTTCTTTGTTGGCAGTCAGTTTTCGTCCCAATTGTCTTATGTTTAAGGTGAAACTTGTAAAACAAATTAAAACTGAAGCATTCCCATACAAACCATAAATCTTATGATTTAGCATTAAGCCTAAAACTATTAATGGATAAATCTCCAATGGCCAGGAATGATGGAAAGCCTGCTTAGCATTACCTGTTGTGCATACTCATTTGGTATTTAATCCTTTCTTATGTTTCCCTTGTTTCAATGCCTTAGGTTATAATATTAACATTATTTTAATGAAGGTTGTCTATGTGAATTAAATTATACTTGAGTTCTGAAGGACTCCAATGCTGTATTATTTTTTCGTATTTTTTTCCTCCAGATTACTTATTTTTCCTGAGAAAAAAATGCTTCAGCAAGAAGGTGTTGCCACTAGCTCTCAGCTGCGTGAAGAAAAGCTTTCAGAGCAGCACTTGTAGCATCCAATTTAGATAAGGATAAGTTCTATTTGGAAAATTTTGGAGAATGCCAGGATAAGAAGGTTATCTGCTGACCAGCTGAATGACAGTCAAGAAAAATGTAAGCATCCTCCACAAAGGATGGTTGTATCAGAGAGAATGCGTTAACAGAATGAATAAGAATGTCCTATTCAGAATCATTTACAAAGTTATTGTACCAGATAAGAAAGAGCTGGAGTTCAGGAGCATCTCTCTTATAAAATATTATTAGATTCCTTAATCTTAGGAGTGATGAATATTTATTCTTGAGCTTTTAAATGTATCTGAAGATTTACATACATTTATTCCAATAATTCAAGATTTGACAAAATACTGATACAGCTTGTAAGCTTTCCCCGGTGGAAGCACAGCTGAACTGGCGAGGCAGCCTTCCGCTAATACAGCTGACAATCAGTACATAAAGTCACATAAATGAAATCAACAAAACATTTCTCTTTCTGCTACAATCCCTGCTGTACACCAGGACTCTTGCTGCAACAGGGAAGGTATCAACCAGAAGTGTCCCCCTCCGCATCTCAAGTTCCTGCTGAGTGGCCATAGTAAAATCCTGACACATAGATGAGGCCTCAGCACAGAGCGACATGTCTTAAACACATACCTTCATGAGCAAAGAAACTAGGGCAGCGTGGTTTCTGGAGGACCTGGGCACCAGATTGACCCACTAGGGACATGCGAGTTCCCACGGGAACTTCTCCCAGGGTGCCGGCACTGTCGAGGTCGTCCTCTCAGAGGGGAGTCTCTGCTGCTTGGTAAGGTATCAGGAAAAAGGATAAATGGAAAAGGTAACTGTGTAAATGGCCAAAAGGGTGGAAAAGTTACCTGCTTTACCAAAACCAGAGAAAATCAAAGAAACTGAACTCATTGATGCTCCCACTCTCCTCTCCCATGCAGGATCTAGTTGTTGTTTGGTCCTTGTCACTCCTCGAGGAGCATAGGGCTGCAACAACACTATGCCACCGAACCCGGTGGGATAGTGTGCAGGATCTAGTAGTACTTGCAAATCCTTACTGATTAGACTATCTGTTCTTACTTTGATTATTATGGTTATTGGAATATATCTACATATTTTTTTAAAAAAATATTATATGATACCTAATTTGCAGAGAAAAGAAAGCAAAAGAAATTATTTAACTAAAAGTTACATTCATAACTCTTATTCCAAATTGGGCCACTTTACCAGGTCATGAGATTTATACTCAGATTTGTTTAGATCCTCCTTGAGGAGGAAACACAGGATTGCAACCATAAATGTCCAACTATGCTCCAGAGGTGATGCATTTCTTCTAGATCTCTATGACCAAAAGTGGTCAGTACCTTGGGAGTTTTATTGTCTATGCAATAATAAAACTACGAGCTTGATTTGCAAACCAGTGACATAATTGGAGCTCCCCTCGTCTGTGTTGCTACTTCTGAAGAGCTCAATTCATGCAAGCAGAGGAGATTTTTCTCTTTTCTCTAAATACCATTTCCTTTTCTTCTGCATTTTATTGCACTGGAGTGTCTTGCATTGTTATTACTGATCTTGCTGTAAGACTTCACAAGGTGTGAATGCACATCTGTGGGCATAAGAAGTGCTAACACTTCAATATCTATATTTTAGCAAATATTACCTTCAATAAGCATGCCTTATTGGAGACTGAGCATGTTTGTGTGAAACTAATCTTCTGGAAAAAAGAAATTGACCCATTTTGATAATACCCACCTAATACTAGATATCTACCATGCAGATGTATACAGCCAAGCTAGTATCCTGCACTTTCTTTAGAGTCAATGAATAAAAATTTGTAAGGTATGATATATCTGACCATTTTTAAACACATAATTTAGAATGAAATTATTTACATCCTACAAGTGCTTATAACTCTTGTGACCTAAAAAAGTGTTAACTGAGAAGCTTGGCTACATCAGCATTTACACTGTAAACATTTGTTTTGGGCATTGTGAATCCCATCTTCTGTGCAGTAGAACAAGTCTGGGGGGGGGGGAAGAAAAAAGAACTCATAAAGCAAATCTGATTGGCACAGCTGTGCCTTGAAGGGCTGGAGAGTTGGCTAAATATCTTGCACTTATGTGTCTGTGCTGCACAAATTCATAATTTGAATCTTCCTTCCACCTACAACTGGATGCTGTTGATTTAATTTTACACAGATACTAATTCATTAAAAGATCAATTTAATCAACTAAGAAAAGTCAATGTGACTCCAACTGTAAATTTTTGTTCATTGTACTAGTCTCTTGTAATCAGTTTTGTAAAAGAGAAAAGTTTACACGTTAATTGATTTTTACTCTACCAGCTTGCTAAATTTCCATAAAATGGTAAAAAGAGCTCCTGCCCCCAAAATGAAACACAAGTTGCAGCCCTGCAAGAACAGATACAAAGCAACTGAACCTTTTGCCACTTTGCCGTGCCTCCAAATTACAACAGTCACCTGCAGAAGATCAATAAGTAACATAAGGAACTTCATGAAAGCACTCTGAAATGACGAGATTCTCCTACCAACCAGTGGTAATTCCTACAGTACAGGTGAAATGTGTTACAGAAGTATTTATCTCATAAAGAGAAGGAAAAAAAAACAGCCTAAAAGACCTAGCACAGAAATCCATCTTGTGTTTCAACTGGTAAATATGTTTGACAAACCACAGGCTTAGAGCAGAGCACTGGAGCCCTTCCTTCTTCTGGACCAGAAAATGATGCTGGAGAATTGTTTGCCCCAGAGTTTCATGCTCTCAATTTCCACTACTAGAAATTACAGAAGTTGTCTTCCTTCCTGGACAGTAATTCATAAGAAGGGGAAGTTCTTAAAGGGACGACAACAGGGTAAGGAGGTATTGAAAATTAACTATCTTTTGTCTACGATTGCCCAATTAAGGTCACCTAGTTTCACGTGTCCTGAAATACAGAAATAAATAAATAAAACTCGATCCCTTAAAAAATGGGGAGAAATTTGAGCCTTTCAAAGGAGCACTAGCTGATACCAAAGAATACTGAGTACAAGTGAGACGAGATCTGACATCTCCAGGACTGTTCCACCTATGTTTATGGTCCCTCAGCATCAGTATATTCAAGGTAAGGGATGTAATAAGTGCACTTGTAGGCAATGGTTGGAGTACCAGCTTATTGCTACACAGTGTATCGATTCTGTGTGTTTTAGTGCACCATCACCAACAGAGGAGTTTGTCAGCTGTACCCACTGTGCATGAAGCACTTCAAAATGTATCGAGGTTGTCATATTATCTGATCTGGGCATTCAGCTGCAATTTGCACAGTATTTGCTCTGCACTGGGGATAGAAATCTGTGAAATTGGCTACCGTATCACTGCCAAAAGGTAGCAGATGTTTTTGTAGACCTCATCAACCAAAATACATTTTTTATCCTCTAAAACAAGGTTCTAACATTGATAAAAGCCATTCCACTACCTAACTAAGCATTGACTAGAAGAATTAAATCACAAAGTGGCCGACAATAAAGTTTGCCAGTGTGCTAGCTCCATAGCAGTAAATAGTAAGGCAGAACTTGAGGAAAATTGTAATTTTTTTCAATTTTCCATCTTATGAGTCAGGACATCAAAGGTAATGCAGAGAAGGAAGGTAACCTCGCACACTGGAAGTGAGATAAACATGGATCATCACCCAAAGGTCAAGCAACATTTCATAGCTCAAATTCTACTCCTGGCAAAGCATGGTGCAAGTGGAAACATTTCCCTTGTGTTTACCGGCACTACATGAAACCTGCACATGCGTAGCTGACCAAAGCTCAGCTCTGAATATCTAAGATCAGCATGTAAGGTATTTATGCACATAATTGAGGGCTGTACGTATTAAAGTAGCTCGATCAGTGGGCCAGAGTATATCAATATGAAATTGCCTGAACTAAAAATATTATACCTGAATGGGATGGGGGACACATTGTGTTGGTATAAGGGACTTTTATATCGATATAATATTAAAGCTTTCCAAGTAAAAGTATTTTGATCCAGAAAGAAAACAAATCTCTCAAAATACACAAAAAGCCCTTGTGCTCAACTGAAGTAGTGACAACAGGAAAAATGACCAGACTTTAGTGATTAGCTTTGGCTGTATTTCTCGTCCTCCTAGATTTTCTACCGTCTCACAGACCTATGCCAGTTTTTCAAAAGACAAAATACAACTGTGGTTTCTTAATTTTTGAAGGCGTACAAAAGAAAAGAGAGAACAAGGAAATGAAAAGCTAAACCACTAGCTGGATCAAAGCAAGCTGTGGTCCCCATGTTGTCCTGAGCACAGACACAGCTCCTCAGTATTTCAGAAAGAAGGAAATTACCTTCTGACCTCGCATATGAAATAGCCTGGGTATCTAGTCATTACAAAAAGAAGCTTAGGATCCTCTCTTTGATCTGAACTGATGTGGAAACTTGGCCTGTGTTGGATTAAGTTGAACATGGAAATTCAACAAGGGAGGTTCCCTTCTGTCCTTTTCACATCCATTTTAAATTCAATTTATAAAGCAGTGGCCTTAATCTGCTTGTAAACTTGTTTTTAAGTGTCAGACTTCAGTAGCTATTGAGCAAAATGATACACATTTGAAAGAACTGCCTGAGTATTTAGTCTAGAGACATGGATGTATTGAAATAAGGTATTCCACCTTCACGAGCAAATATTTTTCAATTTATATAATTTCACAAATGATTTTTAAAGAGAATTTAAATATTCCTCAACTACTACTCCTCAGTAGCTGCTAAGATTGTAACAAATATTGGCAGAGAAAGAAAAGCAAGGTAACACTCTGTCCTTCGATGCCTCAGCAGTGCCCTTGTTTTGTATTTTTAGAGCAGTAGCTAATAGCTTACTTGCTAGTTCCTCCTTTGTGTCATACACCTGACTGTCTTCTGTCACTTCTGACAGCCATTCTGTTATTTAAACATATCTTTCCCTTGTATCTAATATAAGCACAAGGCTATCTGCAAAACTGAAGCTGTGCCTTCTTGCTTCTACTTGAGCAAAACTCCTGTGAACTTCAGTGAGAGGATTAAGTCCCGTTGCTAACTTTACTAGGGTAAAAACCCTCAGCAAAAGGAAGACACAGGAAGACTTTGGTGGGAACATCCTACCCAAGATCTGCCTCTGGCCACAGACAGGGACAATACCTCTCCCAGCCTGCGAAGAGGGCTGGGGACTGTACGGAGATTTTATAGGGCCCTTGAGGAGAGCCATATGGGAGTCTGAGACTTCTTCAGAGCTCTACATTCTGAGCCAGACAACACAATGTCATCAGGTCTTCAAGTCAAAGTCTTCAAAAAAGCTCTGCTCTAGAGAACAAAATAAGTGGTCTGATATCCAACAAAGTCAAGGGCCAGGATCTTCCAGAGAGGCACAATATTCAATGCTTTTCAAAATCACAGGACTTCTTGAGTTATTTCAACTCCATGCCTTTCACCCTCGCTCAGATTCTCCAGTCTATATACCAGCAGCTCTGTCCTGTTGGTCACTGACTTGTCCGAAAGCACCAGCTCATTAAGACCTGCGTGACTCTTTCACTACAGAGTTAGCTTCAGTTGACACATGTGCTGTCGATAACTCAGGTCCCATTCATGAAAAAAATACCCCCAAAGCCTAGGCACTAATTCAAGAATAGTTACACTTTTAACTGGAGTTAGTTGGCCCATCCATGGAAAGCGGCTCGGGAAATCACCATATCAGCTACTGACACAGCTACTCTGCATTGCTATAGTGTTAATTCGCGGGGTGGCTTTCCTCATTCAAGCCACATTAACTTGAGGGGCATTAGCTTGAGTGTATGCAATTTAAACTAACTCTTTAGCGAGGACAAGTTCTGTGAAGTAGCTTTTACCATAACCTTATGACCTTTCTGCCAGTAGTTTCCTATCAGGAATTCATTTTAAAAGAAGAGCTTTTTTCCCCACTCTTAACACAGTGTTGCACAAGACAAAGCAACCAACCATCTGCCAGGTATTTTAGCATGCTGGGATAGCTGCTCTCACCTAGGACAGAAAAGAGTCACAACAGAGTAATTTTTATTTCACTTGTTGTTTTATGTGTTTTGACCTCCAGGTTTTGCCATTTTTACCGGAAGGACCTATTATTATGAGTGCTTTTCACTAGCCAATATAAATTCTTGGCAGCCAGTCCCCTCAGCCTGACTGAAGCAATCAATCTGCCAGAAAATCACAACAGTATCATGTGCTATGAATATTTTATAGTTTACTTACTTTAATTGCCCATTTCATGCCCAAGCGCTAAGGTCACACTGGTCACACCTGTTAGGATATTTTGTCCTCCATGAGACTGAAAAGCAGGTCAAACCCCCGAATATTCTCATATCTCATAATTCAGTTAAAGAAAGATAAACTGGGACTGAAAAACAGATGAATCGACAAGCTTCTCCAGACCACAGAGCTATCAAAATGCTTTCAAGACGCCCGACCTCTTTTCACCCTGCACACATATCTGTCAGGCACTTTGTGAACGCACTCTGGGTCTGGAGCCACGCGGTGCCCATCTCAGTCAGTCTGTGCAGTGGTTTCTGTGGTACGCGCTGATGTGGCAGGCTGGCAATTAACCTCTGCTTTAACATGGGATGCCCTTAGGTTCAAAGTCAAGCTCCTGTCAAGAGAAACACTAACCATAATAACAATTTACTTCAGCAGCTTCTTTTAGGATTGTTGCATTACAGGATCTGATTTGCATACCAGCCTCTGGAACACTGGACAACCCAGTACACTACTGGGAATGTAAATGTGAAGATCATCCTGCACTCGAGCTATCTGATGAAATACCTGCGCTGTATCACACTCCCAAATTCAACATGTTCTGTGCAGCTTGCAAAGTTATGTTCTTTCTTCTTTCTGGCGAGGTTGAGATAGATGCTGCATACAGGACTTACAGTGCAAAATGTGTATTAAGCATTGATGTATCAGTAAAGATTCTCAAAAACCTTTAAAGAGTTTTACTACAGTAGAACGTCCCCCCAGATGCAAGCACAAATACACGGTATTAGGCACATGAGGGGCAAGAGCGATGCTCAGTGAAGAAATCATAAAACATCTTGTCTACCATGCCAAGGAAATTAAGTTGATTCTGGTCCTCTTTTCCTAAGGTAAGATATGGACAACTGGAATAGTGTAAGTGGCTTTGATTCAGCACTGCTTCTGGGATTTACTGTTTAAAGACAAGCATGCCTTCACAAGTACGCTCAGGTTACTCCACAGTTCCAGCAAGAGATACATGACCTCTGCAGCATGTACTGCTGTGGCAATGCAGCAGGTGATTAGAGATTCAGACGAACGCATCTTTCAGTGCAGGTCATTCTGGTATTCCACAGGCTGTGAAAAGAGCTGCTGGGAAGAGGCCAGCTTTGGATGTACAGCAGTGCTCTGAGCACTAAAAGCAGTTGGGAACTCTGTTATGAACTTTTGGAATGTGGCATTCTGGTAAACTAAGATCATTGCCAGCAGATTTAGAACAGACATGGTATTCTTCTGCCAGGAACAGAAAATAATGACTATGGTAGCATTTGTGTCCAAGAACAAGTGGTTTTCAGCTGTCATGCATATTGGTATTCGGCAGGAAATCCCTAAAAATGAACATTAGCTAATCGTTTCCACCCAGGCCTAAGGATATTTAGCACACAAAGTGGTTTACCAGATTTGTCAGCGTATTGCTTCATACACTGTCTATCTCTCACATCCCTACACCTTGCTTTCTGTTGGGATTCACTGCTAAATAGTAGAAAAACCAGAACTGAATAAAGAAGCCATCATAGTTGGATAAATCTCATGAAGCAGACAATAGTGAAGTAGCCTTAAGTAGGAATGCCATGTATTAGATTGGCCTATTACACATTCCATTGTGGTTTATGCATTTCCTAGATTTCCTGTAAAGATTTTGCTTTGGCAATGTATAGAAACTACAGGTCAGGTTGTTCCTCAGCAATGCAATACCTTGCACATACAGCCTTTTAAAACAAAGAAAGGAATGCACACAAATTCACACACACAGAGTGGTGATTTTAGTTTTGTGTTAGGTTTCCCCTTCAAAAACTCTCCTATTAGCATCCTAAAAAATGTACAAAACATATATGGTTCTGAATAATCTATAAATAGCAAATAATTCTCAAGAATCAATTTCAGTGCTCTTTTTTTATTGACACTTAAGATGATGTAATTTCTTGTTACTATTTTTCATGTACTTTAGAGGTTATCTTGAAATATATTGCTGAATAAAGTCTAAAAAGTATTTTCAGTTTCTTTGTATTCTTCCAATTTTTTATGCATAATATAGAGTCATAATTGCATGTCTTGAATAAACAGGATGCAAAATAATTACACCAAGCACAGAGAGTTCACATGTGCAATTTCAATATTCAGAGACTAGTCAAGAACTTTTTTCCCCCATCTTGCCATGATTGCTTCTGTCAATTCTTTATTTTTTCCCATTTTTTCAGACATCTTCAACTTCATTCAGATTCCGATCACTAGAAGATTCCAAAGTATTTGTCTATGTGCATGTCCACTTCCTTTGCTGGTATTTTTAATGATTCATTTATTCCGTTTATTTTAATTAACACCAGAAACAATAACTTCAGTATGACTACCTCTGAATTTGTCTAAAAATCTGGTGTCCTCAAAAGATGTTCTGATGGTGTATGGGAAGATGCAGCAGTAAATATGCTTGCCACATTCAAATTCATGATAAAATTAAAGCTGCATATAATGTTTTGCATTTTTTTTTCTGATTCTTCTGCTGGTGACTGACTTTTAATATGTAATGCAGTAACACAGCAAGGATATTTCTTAGATATATTAGTTACAGTCAGTTTTTTTAAAGTAAAGATGGAATCAGAAAGTCCTCTACCTGGTTCCCCTAAGATAAGGATCTTTGTAAGTACACATAAAGCAAAAATATTATACTTTTCCTAAATCAATTCATTATCATGCTTTAGCAGCTGTTGAAATGATTTGAAAAGTTTAGTGCAAACTTGAACTGGCAGTTATTTATATCCCAAATAATTTGTAGAGTACAGTCATGTACTCTATCCCATGTTCCCAACTGTACTGAAGTAAATTTAAGAATGTTTAAGCACATTTGCCTTAAAGTGATGTGAAAACCCTTGGCCACATCTAGAATGTAGGTCATACTTTTTTCCTAGGAAAATCTTTTTATAGTTTTTCTTTTCAGGGCGAAAAAAAAAGCCTTTGTATCACAGGACAAAGCTTTGTAGCTTGTTCTTCCTTTCAACAGCCAAACACGACAATGGGAAGCCCAGTGATGGTTTTGCCTCCACGGAGGAAGTGGTATGTCACATAAGCCTCACATGACTGCATGCATCATATTCTGCTGAGGTAAGACCAAACAGCAGGAGGAGCCTGGATCAGTCGAAATCTGTGACAGAAACTCTTCAGGTAACTTAATTGCCCAATCTCTTGACCTGGAAATACTGGATGTGGAAAAGCTGTCACGTCTCCAGATGTGCATAAGAAACGAACACCACAGTAGGGCCTTGACTATCCAGATGAACCAGTAGGCTGTCTATGAAGAGAGGGAAAGTAAGTCACTCCATCCAACACAAGCCTGCGCAAAGTCATCCTTCTGCTATTTTTCCTTAGTATCAATAGCTGAAAAATGCCAAGCAATTTCACTTCCAGTTAAATCTTTTTAGCAGCAGCAACACACACATTTCCTAGCACAGCACATCTAGCCCTAGAATCTCTGTCCTGGAAAACACTTATGTAAAAATGTTTTGTTACGTGTACCATCAGCTGAAGAGTCAGCAGTGGTGGCACTATAGTGGATACTGCCTACTTCCTTGTAAATAAAGTTAGAACTCCTTCAGTTCAAGGAGCTTACATTAGAGTTGAGAAGTTAAACAAAAGTGTTGTAGCTGCTACTTTAGTGAGAATCTCTCTATTTACTAGATGAGCTACAAATATGAGAAAGCACTGGTGTACAGTTTTAAAGTGTGGCCAATGGGGACGTCTGCTTACTTGCAACATGAGTCAATGCATATTTCTACTTATTTTATTACAATACTAAGCTTCTACACTAAAATACTAAGCTTCTATACATGGGACATGTCTGATAAAAAAGAGATTTTCCTTCTGAGATATGCTTCATGTTTACTAAAATACTTCATCATCATCCTGTTGTTCTTTCAAAAACAAAACCATGTGTTACAGTTTCAAATCAAATTTCTTTCCTTTAAGTCAATCTCATGGTAAACAAATGTGCTATTCTTGCTCCGATTTTGTCCTGATTGGGCAAATGAGCCTCAGTGTCAGAAGACCACTTCTGTTCTTATGGCAAGTAAATAGATTTGCAGATGGTGATGGAGCTGACTCCTGTCTCTAACTCAAAAGCAAGCGATGTACAAACAGCAACAGTGGATAGTTAGAGAATGAAAGGCAGGTGTACAGGGTATTTGCATCTAAATGAAGCCAGCTAATGCAATACAAAAGTCTCATTTTTAAAGACTTAAATGGTTACCCTATTCTTAATACGGACACTTTGCAGGAGTCACTGGAAAATAATGATAGAAAATCAGTAAATAAGCAGTTGAAGGGAAAAATAGACTAATACATTTGCATGTTCGGTATACAGGACCTGAGCTGCTGTAAATGGCAGCAAATTACATGCAGTCTCTGAGAGTCAGCACTGCACATCAAACTGGACAGGAGATGGTAACTATCATTCAGATTGGGCAGCACCTACTGTGGGCACTGGGCATCTGAACAGGAACCTGAAGCAAGGGACGTGGGACATTGTGCTGATGAACATGAAGAATACAAAGGTTGAACCAACCTTGGGTTTCCAGGGCTGTTGCTTCTTCCCACTGGCTCTGAACACTGGGCAGTGTTCAATGGTATGGAAAGCTAGATGCTCAAGGACAGCTACTGTCTCACCTATGATTAAAAAAACCATAGTACTTTCTGCTTCTGACAGCTGATTTCAGACTGAAGGCTATATATTGTCCCCTTGATGCAGTACGTCCTTGACTAAGATTTGAAACTCAATTTTGTGTTTGTTTAAGTGGAAGCAGTGGACCACAAACATATCTGTCCTTTCCTTCAGCAAAGGAACAGCAAAACCTTCATTAATCAAATACAATGAATGTTAAACACTGACTCTATTAACTCAGAGTAAATAAGCTACATGATTACATTTATCTTGGAGGTCGAGCCCAAGGGGATTTGTCAGAGACCACTTCCTAACAGGCTACCCTTCTGCCCTGTCACACCCTTTCCCCTCTCCAAATAAAGAGATGGGCACAGGCGATGTGATGTCCATACCGTACATCTGCATTGCAGCACAAGGGTGGGAGCAATAACTCTGGACATTTTCAGGTAACTGGACTGGATTGTTTAACAAAGTTGCTTGTGAGGATGAATAAAGCCTCTTTATTCATGACAAGCTGCAAGGAGAAACTTCAGTTTTCTGTTCTGGCCTGGTCTACACCAAAAGCACAAGAGTAGAGAAGATGCCCAAGACTCTCCTTTGCTGAGGTGTCTGCATGGTGGGCTGTGCAGGAGACCACCAGATAACTCGGTACCCCTCCTCACTGCTGCCTGCAGAACTGGTGGGAGGAAGGGTTGAGTTAGTCAACAGACTGAAGAAGAACCAGGGCATCAAATCCATGAGTAATTAATCTGATTTTGGTGAACTACCTTTGCAATATGCTTCTAATTGAAGGCTTGAGGGAGTAGCAGAATTTATCCTCATATGAATGAATAATTTTTCCACACGTGTATGATGCATCCACACATGTTTACAGAAAAAGAAAGACAAGGACATAGTAAAAACAACTGTAAGTTTTCCAAAACATGATTATATAGTTGCTGATATAAATTCCTTTAATATATTTGCAAGCAATCTTATATGAAATGATATGCAAATTCACAAATGCAATGAGTACATTTCTTACACTTAATTAGCATGGCAGAATTTTTGTACTCTCTGATAATTTATCTGTGAAAATTACGTTACAGATTTTGCAGCTGATATGAAGACATTACAGTAAAAAACACCCAGTAAAAAATACGAAGTAATTACATAATGAGCCTTGAGAAATCAAGTTCTCACTTGGTACATCACTGATGGTATATCAGATATCTACATCAGTGGTACCCAAGAGCCATAATCTACTCTATAAACATTGGTGATTAAACTTAATAACAAGCTCTTAATTCTGCTGAACTGACTATGCAGGATTAGGTGTCTGCAGATGTCTCCAGTGCTTGGAATGATTCATCTATGTCAAACCAGGACAGGCAGCTCCCTACGGCACGTATTTGTGTTTTAAAAATGCACCTTGAACTATCCATACTGCAAATCTTCCTTGCTCTTCCTTAGGTTATACACATCTTTTAATGCTCTACCCTTTGTCCCAGCGTATACTGGAGTAAATTATTTTCTGTTACTCAGAGGGAAGTCAGTCTCTGCCCACATGAACATACTGAGATCGCAAGGGCTATCCCTACCTTGAACAGTTGTGCACACCAGCAGGAGTGGCTCCATGGAGCAAAACACTTGTAACTGGAGATTCCACATCTGCATTATGCCCATTTTCACTTTGGAATAGCCCTGGCCTGACTCCCCTGACTGAATGCTTGTTTACAACTGGAACATACTATGAACACCTCTGGAGAAATGTTCCAGCTTAGTTTCCTCCTGAAGGAAAGCATCTCCCATGTTCTGAGACAGCTCTACACTGCAAAACAAAGCACAGCGTGCAGGGCAAGTTGGGAGACTTGTATCAAAACTGCCCTCCTAATCTGAACTAAAAAGCTAACGTAGACCTACCCCATCTGACCACATCATGCTAATGCTAAAAGGTGAAATTCTCTTTCCTCCATCTTGCCTTTCAGGAAAGTTGAGGAGTTACAGTGGCTGGGAAATTCAAATTTAATCACAAAACTTCTCCTATAAATTGGTAATATATCACTTTAACGTGAAGCTGCTTCTCCCACAAAACTTTGTGCAAAAAGTTACGTGCTTTTGCTGAGTGGCCTTCCCAGATTTAGTTGTCCAAACAGACGTAAAATACTATACTAATCCAAGATGGAAGGAGACAAAAGTTTCTAAAAATGTGTGTTCTGCTTAACTGTTCACTTGTGATATATGCTCAATGGTAAAGAGGATTTTCCCTATTAGTCATGACTAGTTTGCGGGTCAAGGTCAAACAAATTTAGAACAGATCTCTGCATATGTTTTTGCCTCCTTACACTAATTACAATCCAGTTTACACCAGGGCAAAACCTGGAGGGCCTGCTAGAAACATCACCAGATGCTTGGATCTGTCAAATAGACATGCTCCATAGTTGCAGTTAGCTTACAGTCACTGTGAAAAATATCCAATACTCTGCTCTTTGTGTTCTTGTATGTGTGTGTTTTAATTTGATTTACTAGTCTTTTAAATCTAGGAAGTATTTTTAAAAGTATAGATTCACACAACCATTCACAGCTACAAAATTAAGATCTTCTTTATGGGAGAACAAGGAAAACTATGAAAAATCAATGAAAAATATAAAGTCCCTTCATATAAGTAGCATATGGAGACTGTCTTGCAAGAGGTAAAGCACTTTGTGACCAATTTAATGTGGATTAAGCTGTACAGACTACAGCTTCTGAATGAGAGTGCGTATGAATTTAAGATGTTTAAGTTACATAAACTGATTGCTGTAAATACTTTGTAGAGTATAGGGATGGAAAGGACTCAGTGCTCTCATTCACCTTATACCAGTGTTCCCAGATAAAATGTGCTTGTTCTTCACTTTCTAAGTCACCTTCAAAGAAAATGCATCTGCAAAAATAAGCTGTCTCTACACATCAGAATGAAGGCAAATCAGTAAAGGACAGCAACCACAGAGCTCCAGTTCTGATCCTCTAGGAAGACCTAGAAAATAGCTCCAAGAGACCAGCCTGCAAAATACCTGGGAATGAGTACACCTCTATAAGGAGCACGTGTTATGCTTTACAGTGCAGTACAAATTTCCCCGCATCCAGATCTTGTTAATGCATGCTGTTCTGTAAGTGACAAACATTTGCCTGTCTGTCCCTTCTAGAAAGAATAACCACTGTCACTTCAGTCTTCTGCTTCACAGGTGCAGCTATTTTTGTCTTTCAAATTATGTTATTAGACAGTACAATTAAGTTAAATTCATATAAATAGTTCATAATCTGCATTAGACACTATTGTGTCTGTTTCCAACCTGGAAAGAAGAGCTTTTCTTTGAGTTTGTCTGTTTGTATTTTGTTGGTCAGATGAGAGATCCGTACTTTCCCACTTGCTCATCTTGCCTCCCTTGTAATTGTAAAGGACATTTTCCAGACCCTGTAGCTGCTCCAGCCTTTAGCTGCTTCCTGAGCATTCATATGATTATGGATTTCCATCTATAGCTGCTTGCCAGTAATGCACCCACAAACTATCAGTAAAAGAGAACAGTAAGACACCAAACAGAAAACTTACAGCAGAAGTAATTTAGGCAAAATTCAGAGCTCCATCTATCTAAGGAATTTCAACATACATATATATATATTTACTTCTTGCTTCTTCACTGTCTGCAATACCCCCTTACAATATTCTTTGTTTAGACCCTAGAAAAATCATGTGCATGGCTCTCAAGAAGATTTACTAAGTGCTTGACTGAAGTTTGGGAAGGCAGAGTTACGAAAGGACGTTGTCTTGGAATTTTGTCTCTGCTGCTGATATTGATAAATAGATTTACATAAAACTTGATGCTCAGGAGTCATGAACTGAAGGGGACAAGCCTGCAATAGATATTTCTGACACAGTGCTATCAGAGTTTGACATCAAAACCAAAAAGCCTGAAGTAAGGTTAATAAGACTGCATGATCCGTTACACTTTCCCAGTAATTCTTGAAGAAAATATTGCCTTGGAGACTCTCGCTAGAACTGAGAATAATAATGATATATTTGACTTAAGTTTAGTTCTCTCTTTGGATGTTTTCCTTCTGTCTCCTTTCACATTGGTTAATACTGTGTTAGTCAAACTCTTTTGGTTATTGCCACCTGAGATATTTCTTCGGAGGTGAAATTAAATTTTTAAAATGTGCTTCATTATTTTGAAGTGTTTTCTTCCTCCCTTTCTTCTTTCCACTGTCTCAGTAAAATTAGGAGTTCTTGAGGAAACGCTAAAGCTTCCTTTAGACAAGTCTGCTATGCTCTTAAAAACAGTTTAAATTTCTGTTCTAGAAAGGGACAGGGAAGAAAATGAAATGAGTGCAGTCAGTGTAGCCTCACCGCTGTTCAAAGAGGTCATAAGTATGATTTGTAGTGTAGTTCATTCTTGAAGTATTTATGCCACTGCTCTTTCTGTTTTATAAAATAGAGGGATATGTATGGAAGCTAACTTTATACTATGTGGCCAACTTTCACAGAAAAATTGGAGACTCTGCCAAGCCTCAATTCATTGGCCAGTGCTGTGGATCGCCATAATCCAGGTCTCTAAACAGATTCTGTACCACATAAGCATCTATTTCAGAAATAAAGCAATAACTTCTTGAACTTTAACTTCTTCTATTATTTCATCCCAATAAAGTCCAAAAGACAATGTTGAGTGAGAAGAACAAAAGCAAGATGGGAGTGTGTTATCTAGCTAAGTTTCTATCTCTGAACCCAATTTCTCCATGGGCTCTCAGTCTTGTGTTATTTTCATATTTTTTATTTTTTTTTTTAATGAGAAAAAGCCAAAGCACTACAGTCATGAAATGGGAGATCCCACTGGGGCAGGTGTTTATAAACAAAAAGAACGTTTGCGCTAAAGTGCGTTCTTTATGGCTTTATGGTTGTTCCCATTATTCTAATTCACTGAACAGTTAAACTTTACTATGCTGCTGGTTTTATAGAGCTTCTGACTCACTGTTGTTCTCTTTACTTCTTGGCAATCATTTAAAGAATAAAGTTTGACCCTTAATCACATGTGGGAAAACACAGACCCACAGTGAAGTGTCTGAGAATATTGTGAAACCAGAATTTCAGAGACACAACAAGTGAGGGCTCAGCAGAAAGAAGCAGCAGGCACGATTAGAACAGCCTACAAAGAGAAGTCCAAGGACACAGGTGAGAAACCAAGAAATGAGGTAGTCAAGAACAGGGCTGAAGACAATACAGAGCAGAGGCAGCCATGAAGCTACGTGACTGACCTGAGGAAGTGGAGAAGTGAATGATGGACAAGCAGGTCAATGCTGAGAGGCATCACAATCCAATGGAGGTAAGCACAGTCCACCTCAAAGTATGCAAGGATCTTGGTGGCAACAGGACTATCTTAAACAGAGGTATCAGATTCCTGAACTATCAGTAGCTTTGGAAGAGAATGAGAGAAAGAGTGCAAAAGGACTCATGCTATACAAAATCTATTTCATCCATAGCTCTAGCAGACTTGAGAAGTATTGAGCTGTCCCACGATGCCCTCCAAAGCAACTACAACAGTGTTAAAGAATGGAACAGAGGCCTTTGAAATCCTCAGTCTTTCAGAAAAAAAACAACTATCTGATGAAATGTACCAAGAAGTATCTCATTGCAGGCAAGGCAAATCTGAATCCTGAGCTTAACAGAACTAAAATGAGCTATTCTGCCCATTATCTGTGTCTTCTTTTCAGAACATGGTATAGGATTTTAAAAGGGTGAACAGTTTTGCCTCCTAGAAACTTATGGGAAAGTAGTCAGAGCTCTTTGTTTCCTGCAATGGTGTTTCCTGCTTATCATTTCTACTGTGACAGTGCCTCAGAGTGTTACTTTAACATAATAAAGATTGGAAAATTGTATGCTACTGATTCTCCCCAGAGGCAAAACCACACCTGAAGTGCTGGGGCTGAAAATCTTTTATGTTCACTTCCCCTGCCCAAACCCCCAAAGTAATAGGTGCTGTGACAACTACCGATAGTAGGATGACACGTAACAAGTCCTTTCTCTCCAGTATCCTTCTGTCAGAAAACTGATCTCACTTCAATCTTTTCTTAATACTTGATGTTAGTTTTAACAGGATAAAGTGTATGCTAGCAAACCAAAGGAGTATTTATAGTAGTGCCTATACATAATGAAATTATTTTAGCGGTGAGGACACCAAAACAGAATGTACTATGAACTAGAGATTTACATCTGAGTATACAGGATTTTGTAAGACAGCAAAGTTCTTCGCTCTGTAAGTTAGTTTTAATATTGATTTCAAATACATTTCACACCTAGATTTTGAGAAGCCCTAGCAGGAGTTTATCCTCTACTTATAATTTGATTTACATAGCAAATATCTGGTAAAGATTACCAAAAAAGTTTCTTGCAGTGATAGGCTTAGTGGAAATAATATCCAGGCAGTAAACCAGAATTTTACAATGCAGACTGACATAGATTAGAGAATCTCTTTTAATGTACTTAACCAAAGTAAAGCTTGACAATACTCCCCTGCTAGAATAAAACTTTATCATATGAAAGCTTCCCACGTAGCTGAATAGATGGAAATCTTTCATACTAGTTAAATAATATATGCAGCTTCATGCAGAGCCATAAAGTGACTATCATCAGAATTTCATATTGACAATGGGGAAAAAAAAGAAGTAATGGGCCCCATTTATTCCTGGTAAGATTTTATTATCTACAGTAAGGTTATACCTTGAAAAACAGTTTGGAGGCTTGGGCATGTCAGACTTATGCTGAGTTCTGCTTTTCAGACTATCAGGTCTTTGATTCGATAACCCATTGTAATTTCATGTATTCAAAAGGGCTGCCTAATAGGTCCTGAGGTCCTATGGTTTGGAAAGTTTAAAGTAACACCAGAGACTATCCGGTCAGAAGGATCTCAGTATTTGGCTTGGTGTTCACATGTTCGCACTACGCTCTGTATTAGATCAGGCAGTTTGAGTTTATTCACATACAACTTTCACAAACGTTGAGTGGGCAGACTAACCACTGAAAGCGGCTTTGTCTCTGAATAAAATTCTCTGTGGAAATGAAAAAGTACCCTCCTAACTTATTAAGTGCCATACACAGAGTAACAAAATTATAAGACAACCCTCAGTGAACTGACTGGTGGGTGCCTACAAAAATTAAGTTAGATATTTCAGTCTGTACCTGACAGACTACCAGCCATTTCTGTCTTCCAAAGAAATGCTGAGAGACCTGTGAAAGGGAGAACTTCCCACCGGCAAAGTTTGTCTGCCTTTCTTATTGAGCGGTATTTTGGGGGGTTTTGGTTGGTTGGTTGTGGTTGGTTGGTTTTTTGTTTGCTTGTTTGTTTTGTTGGATTGCCACATGCCACTCCAGCTTCATGTAGTGTCTATTACCAAAGGCAAGGATTCAGACAAAAAGAGTATGCCAAGCACGGTGTCTGTAAGGATCAGGAACACTGATAGAATTTTGTAATGGGAAAAAAGGAAGATAATCTTGATTTGCCGCATGGGGTGAAGATAAAATTAGGGATTTCCTCTTCCCAGCAAGTAGTGAAGGAAGAACAATCACAGTATCTTGCATGCACACGACTGCTGTCTAGCTGGCTTTAAAAGAATATGATGTGCTGCAGCCAGGATTTGCAAGCACATTGGCATAGATCCCCTTTCTGATTTTTCCACTAAACAGAGACAATATCAAGTGGCACCACGAGCTCTTCTACAGTGTCTTATGTTAATGCTTGTATACTCTTCAATCCTGCTCTCTGAACATGCCATCACGTTCTAACCACATCTCTGCCAGGTGGCAGATACCTGGGATATTCGAGGAGTATGCACAGTGCTGAATTAAGTTTTCTTTGGGCAACAGCTGTGTTACACAGCTCCCTCTCCCAGTCTGTTCACAGCTGTAAACGCGTTTGAGTGCTGAAGGATGTCTTAGTTCAAGGTTTGGCTCCTTTCCATTTCTGATCTAATCTTTAGTATAGCTGTTCCTGTAGTTTCGTGGTTTATTTTATCTTGTATTAATGAGTAAGACAGTAACCATAAAAAGATATATAACAACAATGGAACCAGTAGTATAAAACTCATCATCATTTGGCTTCATGAAATGTGATCCCACTGTTATGAAGGAATCACAGTAAAAGACAGAAAAGTCCTGTATCAACTGAAACATATGTGAATAATTTTAGAATTGTGTTACATCTTAACAGGTGAGGAGCTATTACAGATTTATTGGTTCACATTTACCCCTGGTATAACTCAGTTAAAATAAACGGTGGAACAAAAGGAATAACTTTGGCCTATTATGTAGTAAACAGTTTTTATAGCTTTGCTGAGTGAATAAATAATGATAGATAGGTTTTGTTGTCTACTACGGCACATTTTCTGCATTGTACATTTGTATTCATAGCAAATACACTGAATGTGTTTTAAGAGAAAGCAATCATAAAGAGTTGCACACTAAGTTATATATCCAGTGTGAAGATTAAAACAACAACAAACATACCCAAAAGGGACATAAACATTTAGTCATGATCTTATGAGCAGAAGAAACAAGTCTACCAATGTTTCTAAACTGTGGATCTGATCTCCTGCAGTGTTCCCATAGACTTTGTTGGATTAAAGTGCTGAAGCTTAAAATATTACATTCTTGGACATCCACCCTCTTAGCAATTACTGTCTCCACAGCAAGGACAGCAGAAATAACATGCAAAAAAAGAAACGGCTCTCTGGACACTGAAGTTCACAAGTTCAGTGCATTAGTTTAAACTACCCTCAGTCTGTTGGATTTAGCTGCAGGGTTTAACCAGTGCTCAGCAGGATGCTGAGGAGAACAGCATTTTCTTCTGCCTCTCCACCACATACCTGCTGGTCTCTCACCGCTCGGTGTATGGACACCTGGAAGCAGTAATGTCCTTATTGCTGTAGCTTAATCCAGTCCTCCCACTCCTCTGAACCCTAAGGTATCTGAAACTTCCCCAGAGAAAGAACAAAGATTACTTTACAACACCTTTATATTGTTTTCTCACACAGTGCATACTGCTGAATTTTAATGGTTTCAGAAGCTTGAGCATCCAAATTTAGAAGGTGTGTGGAGCTTAGAGAAGGTGTGAGACACCCTGAGTTGTCCTTTGGACAATAACATTTTCCAGAGATTAGATAAGGAGTCTTAGTACAGCTCTGCTTTCTTTACCAAGGAGTAAACCTTGCTCCCAAGAAACTAGTGGCAAATTTTTCTTTTACCACAGTCCACTGGGCTCTCCTTCCAACCCAACTCTAACATGTTAGCAGAAACTGTATAGATTTTGATTTAAAGCCAAATCTTACACCCAACGAAAGCAGTTTGGCCCTCTGCTTTGCTGCGCTGTTCAGCAGCCCACTCCTTGTGGCTCCACAAACAGTGAGGGAGAAAGTAAAATGGTCCTTTTCACTTCTACAGGAGGAAGCATGTAGACATAGCCATGGTACATTCATTGACGTAGTTTACCACACGGTACCCTACAGTATTGTGTAATCATGTGGCTTTTATTGGATAGGGCAGACAACCACTAGCCGTTAAAATATGATTTCACAAAGTATTAGTAATTAAGCAGATAATGAAAATTAACTAAGAGAAATTCTCCTTTGCCACTGCTAAGAATTCAACTTCTGTTTTCAGTCCAGGAAAGGAAGGGAGGAATAGGTATTTCTTTTTTTTCTTTTTTTTTTTTTTCCTTCCAAGTGAATTTAATAGCTCATTGCAGCTGATTAACACAAACTCAGACGATTTTATTAGTTGCACTGCACTTTCATTTATAAAGCCCTTGCTGTCAGATAACCTCACATACCTCTAAAATAACTACTCCTTAAAAATATATATTGCACCCTCAGATAACTCAAACAAGATAAGAGGTAAGGAAGGTGAAGGAGGGGTTATTGAGGGAGAGGGAACAGACTATGGAGTGGGTCTCAGGAAAATTTTTCTTTTTATTAGTCACACACACATATACAACCCACTCTGCTGCTGAATGACATTCTATTTTTCAAGCATGTAACCTGCAGGTTAGACACATAGAAATACAGGTTATTATTATTTGAGCTGTAGTATACTCAGGAATGGACTTGCACCCTAGTGTGCTGACAGTATTACAAACAGAACTAAAAAAAAAAATAAAAAATGTTTCTGTCCCAGTAGACCTTCACAGTCCCATAAAATTACAGAAAGGTCAAATCTTGATGGTAAGTTCAACCCAATTCTTTTCTGGTTTCAAGTCACTCAGAGTGTTTTATATTACACCCTTGGGTTCTCTGTAGTTTCTTTCAGTCACAAAGGCATTTGGCAATCACATTATAAACAGTTCAGAAAAATTCAAAATGCAGGAGCATAAATTACTTTAGACACTCTCAACCTTTAGAGAGAGAAGCAAAAAGAGGGGAGGGAGAGGTAACGTCAATGTGAAATGGGGGACAAATAAAAAGTAGTAACAATGTTTTACTTCCAAACTTTTGTCTGACACCCAAGTAAGAAGGGAAGCATCGGGGAATTTCCCAGGAAGATCAGCCTCCAAGAAATCAAATGGTAGCCATGAAAGGGAGGGAAAACGTTGTCTTAGGCAAAATTTGCCACCTTACCTGTAGGCGCAAAGTATATGTCCAAGGTGGGTTGGGGTGTTACATATAAGCCCTTTTATTTTTCCTGACTCCTGGTGAATGGGAGCATGCTAAGCATGCCAGCTACGTGTGCTCTCCAGGCAACACGTTCCTGAGAATTGCACAAAGAGAAAGTTCTCAAAGGCCAGACTGGGACACAGAGGCAGAGATTATGAAAAACACAATTTTCTTCCAAGAAAACAAAAAAATATCAAAAAAGACAGCAACAACAAGTTGCCACAAGTATCAGTCCCTATGACTACATTGGTATAGGGAAGTGATCTCAGTTTTTTCAGATGTGTGCCTGAGCATTCATATTCTCTACATTTTCAGTACAGCTGGGATCAGGCTATTGAAATTCCACCAGCCTTCACATTCATCCTCTGTAAGACTGATTTTTATTAGCCCTATTTGTTTTTTAAAAAGAAGTCTCACTAAGAGGCCCCTCTTGAATCAGGAGTCCTGTTTTGGGAGAAATCACAAAAACGTTCAGTAACAGATAGCTGTCACCAAGAGAAGAATTTTCAACCCAAGTAGACAGACAAATGAAGAATAATTGCTCCCACAGGCACAGAGGGATGAAAACTTGACTGCCATTGGAAAAAAGGTTTCGAAAAACATGGGTCCTAGTGAGTCATGCTTTGCCCATTCCAGCTCCATAACCAGCAAAGCATGACTTCTTCTCCTTTTAACGGAGCAAGCAAGCAAGCCCATTTTAACCACACTTTCTTCTAGGTGAATGCTCCCCTAGAAGTTGCCACCTTATTTCATGCCCCGACCCAGCTCCTTATATCCTATATTTGAGCAGTGAGAAGTATGAAAAAAGGTCACTTTCTTTCCTCACCTCCCTTTTTATCATTTATCTTATAATATCATCAAGGTACATTTCTCTAAGGAATGTCTAACAACATAATTTGTAGCTCTTAAACAAAAGGGTAAAGTGACATATTTTTATTATAAGCACCAATAGAGTTACAAGAGACAATGTCCATCACTCATACAGAAGAATGAATGTTGCCTTGTCTTGGCTGCTTTTAATATCTGAATGCGGAATGTGCTGCCAGAGGTGATCCAACTCACCTATGTTAGTGAAACAGAAATACTAAGAATATTTCAAAACAAGCCCCATACCCAGAAAAGTAAAGCAATCCAACAGCTGTGACAGTGCGCTGGAGTCCTTCTCCTGTGGTGCTGGAGGTGGCTGGAGCAGCAGGTCATTACCAGTCCTTTTTTGCGTCATGGGGAGAAAGACTTCAGAAGAGGATCACAGATGAAGGATGATTTTTTTTTAACAACTGTAAACCAGAACCTAAAGACACGGCATAACAATATGTTGCTAAACCTTTCAGAATACTTGTTTTGCGCACAAACAGCAAATCTGAGATTAGCAACCTCCCCCTGGATTAGTTACAGAGATGAAAGATGCAGAAGTTCAAACAAGGAGATTTGAAAAGCAGGTCAGTGGGTGTGGTGACATGGCACACCGAAATCAGGCCAGGGGCCTCGACTTTGGCCCACCTGGTCTGCAGGTACAGGACCTTCTCTTAAAGTGGTGGTATCAGGTCCTCTGGATCCAAACAGCAAAGGCAGAGCACACGCACACACAGTAGATGTTTGGACAGTAATTTTCAAGTGACCGATGAGTGCCACTCGTGCTGTTGCAAAGCCACTTTGTCACAGCTACACTTGCTGCTTTAGGTGCTTCACCTGGCAGAGCACCGGCTGAGTTAAGAGGAGCAGCAATTATTCAGCCAGCAGTGATAAAAAGTGGAAAGGTGAAGAAAGAGCAACGCAACTACTTTACGGAGAACACTAAGAGCTTGGGCAGGGGACTCTGAGATTATACTATGCCGGCCTTTTCAAGGACTACTGAGGACAATCTGCGTCACCAGCTTTCCTAATAGCAAGAGGACAACATGTCACCAATATTTGCACAGTTACAGAGTAGGCTAGGCTTGGCTATGTCCCTCTGGGTGGCGGAGGGAAGCTGTTAGATCAGTTCGAGGCGTATTTCCTTCCACTCCTTCAAATACACTCCCATTACAATGTAAAGGTCTTGCTGTGCTGATCCTGGAAACGTTTGAGGCTCCAGAGCAGGCACAGGTGGCAGGGGTTTAAGCAAGTGGAAAAAAGGCAGGAGAGGGCTAGTAATCCTTGTATCCAGGCATGGATTTCACATGCAGCATAAAGAAAGGTACCCTAACTCTGGCAGGTGCTAGAGATATGTGCAGATCTAATGTGATAAATTCACACTCAGATGCAGAGCTGACTGATCAAGAAGTGCAGGGAAGAGAGAAGCATTACAAAAGCATACATACTTTGAAGGAGGAAAGTGAAAAGAAGAATGAAAACTAACTATCCTTGTACCATGAAGCTTCTGACACCAAGGTAAACTTTCAGGAGCTGATGCACTACCCTCCTTCCCCTTCTCCTCATGCCAGCACCAGCTACTGTGCAGCAGTGTGATGAGTCTCATCAATGACTTATTCAGCTGAAAACTAACCCAATGCCCATCTTACTTTTTGGCTGAATCCATCTGACCACATGGTCGCATGATCGGCAATGGTATTAATGCAGTGGCAGCCTGTAATCAGATGAGTTCAAAACACCCCTCACCCCGTCACCCAACACAACCCTGCAACACATTCACAGCACAAAGCTGTGCCATCCATCCCGGGACTCCGTAAGGCAGGAGTGCCAGTCTGGGAGAGCTGGACAGTTACACATTACCTTGTTCCCAGTCATCACTGTCTCATTAGCAGATAAGGAGAAAGTTTAACTAAATCCTTTGCTTTTCATTTTCCGTGTGTGCACACTCTTCTAATTAGGAAACTGAAGCCAGAGAATGAAATGGAAAGTAGTACGTAGGCACAGTGTGCTTACACAGCTATCTACCCCAGGAAATAAGGACGAAACTGATATCCTCTAGAACATCATCTTCTACTTACCTACATGTCAATAACTAAATTGCTGTTAAGGCCACGGAGACTGGGAATAAGCAAGGCTAGAGAGGAAAAAAAAAAAAAAAAGAAAAGAAAAAAGTGTGCAAATATAAAGGGCTAACATTTTACTGGTTTTGTGAAACAGATCTTAAATAAATACCTTTTAAAAGACTTATTGGAATCTTTAATGACTGGAATTAAGGGAGGTATCATTCCTGCAAGGGGTATTTTGAGAGGTGGGTAGTTATGGTGCATGCTATTACAAACTGTGTGTGAAACACTGGCCCAGAACCATGGACTGAAGGACACAGTCTCCCTTCACATAAAACACAACTTCAGCATCTGGTTTCTGATAGAAGCTCATTTACAGAATGGCAGCTCTGATGTCATAATTATAACATTAACAGGTAGAAAGCTGTTAAGACATGGAATTAAGATGAATATGGTTGATACCCAAGGATTATTTCTCAGATTAAATACAAGGGAGAAATATTCATGGTTCAGTAATTATGATAACATTGTATGAATAGCTTCCCTCAATTAATTACATACATTCTGAACCAAATAAAGCCTTACTGTGGCTGATGACAGCAAAGCTCAACAAGGTCTTCCTTGCCTGAGCAATAATGGTTCTGTTCACACAGTTGGCACTTCTGAAAGCAAGATGAATTCTGGCAACCAGATCTATTTTCCTTACCAGATGTTTCAAAATATGGTAATGAGGTGTGGGTTTCCTAGGCTGTCAGCTGAAATTCACTAACCGGGAAACAGAACAAAATGGATCTGACGCAATCCATCTTTTCCCTTTAAACCTTTAAAGACTCCATTAGATTTAATATTAATTTTAGAAAACACTGCTTGCAATAAATTATGTAATAATACATGCACCTCTGCTAACACCATTTACTCTCAACCTTTCCTGCACTAATTCATAACTGTGTGTGACACAGATCTTGTCTGTTTGAAGGGTTTCAGAGGGGCTCTGGCAGCCAGAACACTATCACATCTCCCCAAAAGAAAAACAAACACTAAAAAAAATCAGAAGAAACACATTTTTGGTGACATGTTCAATCAAACTCTGCAGTTTGAAAAATGTAACACATTTTTAGATAGCAAACAAAATTCATATTGAACTCAAATCTTAAGTAATTTCTTAAACACAGCTTTATCTTCACACTGATGAAAGCTGTACTAATGAAGGACCAGCTAGAATTACATGTCTAGCAGAGAGATGAAAGAGAATGACTCTCTTAATTAAAAGCTGAATCACATTTAAATTTTCCACTTACAGTAGTTGCCAAACTCTTCTTTCCTGTATTTTTCTAGAATAACTCTTATGCACATCTCACTATGAAGGAGCAAACTATATCATGACAGTGTAGCATATTAAATGTTCACATACCTCCAAAGACTAAACAGTTGAGAAACACATCAAAACCTTCAACTTCTAGCATTGCTACTCATGTAAACAATAAAATTGTGTGCTTGATGTTATATGTCGGGCATCATTAAGATCAGTCTTTGGTTAGCAAGTAAAAAACCCTACACTAAATCCTGACAACACAGAATGAAGAGCACTAGTCATTTTTAGCTAACGTGCATTGTTAGAAAGCCAATAACACTGGTAGGTGTATCAATAACATCACTGGCAGAACTCATAGCTTTGCCAGGTTACTAGGGCTACCTGCCAATTCTTCTTATGAAGCCCTGAAAAGAAGGGAAAATAAACAACTGGGCTGACATTTTCTGACAGTCTGCAGCTGGATTTCCCATACCATGCAATTTCAGACACAACTGTTTTGGCATTTCCATGAATGATGTTAGAGAAAAACCCATTGATCTGCAATTTCAGACATTTCAGGTGATCATTCCCTGGGAAACTGTAGCATCTCATGCACTGGAAGAGTAACTTGAAATTTGGAAGATTGGTGGGTAAGCTTTTATGTCAGAAATATGCTCCTTACTCTTATGCAAATTCTACCAATGTTGGCCAAGCTATGAAAACATGAACTACTACTATGAAAAACATTTATGCACTTATGGGAGGTTTCTCTGAGCTGGCTAAAATGCTTGGACCTTCTCTTCTTGCTGAAGAAGCTCCATCCTTTCCCTGTCCCGGTCTACAACTGGACTTAACACCTGGTGTATCACCTGCCCTGAAGGACTCAGACTGCTCCAACAGAGAGGGAGAGAGAGAGAGCGGAGGGGATAAACCTCCTTCATCCCGCTGAGCTGCAGCAGTACGGGACAGTGAAATGCAGGACACCGAGTCTGCCTTCTCTTCACTATCACCTAGAACTGAGGAGGAAGCTGCTGGACTTAAATACAGAGAAAGAACCAAATTTAACATAGTTACAGGTTTATTTGGGCCCCACTGTAAAAGTTACCTGTGCTCTTCATCACCATCTCTAAGGTACTTGTTTTACGTTCTTATGAGTGGCTGGCAAGTGTCACTGCTCCTGTATTACAAATAAAATACTGAGTATTAATGATTCAAAGCAGCACCACCAAAATGCCAGTTGTGTTGCAGAACAGAAACTGAATCTGAATTTCTGATTTTTCTCCTTCTCTGCTAACCTAGTGAGTGGTTGGGATAGAAGGAGAGGAGCAGTGACTGGGGTTTGGAAAAAGACTAGAACTTATATCTCCGATAGTCTTTGTCTAGTTAATTCCCACCTGTAAAGTGGAAATTTTTCTTCATTATCTTTAGGGACTATTGTGAAGATAAGTCACTTTGAAGTGACCAGATGGAAACTATAACAATAAGTAAAACAGTTACTTCTAAGACACATGTTAGTTTTTGGGTGAATGTGACTTCAGAGTAGTAGGGTTTGTTTATATAATAAAAAGAGAGATTTTGGTTTTATTTTGCTTTTTTAACTGGCTATATAAAAGCAAGTGTATGTGAACATGCATACCTAAAGAGAGAGAGGGATAATCTATATAAAAAATTTAGCTATAATAAAATCAAAACTTTGATGTCGAGCTGGTAGTTTCCTCTAGTCTCCCAATAAATAACTCCCTGCACTCCCCACAGAGTTAGAATTGTCCTTATTATGGAGAATTTGAAAGATAGTGGCAAAATGGGTAATGTTTTTCTCCTCTGCTGGTTGTGTAAAAGACAGCAAAATGCAGTCTCATTCTCACAGGCAAAACACTGTAGCCATTTTCTGCTGAGGCATTCCTGTACTGTGACCTGAAACAAGCAAGTAGCCAAGCTTATGTCTTAAGTTTGATGTGTCCAATAAATAATGGGTAATTGTAAAATATGCTGATATATGCCTCATAAGCAGGACTTCGTACTTATTTTCTCTGAGTGATTCAAAACCTATTATGTTAGTCCTATTGCTAATGGCAGAGCTTATATATTGTAAGGGTTGTTTTGTCTTTGCCAAGTGTTCAAACCTAGCAGCCGTTCTCTTCTTCAAACTATGTAAAGTTATTAATCTCATTCCAGTTTTGGACAGATAATTTTCCATACACAAGCCTGCAAACAGGCACAAGACGTTACCCATGATGACGTCACAGCAGAGCATCGGGAAGCTGAACCAGGACACATTTCAATTCCATCACGTATAGCAATGGTCCTTCCAAGGCAAGAAAGTTCTCAGAGAAAGCGTCTCACATTTGTGCATATATAAAAATACTTTTTGGACCTACTAGTCCACTGCCTCCTACAATCACTGTAATATTTATGTTGAGCAGAACTTCAAAGCCTTCCTGAAGAAACCAAAAGCAAACTGGGTTTTCATCACCTCCTTAAAAACCAGCCCCTTCACTAACAAAACTTGTTCACACTTGACTGGTACCTGGCATTAAGGAAAACAACAAAATACAAGAAAAACCCCTGGACTTGAGCACTTTCAATAGTTACCATCACAAAACAATCTACAGCAGGACTTGCTTAAGCTCTGAAATCAAGAAACGTTGAAGACATTAATAATTTACACTGGTGTCATCTTTCATTTTCTATCCCCATCCATATTTTACACATTCATCAACGCCGTTTCACTTCAGTGGCAGCTGCATGTTCATGAAAACACCGGAATGAGCTGACACTGCGGTTCAAAGGCACTTCTTTTTAGAGGTGTTTACTAACATTCAGGTGTTTCATTTATACTCATGTGCTCGTCTCCTCAATGCTTTGAGGCCTGCAGTCAAAACATTTACTTTCACATCCACTCACCTGTCTTTCCCAGACAAACCCTTTCCTTGGCCACGTTACCAATAGGTCATTCAAAAACACCTCTGAGGTTTCTTGCGTTTGATGATCAGATATCTGAAAGACCACTGCCAACTTGTCCCATGCTACTGTAGCTATCACAGAGGCACCTCCTGACGCCTAGCTCAGTGCGAGAATGAGAACTGAATCCAGCTTATTTAGAAAAAATATTTGATTTCCATCACTAGCACCACATCAGAAACAAGCAGCCCAAATTCAGTTTTGTTGATTTACGTACAAGGAAACATAAAACAGTTACTACCTTGGAACTGATTTTAGACAAAGGATGTGTCTGCCTCTGTACGTCTTTAGCCTTTCTGCACATCGCCAGTGGTCCCTGCTCTGCAAAGCAGCGCTCTTCAGTTCCCTGTATCCTGAGGGCTGTCAGAGGGATGTAGTTTTTGCCACTCTTTCTCCAGCTGAAAGTGAGATGTGATCCCTGTATTAGCATACTGCCATTGCACACAGGCATCCTGCACAACTAAAAGCACTGGCTTGCGCTCTGACAACATCTGCCAGAGCCAGTGTCATGTTACTGGAAATTTCCAGATACCTGCCAGGGACCAGCTCCAGTGCCAGAATTTCCATTCTATTATATAAAATTTGGGAACAGCCATAGCAGTCAGCATCTGCTCCACAGGGCTGTCTGCTCCGTAGTTTTATTTTATAATACGCACTGCAATTCCCATTTTCCTAAAGAAGGATGAACCTGCCGGCTCCATGCTCTACCAAGCTCTAAAAATTCACTCCTTTGTCCCAGATGAATTTTGATTTTTTTTTTGTCAGTTCTCAGGGACGTGTCTCACACCCATTCTCACTTCCTTTCGTTCAGCAGTAGGTATGATCTAGTATTGCTTGTCTTGTATACAGAGCTGTGCATGTGCACACATCCAGATTTTAATACCACAAGGCTAACAAGCGTAATTCTCAGATTGATATACTCTTTATTTTCTATAGCAAACAAATGGACACCATCCCTATGCCACGGCTGAATTTGGCAAAGGATTTAACCATGGCAGCACAGTTGATATGGAGACCTCTCCTGGAGTCTTCCTGAAAGCTAATATTTAAAACACGATTTTAAATTACTTATTTTGTTGTTCTCATTCATGACTCTATTAAAGGCTTTCTTGTATATGACCATAAATATTAAACAGAGTTCAGTCAGCACATTCATTTCTGATTTCGTCTGTGGGTTGTAACAACCACCTTTTCATACAGAAAGAATAGGGTTCACAGGCACATATTTTATTTAAATTGCTGCTTTATTCCTTACACCTGTATGCAGAACAGAAAGAGAAAATTGGAAGCTCAGTTTCCTATAGTAGGCACTTCAGGCCAAGAGGAAACTCAGATACAAAGAGAACTGAGAGCAAACTTTCAGTCTGTCTTTTAGGTTATGATTCTTGACTGTTCACAATAAGAACTGACTGAATCCACTAGTGATTTTCAATTATAAGCTGCTTTTCTTTAAAGTTTAAGTAAATATTTAGAGTTTCAAATAACTTGAGAAAATAAAAAAGAAAATTAAAAAAATCCCACCAAATATGCTGCTAGCACTTTCCAACAGTGCATTAAATAACATGATTAACATCTGTACATGCTTTTCATGAACTTATCTTCTTCACAGTGCAGGGGTGTGCCCAGTTTAGAAACAGTTTTTCTCTCTTTAGAACATAACATAACATAACATAACATAACATAACATAACATAACATAACATAACATAACTAGAATTAACTGTTTATTCACTAGAAAAAAGTGGCGTCAAAGACATGTGCCTGTATCTGGAGGCAAGTACAATAAGACTGTGATTGTTCTCACTTCCTAAGAAAGCTCAGTCAAGAACCGTTTTCTCTGAAATTTTGTCTCATCCAGCTGTTTCACCCATATCATAGAACAACGTTACTCAACCAGTGACTCAGGAGACATTGCAAACTTATCCAGGAAGTAATCAAAAAAACTTTTTGTTTTAACCAAAGATTTAAAAAAATGGCCTTTTTGATGTTGGTTACAAGTAAACAAACAGAAACAAGGAAATAAAAATAGTGTAAAGGAACTTAAATAACCTTTTTTTTTTTTTCTGTTTGGTTGTAAATTAAGTTAAATATGACAACTGATACTCTGTCCATCTGTTGTTTTCAAAAACAGTTGTGTGGCCCTTGGATTTGTTTGAGAAACAGCAGGTTATCTACTTTGATTTGAAAAGTGAGAAATTTTGTCACAGAAGGAACAATACTTTTGAGACAGGTTCTTGACCTAGGATTGAGCATCCCAAATGCCTCCTGGGGATTACTGCAAGAGAAAAGGACTGTAATTTTGGATTTAGTTGAAGATTCTCGGCTAAGTCTAGTAGAAAGCAGAGACATTTTTAATTTGCACTTGGCATAGCTTGTATCATTGGGGAATCATGTTAAAGCACTGTATGCTATTTAATGATTTTTCAAAAGTTCACATTTCTGTGCTATTCTGAATTGCAATACTGAATTACATATTGAATGGCTATAAACTAGCCAAAAGAGGATATCATCTAATCAGATCACTTGCTAGCCATATATGCTTGATGAAAAGAACAAGGGAAAAAACACGTGGGTTGGGGTTTTTTTGATACTACACAAAAGAGAAATTAACTCCTAAAAAGAGTTTTCTTAGATTTATTCTGCAGATACATTCTTCTAAGATGAAGTGACACATATATGGGTGGCAAAAATTAAACCTGATGTTTTCAGATATGAATGAGTTTGTATATAGCTTATGGTTGCCCAGCACCTAATTGAGCACCATCAATTCACAACTTGCCTGATTCAGTATCCACAACCTTTTATTGAATAAAAGGTCACAGTAAACTCCTCATTGTTTAGTTTATTCTTCTACAGCCTCCTATTCTGATTCTTGGTAGAGATGTTTTCCTGAACCCAGCAGGATGAAAAGTAACCATAAGAAAGGCATCTTTCAAGGAACATTCCTCCTGCCATGAATGGCACGGTAGTAGGATTGTTTAGAAACTGAGAAGTTAATATCAGGGCTTGAACTGAAAGGGAAGAAAGGGACAACTGGGTTTGACCAGTGCAGCAGAGGAGCTGCAAGTCCCTACTAGGTCCTTCTAGTGACGAGAATTGCCAGTCGACTGACATATTAATTCAGTCATGCCCCCTAGGTTGCTGGTGCTGCACCAGGCAAGAGCTTTCATTGTCCTTTTCGAGTCCAGATCTCTCCTGGGTCCACACACACCGTGCTAATCAGGACACTCAAATAACTGTCCTGAACAAAACTGACCCAATTCCACAATTCTTGTTCTCTGAGGTACTCCCATTGACTTTGTTATAGCATTTAGGCCTTGACTTTTCCATTGTACACAAGCAATGAAAACAGTATGGATTCAGTTGAGATGAAAGGGGAAAAGTCCTGTGAGATAAAGTGACGTGAAGAGTTCTGTCCAGCACAGGAATTATTAATAAGCAACAAGCTGAACTCATGACTTCTATGTCTTTGAAAGATACACAAATGCACACACATGCTGATAAACTATAAAAGTCCTACTCTGTAATCTTAACTCAGTTTTCAGCCTATAACAATCTGTACTGTTCAAAGGAATACTTTATTTTTGGAACACCTATATATGTAGACTTGAATATGAGAAAATATTACATTCTGAATACATGCATTCCGCAAGGAAGTCAGCAGTGACAACGCTCTCAACAAGAAGGCAACACAATGATTACACTGTGAATGCATCTGTCATCCTGACATTTAGCTTTGCTTAATTACTTGTATAATATCTTTACGGGACAGTTTAGAAATATCCCACTTCATCTAAACTAACATTTCCTCAGATTGAGCCTGTGTTACTATTATATGAGAAATATAATAAAAGAACAGCACTGGAAGCATTGTTTCACATACAAAGTTACTTGTTGTATAGTTTCATTACATCTCACAGTCTGTATTAATTCAAGTGACTGGCACTCTGGTCTAACCATCTTGAGATATTTAAGTCTAGAGTAAGAAGAGACATACTCTGAAGCTATATCCAAATGTCTGTAGTTTTATTTGAACCAACCAGTAAGCAGAATTTCTGTTCAGCAACAACCCACAGTTTTGAGATAAAAACTAAACCCACACCATTTTAATGGAAAGAAGAGCTCCAACAGCTTGCTTCGGAAGCACCAAGACATTGCCTGAACCTGGAGGCAAACGTGCAAATAACACCATGAGCAAGGGAAGCAACATCGTTAAAACAAGTTTCAAAACTCTCTGATCTGAAATGCTTGTGAAGTTTCATGAATATAGGCATGACAGGGTAGTCTACACCATTTTAGCTGACCTATCCCTAATAGAAAACTGAGACCTGGAGATCAGTACTCTCTGAAGATGCACTTAAAATTCCCTATAAACTTAAATGGAATCTGAGTTTCAGAACTGAGTAAGAAATCTGTTTGACCTTATGTCTTTCCCTAATAATATATTTACAAGCTGTATTAGCTTGCAAACATGAGTGAATAGCTTATAAGAAGGGGAAAAAAAAGTTTTAGAAAGAAGTCAGGTTGTTCTGCATTAAATTCTTTTAGTTACATGAGACTAAGTCAGACTTAAGTCCTGTACTTTGATGAAAGTATTTACACAAATCCTGTTAAAAGTAGAATCTGATACTCCATTACTTTTAAGACTATTCCCAGAAGCAGATGGATGGGTATCTTTATTAAGACACAATCCATTATCAGAGATAGTATATACACAATTTTTCTAAAAATAGGGGAAAACAGTAATATCTCAAGTACTAAGCACTTAAAATTAGATACATTAAAATTAAAATTGTAAACATCAGTAAATATTTATGAAGTGCTGTACCCATCTAGGCCAAACCATAAGAGTCAGGTGAGCAGTGCCATTTCCTCAACAGCACTGCTCATACAAGTCCCTGTTTTAGAATCATGAGTCCCAAAGGGATTTCACAAGCAGAGCTTTCTTGCAGGTCATGAATAGCTTCTGCAAGGCTGTTAAAAATATCTTTAATTTTTACTCTATAAAAGGCAAAATAACTGGCAGTATTGATGACGACAAAATCCTCCACAAGCAGCTATGGTTTATTACCTTCAGAGTGTTATGATCTTTTATGTGGACACATGTTGGGATTCTCACGCTGTAGCTGTGCAAAGCCCCCAGGCCCTGGAGAACCAGTTCTGCTTCCAGATCAGAGCCAGGGTGAGACCTGCACTTGCCCCTGCCGAATGCCTCAGCCAGAGGTGGGCTCATCCCAGAGCTCAGTCCTTAAGCTCTGCGTCCAATTAAGTTATGGGTGAAGAGATTCGCCGGGTGATCCTCCCTGAGATACTGTGCTTCTTGCATTTCTCTCATTCACCATATGGTACTGGAAGTCACCAGGGCTGTGGTTTATCTTAGCACTTTAGACATACAGCGTATGTTTTTCTCCCATTTTGCACACTATTCACTAGATTGCAACCAGTTTTTAGACACAAATCCTTAGACTCTCCCAGAACTCTACCAGGAGACAGGACTTCCCACCAGCCCACTCATTAACACCTTCCACTCATCTAGGAAACATGAAATGTCTGCTCCTGCACGTAGGAAAAACAGAAACTTTGGAAGTTTCCACTGCACCTCACAACCCCTCTGCAATGGAGCCCAAGGGGAAAGCTGGGAGCAGTTTGTGAAATCCTCAGCAGCAAAGATGCCATTGCTGGAGCTCGCCATGCTCCTGGCCCTGCAGGCCTGATCCCCCAGCCAGACCTACAACAGTCTACAAATATCTCCTCTGTAATGACAATCTCACCACAGCAGCTGCCATGTAACTCAAAGTAACTCCAGGATGACATTTCTGTGAGACCATTCCTCTGAATGGGATTAGCTTTAGCAAAAATGGGTGGGAAACCACATCTTAGACTGTACATCTGTCCATCAACATGAAGCTTTGCAGTCAGTGGCACAGAGCGTTGGAGGGCAATACAGCAACTGGTGGGGAGGTAGGGAGAGAAAGCAGGTGACATTTACTTTATGTTTTCTCTAAAAATCAACCATAAAACCCAGGGCTATTAAACTCCACAGGGAGATACATAGCTTTATGAAGTATCAGTAACAGCTGAGTCTTTAAGGCAGGAAGGATGTGAACTGACCTCCTGGGTAATATTACAGGTATTACTTTTGCTCATTCTAGAGGTCCAGTGAATCTCAGGAAAACCTCTAAAGCTCTCTAATTTTCTTCCAGTCTTACGCTGTCTGTTTTACTTTCATAAAGTTATCGGCTACCACCATGCAGAGCCTGAAGGAGGACACTCAGGAGGGTACCAACACCATCTCCTAACTGTCCAGAAAATAAATGATGTGGGGTGTCGGGGGGCACTTCTGAAGAAATTGGAACCGAGCTAAGAGTAAGGTATGCTAAAGATATTAATTTCCAATCGTGATACAATTATTTTTCTCAAAAATTAAGATATTTGGTTAACGAAAGTTTGTTATCATACAAAAAATACAAGAGCAGATGTTAAATGATCTGTTATATATACAAAGATCCTACTGTTTTCTATGTGAGAAATAAAGCTACGCTCTCCACTTTTAAGTTTATCACCATGGAGTTTACTTTGACCAATTCAGCAAAAGGACTCCAGTGAAAACAATAACAGTTAATGATGGGGAGCTGCCATACGACTGGAAGCAAAGCCTGAAAGCCCATGCTTACTAAAGTGTAATCAAAGTCTGCTAGAGCACGCTCTGAAACAGAGATGCCATCTGCCATAGTTAAGGACAAGAGTAAGAAAGCAGAAGCTATTTTTTTTTTTTTCCCAAAAGATTTCCCACCACACACAGGGGTAGGAGAGACAGGGAAAGTAAACAAAACATGATGAAGTGCTGACACAACACAGGCAAAGACCTGACGCAGTGATGAACACCACGCCGCCTGCAGAACAACAGCACGTGACCTTCGGGCTTTGCTTCCCATCCAGCTCTTTGAGGAAGCTAGAGGGCAAAATATCTGTGTCGAGGTAGTGCAGTGTCTGCACAGCACCTCAGAGAATTCCTGATTCCCGGGCCCATAGATCTTCAGGAGTCCAGCACTCTAATATTGATTTCTCATCACTGTTTTAATTCTGCTACTTGTCTTCTTTCTACTGAACTCTAAAAAATCATAAGCAAGTTTAACTGCAACCACTCCAAAGACTTTTGTGAGAGGTTGAAAGTAAATGAGAAAGGTGTTGAAAAGATGAGGCATAAAAAATATCTGCTGCAAAACTAACAGACAGTTTGAGACAGTGAACATAATTTAACAAAAAAAAAAAAAGAAAGAAAGAAAGATGCAAGATCAGATGGAATATAATTTAAAAATCTTTCTGTGACAATTGTGCTAATATTACAAAACTATGAAGAATAATGAAGATGATCCTGCTCAGTGGCACCTTTGAGAGAGAGGAATGACTAGATACATGAAGACACTTGTTATTTCCCTTCTGTATTTACCTCTTACTTCCTATTTGCATTGCTCTGGGTCATCGGATTGACACTGACCACTGAAAAATATCAGAGTATGAGAATGGCTGAACTGTCAGGGCCTTTATGAAGATGCTAGGTATCTCATCCAAATCAGCACGTGAGCCTAAGCCTTGTTTTTCAACCTTGTGTGTTTAAGAAAATAGTTACAGACTTCTGTTTTTTTACTCTGTTTAGGTTTCTGGTTCTGCACATCTAGGATACAGCTAAAATTGAACCGTTCTGTCCTGTCAACAGGCTGTAAAATGTATGCGTGTTTTCATAACTAGCAGAATCCTGTAAAATTGCATTGGGGTGCTGTTACATGCAAAACCATGTAGGGGCCATGTAAATGCAAGAGGGTATTGAAAAAATGAAGCTATTAGATGATATAGTTCTGTCAGACCAAAATAGGACTGTATTCTACTTTCATTTAAATATCAACCTACTAAAATCAATGGATACAAAGATAAAACTAAAGTATAACACATCTCACTACATGCACTCCTTATTGCACACTCATTTGTATATGTGAACATAGATAAAGGACCACGTGGCCAAAAGCCTGTTGATCTTTCTGACTTTATTAGTGATCTAATGAAAGATATTAACCCTGCTTGGACACCTTGCATCACACATCTGTGCCACATTGTAAGTACACTCCTTACTTGCTCAAAAAGAATGCAAGATGCTCAAAGACCCAACATAACACGCACCCCAAATTTAAATATTTATGTTGAATGGTTTTAAATATTTTGTTGCCTAGTTTATGAGCATACTTCAGACTTGAGGATAAAAAAAAAAAAAAAGATAAACATCATGAGTATATTTATCCATGGAGAAAGTCCCCACACGTCCTGCGGTCAGAAGCAGAAAACATCTCTGATGACTTGTCACTGCCCAGCCAGTGCAAGGGGAGGAGCACCAGGTGACAAGGGGTATTACAAGTCCTGTAACAGTCGAGCTGTTCTGAGGAGAGCTCAGAAGGACCTGTAGAACCAACCCAGATAACATCTACACCTAGCACTCTGGTTTGCTATCTCACTTTAATCTATTTGTGCTTTCCTGGGGGAAAAAAAAAAAAAAGAAAGAAAGAAAAAAGAGATTGCAAGCCTCAGGCTGCTACAAAACCATGAATCCATTGGCTGGATGTTCAGTCCCAGCTAGTGAAGCACTACACCACACACAGCACGTGCTCTCTTTTGCCTCGTAGGGGTATCAGAAAGGGCATGGGAAGGGAACTTGAGTCGAGAAGGGGTACAGAACAGATATTAACCATTAAAAGCTTGCTTAACTGCTCTAAATGGATCAGCTTCTGAGGCCTAGGGTCATGGTGGTGAAGTAGGGTCAGGGCAAGACAGCTGCCTGAATCAGTAACCTTTCCTTCTTTCTGTATAGGTACAGAGACACAGTGTCTTCCAGCTGCAACTTCTGTGTCAGCAACAAGCTCTGCTATTCTGCTTGCAGAACTTGTCGGCAGGTTTCAATCAAATGGAAAAATAACATCAATTAAAAATATTCATGCCAGAAAATTTATTTAAGATTCTCCAGTGATAGGGAGCAGTGAGGGACGAAGAAAAGGATGCACTACACATCAGCATTCTCACCTCTCTTATGTGGTTGTATTTCACTACCTTTAAAATTAATTTAAAATTAAAAATTCCCAGTCATATCACAAGGGAGTTTCTACTATGTATTGTGGCTGGGAAATTGAAATGCATAAAGACAACAAGACCCACTCAAGTATACGTCTCTTAGTACAGAAAGGATATTTGAAGCTGCTTTTATCACTTGTTTGTTTTATTATTTATGAAGCCATCTGCAGCCAGTCAGTTCACCTAAGTGTGGTCACAGCTGAAAGCTCTTTTTTGTTGTTGTTTCTGCTGTTTCTGACATGGAACCTGCCTCTTAAAAAGACATGATATGAAATGCACTACTCACTTGCAGCTGCCCCCTCTTTTCCCCAGTAGCTGTATGATTTTTTGATGTTAATGCGATCAAGGTCTGTAGGATGTTGCTTGTTCGTATCCTTATAAAACGCATCTCATGTACAGGCAATTCAAATTGATGGGTTGACAACCAAAACTATCATACTTATGCTCATTTTGTTCGGTTGTTGCAATTTTTCTGGGCCTTTTTTCATTTAAATATCTTTCAATAGCAGGAAGTCCTGCTGAATAAAATATCTGAGAAACATATATTAGAGGCATGTTAAAGTACAACCAGAGCACATTTTTCTAAGTCAACATCTAAATCAATCCTCCCCCATTTAGCAATGTGCACTGTCTGTGCCCCACACCTCCTTAGGTCAGGCTCAGGCATTTTGTTTGCGCGCAGAAAAGCTGCTATTCCCCAAAGAGCGGAAGGATTTCTGAGTATTTATTTCCATTCACTTTGTGAGTAGTCATCCCTTGAAAAACATGGGAAGAAGGGTACGTGTCGGACCATGATAGCCACCACAGGAAATTAACTTTTAACGTTCTGGGGACACCACATCACAATTTACTGTAGCTATTATGGCTTATCTCAAAGTTGCATTTACAAACACCAACCTGCAGTTGAGGATCTAATTTCTATCATCAATTCCAAACAGGACTATAACTGCTAGCCAAACACGAGCTGGCTAATCACAAAATTGAAAGTTTTAAATGTGACTCTGAACCTCCAAAATGCAGCAAGACCATATTTTCACACCTTCCTCTGCAATCATGAAGACTATCAAGTCTCTGCTATTGACTTCTCTCAAGAACTATAGATTTAAGGAACATGTATGACTACATCTGTTGTGGTAAAACTCCCAAAATTAGCAGTACTGTATCATTAGCATTTGATCATTAAAAGTTTGGGTATGGAAGATGAACAAGGCATACCATGTGACTGTGGCCATACAAACAGATGATATTGTGCAAAAAAAGTCATTCAACGTTCTAAATGGTGTCTCTGAGTTATGGTTAGGCAGATACGGTGAATTAAAGAAAAAATAGCAGTAACTGCATCTACATAAGTGCCAAGCACTTCCCAGTACAGGTACTATGGACATTTTCTGAAGATCCGCAGCATTTCCACAGCCTCTAGATGGGATCTCATATCTGCCAGGGGCATTTCTCTAAGACTAGATATGTAATTTTTTCAGGCTCAATAGGTAAGGCTTTCCATACAGATTTTTCTTGGTAGGTTTTTTTAATTATTGTTATTTTTTTTTTTGCTGACAGGCTTCTTGAACACTCCAGCAAGTAGCACTCTGTCATCTTTCCCTAATATCTTAGAGCTGAAATTTCAGTCTGGACATGGATAAATTAACTGTGCTACTGTCTAAAACATTATTTTCTCCTAAGGAAAATTACATTGGGCAAGTGATCAGAACACATCATGACATTTCTCTCCCAAAATCTTCTAGATGCATTTACAAAAACTAAGGCTGAAGAACTAATGCAAAATGTCAGATCTAATTTAGAAAGTTCAGTATCTAAAATGCTATTTTACCATTTCTCAGATGTTCTGTAGCTAAACTGCATTCAGACAGAATGGTCTTTGCTAATGCTATCTCCTAACTGAAGTTACCATGTCAATACAAATGATCATCATTTAACATTTAAACTATTAATCACAAACAATGAAGCAGGACCTTCTGGTTGAATTACTAGACAAGCAACTTCAGACATCTATTTACAATAAAGTATGAGCAGAAGCAGCTTGTCCTTCCAAAATACATTTAGACACCTTGCTCTGTGTCAGTGGTGGTAAAATAAGACATAAGAGCAGAGAATTTATACAACCTATCATCTGTTTTCTCTAGATAAAGTATAAATGTTGCTTTCCATGTCTACTCTGGAATAAATGATCTTCTACCAATTCCATGGGAAATTATTCCACAACGTATTAATTTTGGAAGTCCCTGAATTCCTTCCTGTCAGAGTTCCT
This sequence comes from Aramus guarauna, assembly GCA_013400195.1. Taxonomy (NCBI): domain Eukaryota; kingdom Metazoa; phylum Chordata; class Aves; order Gruiformes; family Aramidae; genus Aramus; species Aramus guarauna. The sequence goes on along the minus strand of VXBL01009156.1, from coordinate 10,002 downwards.
TCCACCCACAACCATAAACAACTATTTTTTAAATTTGAAGCCACATTCTGCTAAATTTGCACCAAGAGATGGCTGAGGACAAAATTAATGAATGTGTTTTATCTCCCTGTATTCCTTCGTAAGGGATCTGGCCTTTACTTCAGAAATTGCCTTCAGTTAAACTAGCAAACATCTTGGGAGAAATAAGATCTGGGGAAATAAGATCCTGCATCTCATAAATAAAACTGGAATAATCTGGTTCTGTACTTGCATCCATGCAGCTTTCTTTTCTATACAATCCAAATATTGATATAAACCTATCAGGGGCAGGCAACGAGCACTTGGCAACACTAAAACACTTGTATCTTTCTTGCTTAAGCAAGGCCATGTGCACTCCAGAGCAAAGGGGACTGTGCTCTGTACAATCAACTTATTCTGAGCTTGAAAGAAATTAAAGGTAGGAGTTAGTCAATGAATGATAATATGATCCTGAGTAGTGCAGTCAGCACATTTAGTGTTTGCTTTTTATCATTTCCATGTTATCTTTCACAGACATGAAAGATCCATGTCCTCTTGCACAGCTTGTGGATGAGAGTCTCACACTTTGCAAATGCCTCTGCTAGAACGACTGGGAGGCAAACAAAGTGAACAACTACCCTCCAGCGGCTGAAGACCCAAGACACTGGCAGAATGAACTTGGGCAGTTTGTAATTGCCACACGGTTTTTAAGTCTGTTAAATACTGAAGTATCCATGAATATATGAAATTTATACTTCCTCCTATTTCTTCCCCAGTGGTCTTGCTGCCCTCTCATTAATATCTATTCTGCAGACAGACATTGTGCAGTATTTTTGTACCGAATAAATTTCACTCGCTCTCTTTTTCAATTAGCAGCTGATGCTGTAAAATTCACTAGTTTTCAAAAATATTTGGCCTCGTTATCTTGCAGCTTTTTTCTTTAAAAACACCTCTCCTCTACGATTTTTACCTACACCTGCAACCTACTGCAAGTGATAACTTTTCTTCATCACCAGGCAAACAAATTTAGGCATTAATCCCAAAGGAAGGACCATAAAATTGGTTTCGGCCTGCCTTTAAATTTCCTTGCTATTTACCTCAGCTAAATCCATGAACCAATCTCCAGCTTTGCAGCTTTGCTTCCTGAACTCATGTATTAATGATATGTCAAAATCTAAAGCTCCCTGAAGAAAAGAGGTTGCCATGGGATACTGAGCGCTTAGGAGCAAAGTGTAGAAAGACGTACCCTCCTAAGAAAGGCTCCAAAGACCTTGCTGTGTCAGCCAGTATTGCTTTTTATCTCTTTAGATGAAACAAAATCACTGCTCTGGGAGTCACTGGGCATCTGTCAGCCCTGATTGCTCCATCATACTGGCCATTTCAACAGGACTATAGGAAAGCATTAGCAGAAAGGAAATTCCTCCCGCTCCGCAAAAGCTCCGACTTTGCTGCCTGGTATCAGGGCTGCTCTCCTGCAATGTACATAGACAAATCATTTTTCTGCAGCAGTACCTGTCTGCAATCATCCTCTTTCCTCCTAGCTTTTTAAATGGCTCCAAACCCACATGCAAGGAAACCATGTGCGACAGATTAGTGATGCTTATGAGGGAAGAGAGGAGAATAAAGCGTGAATGCTTTAGGTGAGGTTAGATAGCCAGATGGACATCATTTCCTCAGAGGTAAAGCTGACTTTTGAAAAATACAAGAGGAAAAGAAGAGGTGAAATCTAGAAGATGTGACTGCTGAAGAATAATTTCCAAGAGAGAGCATAGCTTCTGCCAGAAGGGTGTTCTTGGTGAGACAAATAGAATTCACAATTGCCTGAAGGGCTAACAAGAGAGAAGGCATTTGTGACAAGTTCTCTGTGTGCATCAAAGAGCTTGGTCACTGATGTACTTAGAAGCATTTATATATTCCCACAGAGAAACAGTCACACTAAAGTCTTTAAAATTTCACTTTTTCTGAACATGAATTGCTGCCACAGAGCTATAGTACATACACAGAAGTGGCTTCTGACACAATCTTTAGCCACAGAGAAGTTTACAGAAATTCAGTTCTGCTTGCAAATGATTCACAAGAGAAAGAGGCTAAATGTGAGTAGAAACCTACACCTTTTTTTTCAATCTCTTGCAGAAAACTTACTCTTTGTATGGGTAGCTGTAAAGATTTGATTGCAAACACCACGCTTAATAATTTCATTGTTTCAAAAAGCTACCTAAGAACACAGTCTTCAACTGGTAAAACCAATTATGCATTTACATGTCTCATATGTTTCTAATTCATCTCTTTGAAGGAAAACATCAAAATTTGGCCTCTGGAGCAGCAATGATGTTCAGTTGAAACACAGGTGCATTGATGATTTCCATGCACAGCTATCTAAAGATACAGTGTCTACAGCTAACTAAACCTACGGCTAACATACAGGCTCTGGTCTTCCTCTTTTGCGGTCTTTTGTATGGATAGAAGTGAGGCAAAATGACGCACAGGAGACAGCGTGCTCTCCAAGAGCAAGTGCAGTGTGTCTGCTTTACCAGTCAGTGACTGGTGGAGGTAAGAGGAGTTCCCTTATCATAATGGTTTCCAGTTGAAGACCATGCTGGATTCTGTCAGCAGGACCTATTTTGCATCATGAACATCCAGTGTTAAAAAGACAACAAGAAACCCAATACACATTTTAGCTATACAGGATGGATAACATTTTATGGCAGAAGAAGGAACATGGTATTATTTACCACCAACATGGGATAAAAGAAAGATCCTGTTGAATAGACCAATGAGATGACATCAAAAAGATTGTGTTCCTGTTTCTGAAAAGCCCGTATCACAAAAAATACAGGGAATTTATAGAAAAGAAGAACAAATTATTAAAAAACAGAACATTGTGATTTATGGATAGACATCAAAATATTAATGCCTCGTTAAATTAAGTCTATGGTGAAAGAGCATATGAAAATGAGCTAGAAGCATTGGAATGTCATAAGCAATGAAATGGGAGAGAAATTACTTCCATTTAATAGACAAAAATTAGTAATAATTGAATGTTCATAACAAAAAGAAAATTTGAGGTAATAATAGATAAGGAAATGTCTCCCAACAGTGCAATTTACTGCACTGCACAGGTTTTCCTCAGAAAACGTTGAGGCTTACACCTCTTAATGTAAATGCACATGCTAACTCATCAAGTTACTCACATGCACAAAAGAACAGTCTAAGAGAGCTTTCCACGCTAGCTTTCTCCTGTGAACTTGCAAGACTAAATTAAAAATGAAGAAACAATAAGTGTCTTGAGTTCAGAAACACAAATGAAAGCATATTCTATAAAAATATGAGCTAAAAGTTACAGTTCCTGGTTTTATTTATACATTTTTTTCCTACAGGAAAGCTTCGAATCTCTTTAAAAAACAGGACAGAATACAATAATACAAAATTGCCTTTAGTGAAACATTTCTCCTTGAAAAATATTTTTAGTTCAACAGTATTTTAAGGGTAAGAAATATCTTACAAATGCAGAACCTTTCAAACCAGAATTTTGTGTTTTGAGAGCAACCACAGTGATTTTCTCTCCACTGTATTTCTTAATAAAAATGAAATCCTCATTAATTTTTGACTGTATTATCATTAAACTACTGACTGATTTATTTTTAAATTTGTAAAATAAAGCATCAGAACAAACAGGAGATAAAAATTATTGAAACAAGCAAGACAATATTGAAGCTGCAACTAGTACCCATCTCCCATTGTATGCTTTTCAAAACTTTGTCCTCCCTGGTGTGAGCGGAAGCACAATGACACAGTGGGCTCAGACCGGACTGATGGCCCGGATAACCTGCACAGTTAACTACAGCGTCAATTCCCACCCATAGACCAGGACAAAAGCCACGCAGTGAATACTGTTTTTAGGCAGACAACAGCCTTGGATCATTACTGAGGAATAAACTGCACCCTCATATCTTTGAATTTCACTTTCTGATGCAAGGCATCACTTTCAGGTGTAAGTCAGAGCTCTTGGGAGTGGGGTTTTGAAAAGTTCCTGTGGTAAGTCAGTGGCAAAACTTCCACTGACTTCTGTGAAATGTTCTGAGTCCTTCTGAAAAAAAAAGTCAGCAGTCTGAGGGTCTCAACACTTAGATTGTTACGAGGCACAGCACCATGGGTAGTTACTCAGAGTGGTAAAATGGCATCTGTGAATCTACAGTTCACTTGGAGAGTGGCATATGTTTGAGCCAAGTGATGCTAGCCAACTAACTCAACCAACTAGTTTTCCTAGGCTCCTTTCATAGTTAAGTAAGAGTGATACGTTGCACTTCGCTACTTGCAATTGCTATTAATTTAGCAAAATTAAGTCTAAAATTCAACATATCCAGACACAGTCCTGGTTCCACCTAAAGGGGCTGCTGGGATGGGATTTAATTCCCCTAACCACAGACAGATGTTGTGTTGAAGTATATCTCTGAAACACGCTTCAGCTCCCTTGCAGAGCATAGAGAGCAAAGAGCAATGCAGCAGAGAGCAATCTAGATTACCATTCATTTACCCAAATGCAGACATCTTCAACTACAAGCAGCCCTTTCAATTGGAGACTGACCCTTGGAAACACAAAACTCACTCTTTGAGCCTGCATTGAAAGAGAGACCACTGCTTACTTTATTTTAATGCAACCTGTGTTAAACACAGAAAGTCAGAGCAGCTACAGGTTTAATTCCTGGCTACGCGGTAGCAGTCAGTATGCCGGTGTACAACATATTCAGGCTTGACATCACATGGATATGGGGCAATCATTATCATTGTTCACTTAAATAAATAACCCAGGATGTCCAACAATTATTGAACCTCATCAAGGTTGGCTTTGTACCTCAGCTCAAGGATGAGCTCAAATTGCCTGAGACAAAGCTAAAAGTACTCTTGCCTCCACTGTCATAGTAAAGCAACACCACTGCCATCTAAACGTATTTAATGCAGTGTAAACACACTCTTTTTTTCAGTGAAGACACGGCCTGAGGCTGCTGCTTCTCCTTTCTCTGTGTGTTGGAGCATGGATGTCTTTTGAACTTCCTGAAGTCAGCAGGATCCCCTGGGTATTATCATGTTTATATTTTAGAAAAGACCTATTGTTCTGGAGACTAAGACCATTTCTGAGGCTATTTTGAAAATGCTCTTTCAAACTGTTTATTCTTCTAACCTTCAATTTTCAAGGGACATCAAGGAAAAGTGATTAAAGACCCCATTCCCCCAGCAGAGACACTATTTTTATTCATTTTTGATGCCCTATTTGGCTATTTATTGCCCTTATTGTTCCTTTTGATGGTTGCTAGGGAGAAGGAGATTAAAACTCAATGTGCAGCACAGCTCATTCTAGGGTATAATTTTTCTCGTATTTAAAATAATATATGCTAGATAATAGATAAAAATTACAATGTTGAGATTAAAAGGGGATATTATTGTGCCATATTTAGTTTTATTTTTTCCTAGTCTTCAGAAAGATGTTTCCTAAGGGATACACAGGAAGAAGACAGATGTGATAAATACAAACAGATTTCCTCTGTGAATGCAAGAGGAGAAACACAAATCCCAGAACAACTGACTCTGTTTTCCTCCATGGAACAAAGAAAAAGTTCCTCTCTAGACAGGAATAATGTAGTTTAATTATGATTTATTTTTTTTTTAATTGAAGTACATGCTGTCATGCATTACTTGGAGCATATGATATAATTCTGTGAATAAAAATAATTTTTCAATACAGATCTATTGGTGATACACCTATAAAAAACAGGAAACTATCACCCACTAGGTGGTCAGCTACATTGGGCAGGGAAAAACTCAGGAGCTCTCTTGGAAAAAGCAGAAATTTAGTCAGCAATTGTGTTTTGCTCTGGGCCTCTAGTTTCTTCTGGAGACTCTTGATTTCTTTGGGAAGGTTGGTCCTTCCAAACATGATTGGCAGAGAAGCAGAAGTTCCTGTGTAGATGACATGAGGCATCCATTTCACTGATAAAGCTCGTTCCATGAAACCAAAACAAGTGGTTTTACGCACAAGATGGACTTCCACACGAGCGCTGCTAAGCTGGAGTGGGTGTCCGGAGGAGGAGGAACGATTCCCCCGTTTCTGAGCCTGCCTGGACCAGAGGGACGAGACTCCCGTGGGGGAGAACTGACCTGTGCAGGAGAGCTGCACAGCTAAACCCAGGGCTGTAGGAGCGGCTGTGCCATCCATAATGCTCCGCTTGGCTTGTGTTATTTTTCAATTGAAGTAAAACTAGATGCCACAAGTTTTATCAAGTAGGAAGAAAAACCTCTTTCAAGGTCACTGACAGATTTTTAAAGCTCCTAAAACCTGGGAATGAATAAAGACTTGTGAGTGAGTTTGGACAAAGTATTTACATTCTTTTAGAAACAATATCTGAAACAGGGTAGCTGATTCCTGTTGCTGACACCTGTCAGGAAGAATTCAGAGGAATTTCTCTGCTGTATTAAAAGAGAAAACTTGCCCGTGGTCACAGCCTCTTCTGACTTCGTTGGGCTCAGTTTCTACAGCTGACTGCCTTTGGGCACATGCCCGTGTGCTGCTCGTATAGTTTTAACAGGGTCCCATGAGGAGGAGAGCTTGGAAAGAGCGAGGTTTGATTCCCAGCCCCACCAAACAGTTTCTTGTGAGCCCTGGAGCATCTCATTTCATCTACACACATCTCCATTTCTTCATTCAAAAATGAATATACTAGCACTTACCTATTCTACTGTAAACTATAAAAACAGAAGTATTAATGTACCTGCATCACTCAAATGTTACACTGGTAAGCATCACACAGAAGCATCCCTAGACAGTCACAGTGACCAACAGATTGTCAGATCAAAGTGTTTGGCTATCTCACATGAACTTCACAGAGATTCTCTCACAGAGATTACAGCATGCCTCAGTTGTATGACCAGAACTTGTCAAAGTTTAATATTAGCTACCAGTGTTGCGGATTTTTAAAACAAACAAAATAAACAAACAAAAAAACCCACAAAAAAATGGTCTGCTCAAAAGGTCTGCTCAGGGCAATATGAAAGAGCTCTGAAAGACTTCGGTTTGGATTTCAGGACTCAGCCGGTGATTGTTACGCAGTCTGTGACTGTTGCATCGGACATCTTCTAGTTACCCAGAACTCATAAACTATCTGCACAGAGTGGTGGAATTGGCGAACATTGCAAGTACCAGGAAAGTTGTTTTTCTAATAGAACCTTAATTTACCAATGTCTGTCAAGATCAATGAACAAATGACCTCAGGAGTTACAGCTATTTTTAAAAGGAAATTACAAGACCCAGTGGTAATGGATGCAAGGGAGACTTGTAAAATACTAACTCAGCTGCTTTCCTTATGGATCTTTTAAAATCCATGATCCCTGAAATTAAGTATTTCTAGAGATTATAAAGTGTGTCATTTACTACAGCAGTTCATATACTCTGTCAAACTCAAAATAAAAGATACACAGAGATCATAAACTTGCCAGATGCAAGACCTGGCATAGATATACATGCTTTTCTTCTGTCAGGTTGTGGAGAAGTTTCACTTATGAAAAATTTTATTTTCCCAGCTTTCTAGCTGCTCTTGTATGTGCATGCTACCCTGAATACATGCATTGATTGATATAAAGCCTAAGAAACAACGTAATAGAATAACAAAAATTTCAGCCTGTGCTGGTTTTTGCTGGGGTAGAGTTAATTTTCTTTATGGTTACTAGCATGGGGCTATGTTTTGTTACTGCTGAGCAGTGCTTACACAGAGCCAAGGCTTTTTCTGCTTCTCACACCACCCACCAGCAAGTAGGCTGGGGGTGTACAAGGAGTTGGGAGGGGACACATCTGGGACAGCTGATCCCAACTGACCAAAGGGATATTCCATACTATATGGCATCATGTTCAGCATATAAGACAGAGAAGATGGAAGGGGAGGGGAGGGTGGAGCATGTTTGGAGTGATGGTGTTTGATTTCCTAAGTCACCGTTACATGTGACAGAGCCCTGCTTTCCTGGGGATGGCTGAACACCTGCCTGCCCATGAGAAGTGGTGAATGAATCCTTGTCTTGCTTTGCTTGCGTGAGCGGCTTTTGCTTTACTTATTAAACTGGCTTTATCTCAACCCGGAAGTTTTCTCACTTTTACTGTTCCCATTCTCTCCCGGAGTGAGCAAACAGCTGCATGGTGCTTACTGGCTGGCTGGGGTTAAACCAGAACAGTCCTTTTTGGTGCCCAACATGGGGCTCCAAGGGTCTGAGATAACAAGAGGTTTGATTGGACTGTACTTGATTGAATTTATAGCTGTTCTTGCTGTTTAGCTATTAATTGGCAGGCTTCTGTGCTTGCCATGGGGCATGCTTGCCTTACTGTACAGTAGCGTCCAGTACTCATTAGTGGCTACTTTTTGCTTTCGCTGCTCGCTGTACTGCTGTAGTGCCGATCATCTGACTGCGCTGTGCTTGGGAACGTTTTGATAACAGCCATGGCAATGTGCCTGGGCTGGCAGATGGCCGGGGCATCACTGCTGTTTCTGTGCTGCTGGACTGGACAGGCTGGAACTCCTGTGTGCACTCGAGTCGAAGGGACTGTGACCTGTGGATGAGGCTATGTGGGAGCAGGACACCCTGAAGCATCTGTGGCTGTGCATGAGTCCACACAAGAGCAGTACATCTCAAAGCCTCTATGGCTGTGGTTATGTCTGTGTTGCAGCAGGTATACTTCTGAAGGGATTGTGGCCCAAGGACAAGTCCATGCTGGAGATCCATGCTGGAGATGGTACACCTCGAAGCATCTGTGGCTGTGGATAGGTCCATGATGTGGCAGGTATACACCTGGAGAGACTGTGGCTCATAAATAAAGCTCCATTTGGAGCAGGTACACCCCTAAGGGACTGCAGTCTGTGGATAAATCCAAGCTGGAGCAGGTGTAAGGGGAGGAGTCCATTGCAATGTTAGACTCTATGGTCTGGTCCAAAGGGAACAGGGGTGGAGATTGTAACGGAAATACCTTTAAATTGTTGTAACCCAAGATTTGAGTTGCATATTATGGGAATTACTATAGCAGGAACCACCTGAAACAACAAGCAAATCTTACAAGAAGCAGTGCAAGTGCATCAGTGACCTGACCTGAGCTGGCTTTGGTGCCACGCACCTGTCCTGTCCTGAGTGACCACCATAACAGATGGAGCCCAAAGTCACGGACTAAATTAACTTGATGGACATTTTGTGGACATTGGTCGACATTTTACAGACATTTCACAGGGGTGATCCAGAGACCAAAGGAATGGACTCTGTGTATCATATCACAGGATGGGAAGGGGAGATGGCAGTTAATGAGGATGTATTAGATAGTGTGGGACCTGAGCATGACATAAATGGTATGGAATAAGGGGCAGAGAGTGTTCTGGTTTTGGCTGGGATAGACTTAATTTTCTTCATAGTGGCTACTACCAGGCTGTGTTTTGGATTTGTGCTGGAAACTATGTTGATAATATAGAGATGTTTTTGTTATATAGACATGTTTCTATTATCGTTGAGCAGTGCTTGCACAGAGCCAAGGCCTTGTCTGCTTCTCACACCACCCCACCAGCGAGTAGGCTGGGGGTGCACAAGGAGTTGGGAGGGGTCACAGCTGGGACAGCTGACCCCAACTAACCAAAGGGATATTCCATACCATATGAGGCCATGCTCAGCATATAAATTTGGGGGAAG
>VXBL01009155.1:93342-121426 GCA_013400195.1 Aramus guarauna | reverse complement strand
TTTTTTTTTTTTTTTAGCCTTTGGAGATACAATTAGAGCTGACGTTCTTTTATTAAAATAGTAGACATATATGAAAAGTAGTCCTCTTGCCTCTTTTGTATAGCAATGTATATATAAACAACCTTTGAGAAATCTAGAAAGATTTCTTTTTTTACATTTGCTGTATATAAGAAAGTTTAATGGTATTAACAGTTAAACCAGCTGTTACTCGTTGTTTCGCGGATAACTTTATTAGCAGTAGGGTCGAACTGCCATTGCTTTGATCCATGGAAGAAGTAGAAGAATCCTGGAAATTAAAAAGTAAAGAATTATGTTATGGATACAAGAAATAGCTTCATTCTGACAAAGCAGGGAACATCATCTTTGTACACACAGGAGAGCTTCTCTTCAGTTCTCTCTTTTGCAGGATACAGCAATAATTACATTCATCATAACTTCATAACTTATGTTCTTTACGAGTAAACAGATTTTACTTAAAAGGTCATTTCATTTACCTTTCTGTTGGAAAACAGCATCAACATTCTGTCTAATTCCTGGAAAGTCATCAGCTATCTGCCTAGGATAACCCTTCTCCATGGACTGGTTGTTTTCATCAAACCTAATTCATGTGAAGAGAGACATGTAATTTTACAGAGTTTAGACATCAATTCTGCAAAGAATTAAGCAGGAGCTGATAAGTGTAGGTGAGTAAAGCTATCTATTCACACAAATGTCTGTAGGATGCTGGCCATTGCATTTTCCATGAGGTGGCTACTTGTTTGCTGATAAAGGCAGGTGCAGCTCCAAAGAAGCACCCGAAGTGAGACAAATTGAAGGAATACCCAAATTTTTGACAGCAGGGATGGGATTTACTTCCTCTAATGATAGAAGTGTGACAGGCAGCACAAGGAAACTGGCCAGGTTGATTCCCACTATAGCACATATTTATTGCATGAATTTTAAACTCCTCTTAGGCTTTGATATAATATTGTACGTAGTTCTCTACCAGCTGACAGATTTAGATGGAGGAAAGGAATCTGACTCATTTCCAATACAATCAGCTTGTTCTTAACTGACCTAGGAGAGTTTTTGTAAGATGAGGTGTAATTTGGGGGCTGAAAGGAGGATCTAAAAGGTTCTTGAAGATTAGAGGAACCCTCTCAGGAAAAAAGCAAGCAAAAAACCAACCCTTTGTTTACTTCTCCTTGGATACAAGAAATACTTTTTACAGGGACATGAGACTGAGAGAATGAGTTACTAGATAAGAAATACGTGCTGTGGTTTTCTTACATGCCTTTGTCTTGTGACCAAGGCAGTAAAATAGCAATGCAAGATATTGTAAATATTCTTTCCAAAACTATCAAAAACAAAGGGCAGGAAACAACATGCAGCTGAAAATCCAGCTGACACTGTATGTGTCATTGAGGAACCCCACAATTAGTCATGATAAAGACTGTTGGACCCATGCATGCTCCTGGTTGCCTGCAGAAAGCCTTTGCAGCAGTTGTCCTTGCACACAGGAGGACTCTATCACCTTCCCAAAGCTGACTTTTTGCTTCTCTTTGCCTGCTATTTGAGTATCAGGAATCACTCATGCCAGCTTGGGAATGGAATTTAAAAGAAGCATGTTGCAAATCCAATGCTAACCAGCCAAAGAAAGGAAAATGAACTATCACTTCTATCTAAAAGAGATAAAATAATCCAGGATTTTTCAGAAATCATAGAAATCCTGCACGAGCCATCCCAGCCAGCCTTCTGAAATAGGTTAGTTTTCATATCTGTACTTTCTAGAGATACTTTTGTCTATTGTATTTGTAAAAATTCTCTACATGCTGGAATTTTTTCATCTTCCAGGCATAATGCATCAGAACGGGTTCATATCTTGAATGCCTGTTTCAGAACACCTTTAAGATCTCAAAAGTCAAAGTTATATTCTTCTCCCTGTACAGAAGACAAAGAAACCTTTATTTGAAAAGTAGGATTACTATCATTACCTAGTTACATATAGTCACCTAGAGGTCTACTTTCTCTTTTATCACACGAACAATGTCAATTGTATTCAGATTATATGGGAGTCAATCAAGAAGACATTTGTCATTTTTTCTTACCTCCAGTACTTGTCACCTATGAAAAAGTCTGTCTTCCCTGTATTTTTATTACAAACAGCTGCCTCAATTTTCTTGACACCTTTAGGGAAGCCCAGTGTGTTGATATTCTTTGGATAACCAAGCAACACCTGATATCCGCTGATAACCCAGAATTTATTGCCTGTTAAAAAAATATAACTTAGTTTCACCAGTGATTTTGAGGCACTAAAAGAAAAAATGCACTCCCTCAGTGTAGGTTGTAGGAAAATTAGATGAAATGTCCTAAGTTTTTATTTATTTAAGAAGTGAATTTTATGCACATATAGCTACCCTTCCTTCCTCTCATCTTCCTACAAAATTAAAGGTAAGAACAATTTAAATAACATCTCATACTTCACCTTTGAAAAATAGGATCTGATCTTTCATGTTCTCATATGCAGCTTGAATACCAGACGGCAGCATTGGCCAGAAGGTAGAAATTAATTCAAGTTCAACTTCTGAGTTATCAGGATAGACTCGCCATAAGTGCCTGATTTAAATATGAAACAGTTTTTGTAGTAAATAAGAAACCACAGACATTTATATATATGCACAAGAACGTGAACAACGTTGTGACTTACATGCTCTTTCTTGTCAGTGGAGCTACTTGGGTTCATGTGTCAGAAAGAAAAACTCTCCCCTTGATGGGAACTGAGGCTTGCTTTATTCTGGCTTCTTTCTGCAATTACCCCTTCTCATTGGTACTGATTGATTAGTGGTATCAGTTACAAGTAGCTGAAAACTGTTGGTTGTTCTTGTACCATATAATGAGAGAGTTACAGTGTCCCAGATGAACCTGACTGTAAGTTATTTTATGTATACCCAGATGACTTTGGGCTTGCATAGATGACTGGAGGAGAGATTGGTCCAACTGTATGGTAGAAAATACTATTTTCTTAGGAAATGGTTGCAGCATTCATTCATGTCACTGTTTGGTGTGACCATCTATACATTTGGGAATAAAGTTTTATTGGGACTAAACTGTTTTCTGGAAAAAAAAAAAGAAGCATATTTTTTTTCAGAGGATCCTGAAAAATATTAATATAACTCATATCTGCTAATAGTTTTGTATCCATGAACTGAAATCTATCTATTTGTCTCATTATAAATCCCATAATCATAATCATGTGAACCACTAAAGTATTCAGTCTTTGTAGAAATCATGAAAAATTAAACCTCACAGAGACAAATGTCATATCAATATTTACCTGCCCTTTAGAAAAATGACTTCTCGTCGGAGCGTAGTTATTGCATCAAAAGACATCTGGGAGCCACAGGTTTTAGGTGAGGTAGGAGTGGCTGGCCTTTTATCTGGGGCATTTGGTTGAGATCCTAATGGGACATTTTAGAAAAGATACAACACATTTGTAGAAACATTAAGGTTTTCACATATAAATGCATTTTTTTATATTATGAGAACACAATAATTTTTATGGTGAAACTTTGTAATATTATTTAGCTCTCGTTTAATTCTTTTTTTAAGCCATGGATTTTACTCACCATAAATGGACTGAATGCCACTTATATCATCTGGAGAGAGGGGAAATTCACTGGGCCTGATGTAGGCGTAATTGGGGAACATCAATGCCCTCTGATCATTAGAATGGGAGAGACCTAGGGCATGGCCAAACTCATGAGCAGCAACAAGGAACAAGTTGAATCCTTAAAAAATGGATAGAGAGAAGAAATCAGGCAAATTTTGGTCTGCAAATGTCTAATACATTGTGAACACAGCAGGGCTATTGCTCAGTCATGGTTTTCATACAATATATTGAAATTCACTAGGATATGCATATATGTAGACTTATATTTTGTATAGGATAAGGTTATGTTTTTCCACCACTAGAAGGGAGGGACTTTTGACTCTCTTTAATGCTGTTCTTTGTGTTAGCTACTGAAAGTATGTGTGTGGCATGAGTAGATGTCTGGGGATGAGTGTGGGTGCAGCTCTGAAGAATGTCCTGGCAGGGTTTCCTGGCTGAGCTAGAGCAGATTAGATAGTGAGTCAGATCAAACTAACAGCTCTCCAGGGCAAGGATAAGACGATGCGGTCCGTGCTCACTTGAGGTATCAAAGTGTCACTCTGTGTGTCACCTTCCCTCCTACAAAGCTAAGAAAGAAAAATGAGATTAATAGACAAGGAAAAACATAATTTTAGCAGAATGATTTAATTTTTTATCATTGGGACTTTCGAGTGTAAGGGTTCTTTATAGCCTTGTCAAATAAAATAATGGTGTAAAATATTATGCTCACGCATGCTTATTCCCAGTGAAATAGGTTAGCACAATAAACAGATAAAAATGAGATTTTCTTCAACATGTATCCCCTTAAGTAACATGCCTTTCTGAATTACGGAAGAATGATCATCTGCCCTGCAGACCAAGAGTCAGGAATATCAACAGACTTAGTGAAGATCACAAGTCTGTCACAGAGCAGAGGACTGGTCATTGATTGCCCAAGAAAGGCTGGATGAAGCCAAAATTTCCATTTCTCAAAAAAACCAAAGCGTCAATTTTTCCACACGTATTTCCAGTCCTGCCCTCTCACGAGCCCTCCGAGCTCTCCAATGAGTTCTGGAATGCCTGGCCACTGGCGCTGTTGAGGAACAGCAGCAAAACTGGGGTTGACCCATTCAGTCCCGGTGTGGGGCAAAACGTTACATTTTATCAGCATGACATGTCCACCCCTCATCCTTCATTTTTTTCCCCCACAGTAAATCTACATTTCCCCTCCTCATGCAGTGCCCTTACAGCACCTTCCTGTTTATTAGCTCCGTGCTTTTCCTGCAGCGTGGCCTCGATTCTCCTATGGCAGTTAACCTCTGCAGTTTTCCATTCCAAAAACTGGTAAGAAAAGGGTCTAAAGTACAACAGGCTAACGCGTCCGTGTACTGACTGATCTGTCAGAGGCAGTGTATGCTGTACAGCCAGCCTAGGGGTTGAGGGAGCAGATGGGTTCTGGCTAGATGATTGAGCACTCAGTGTTCCTCTGAACAGCATGTTCAGACTCCTGGCTGCTGGCAGGCAGCTGAAATTGCTTGGAAAACACTCTCACGTATAAGCCCATCCTAGCTTGAATTCAGGGTAAAGCTATAACAGCCTCTAGTCAGACCTATCTTGGTATTATCAGCAAAGACTCTTCATTATCACTGGTGGCTGTAATATTTTTTAGGTGGTGGGGATCTCTTCTGGGGGCTGCTGCAAGGCATGATGTGCTTCCCCTGCAGTATGTGGTAGCACCAGGCTTGTGCCAGCACGTGCACCAAGAGGGGAAAAAGAGTCATAAAGCTTTTACTGCCGGTGGCGAAGCTGTGGTGGGGACAGGCCCTACCGACCCCCAGGGAAGGTGGTCCATGTCTGTATCGTGGCTATCTGAAAATGGTTGTGCCATTGGTACATTTACCAGTGCTAAATATGATCTAGAGTAGATCAGGCTGGTTTTGCATCAGCATCACTGTAAGTATCCCAGTTGGAGGAAGGCCTATAATATCCTCAAACTGCTGTTATTGTTAGTGCTGTGCTTCCTCTCAGTGTATTCCTTCATCTAAATAAAATCAGAAGGGAAATTATCCATCTGCATAACACTTCAGAAACCCTTTTTTACCTACCAGCTGAGCCTGTGGTCCAATCTTCATCCTCATCGAAGTGCACATCACCACCAAAACCTTTTCCAGGTGGAAAGGCATGAGCGAGGACACCAAGGGGGCCATCAAAATAGCGAGGGCAATGTCCATGAGCTAAATAAATGATGTTGAAACAACACTGAATTTATGTTATGACTATGGGAAAATCTTTGAATTAATCTTACCATTGGTATGCAGTCAGCATATTACCTTTGGTCCGAAAAGCAATCATCACATCTGCTATTCCCTCATAAATACGAGTGAAAATCAGTGGGGTGACAGTGCTCCACACTTCAAATGCCTTCTGGATGGCTTTATCCACGTCCTCTTTGCTCATATCTGGTGTGTGGTTCACAATTCTACAGTTATGAGGGTTCAAGTAGTAATACTTAGTGTTTGCACAAATAATTTTTCTAATGTTAAAATGATGATCAGAGATGTAGAAGAAATTTAACCTGTAACCCAATAGCTCCCAAGATTCATCTTGGACTGGGTGAGTTTGAGGAATGCGATAACTGTCCAATATGTCTTTTTTGTAACAATAATTGTGTACATGCTATCAGTTTCTCTCAAAATGGCCCTTAGCCAGGAGGTGGTCTCTTGAACATGAGAAAAATTGTCTCCTCAGGTTTCTGTGACTACTAAACTGTCAGTCTTACCAAACTGAAGATAAGGGAGCTTGTATAGGGTGCAATTGATGTTTCTGTTTGGCTCACAGAATATTTGTCAGGAGTGATACATAATGGGGGAAATACTATAGATGACTCAAAAAATGTAAAATACCCAGCTTGACTCTCAGAAATTCCTCACAGGAATACACATAGCTAGCAGCTGGAGAAAGAGAAACATTTCTGTATTCCTAACTGGAAATAATTGCTATAGGAGTTATATTTAAATATAACAAATGTGAACATCCACAAAGCCAAAATTTAAACTCAAAAAGTAATTATTGAAATACTACCTATATGTCAGCTTGGTTTTTTTCCATCCTGGCAGAGTAACACCATAGAGACCCACATCAGGAACTCCACACCTGGGTTTCTTCATAATTTCCAATGTCTCAGAGTCTGGTTTTCCAGTCACTTTCAAACCAAAAAATTGTTGCATTTTCTGAAGTTTTTCAGCTGTGGATTCAGCATTTGCTTTCCATCCAAGTTGATTTGGATCTGGCTCACCAGTATAGAATTTATTTAAATAGTCCTAGTGAAAAAATAAAGCAAACATATTTCACATTTTGATCTGTTTCTTAAATAAATAACTTAGGACTGATATTGTTTGTGTACTTTGTTGGCAAATCTATCTGCCTGTGATTTTGGAGAACAACAGATGTTTTCCTGAGCATCACAGCTAAAAAGAAACAGACCACATTGTCCCTGACTCTTATTTACTTGACATTTCAAGTTTGTACAGATTTATCCTACTTTAGTAAGGTTTGTGCAATGAAATTCTGTGTAATAGCATTGTCTCAGAAAGACAGCAAACTGCTGTGTAGCTGGAACATTCAGATTATATCTAAAAGGAAAGGGCTCGATAGGTCTCAGATATGGACAATGTAGTTACCTGTACAAGCTTTGCATCTTCTTTGTTGTCTTTCTCTGGGTGGATGGGAAGAGCGTTAGAAACAGCTACACACGTTAAAAGCAAAAGGGAAAGATCCTTCATTCTTACTCTCGTCTCTGTCCTGGTAGGAGAGCAGTCTGCTTTCTGCTCCGTGTGTATCCTCTCTCTCCAGTTTGTACGGTTCTGGGGCGATTTGTGGAGTCAGCTGTAGACTGACTCAGAGTTTATCATGCTCTGATTACCTCCACGCATCCTATAACACTGTGCTGGCTGACACAATAAAACTTAATTAAGCCCATCTGATTTCACAGACATCTGAAGTCACTTAGTATGTGAATACTCCTAAGCTACTTGGCTACCATTTCAAAACTGGCACTCAATTTTAGTTATTTTACACTGAATTTTAGTGAACCTGAGCAATTTCAGGCCAGATGAAATGGCAGACAAATGAAAAACCTTTTAAGTTGTCCCAACACAGCTGTGTGAAATGGGGCCACCAAATGTACAGGGACTCTTAACCATTCTCAGCCTGGAAAATAGGAGTCATGCACCAGATATGAATCCCATCCAAAAAAATTAAAACTTTGGGAGAAATTACTGTAAGCAGAAAGTTTTCTTTTTAAATTGATCCATAAAGTGAGACTGGGTGTTTTGGAAAATGGATGAAAACCCCAAATCACTCCCTACCTCTTCCCTGCAACTCTTTGAAAAAGTGTGTTTCCTTTAAATTATACTGGTGGAATCCAAGATATACATAAATGAAAAAGAGTTTACCCTATAAATCCAGCCTAAAGGATGTGAATAATCTAATATCTGTGTCTGCATTTATGTTATCTATCTATCTATCTATCTATCTATCTATCATCTATCTATCTGTCTGTCTGTCTATCTATCTATCTATCTATCACCTATCTATCTGGCATTTCATCATGGAGCGTTTCTTCAGTTTAACCACATTAGCCACAGGGGATATGATTATTTCCTGTCTTAAGTAATTTGGAATAAAGGAAGTTTCAAGAGTCACACAAGCTGTGACAAATTATGGGATTTCACCCTGTGCTGGCCAAGCACCTTCCTCTTCCACTGACAGCATTGCGAGCTGAAGGTGTTCGGCACCTCAGAGGAGCTCTGACAACACGCCCTCCACTTTTACAAAACAGTTTTAAGAAATACCCTCATGTGGGACTGCGGCTTTTTCAGGAAATCCTTGCTTCCGTGTTTTTTACTTCCTTGCTGTCACTTGCAGCCAACTTTTCTCCAGCTGGAGGCATTAATGACGAATTTTCTAGCCCAAATTTCACAATGTAGCCTTCTTAGTTAAACTTATTTGTAAATGGTCTTTCTCAGCTACCATAAAACAGACCAACCAACCAACCAACCAACCAATGCACCCTTCCCTTAATTTTTTTTTTTATTATCATTGTATTGTAAGGTAAGAGACCTGTGAGGCCTGTATCCCATTCAGTTCTGTAACTGACAAACTGTGACAAAAAATTTTCTGAGATGGAGAGCTTGACTGAACTGATACTGTGTTTATCCAGAAGTACAGACTTTCTTTTTTTGAGGTTTCTCAGATGTTTTTAAATAGATATATTTGTTTGTCTCAAAGGTTTTAAAGCTAGAAGGAATGACCGCGGTGCTATCATCTGACTATATACACGGCATAGGTCACAAAAGACAAACCCCTCTTCAGTGGCTTTTGCACCAAACATACTTTCCTATGGCACTAGAACACATTTTTGGTAAGCATGTCTTGGGTGATACAAATTTAATTTTGTAAAAAAATCAAGGCAGGTTTATGAACAGATTTGATAGGAACTGGGAGAAGTGGTTATCTTTTTTCCCCACTGCGTCTGGCCATCAGATCTCTACAGTTGTCTACTGCGTAGCAGTTGAAAGATAGAGACAATGAGAGCAGCTAGGTTAAGATTAGTTACACCTAACTTTATACATTTATTAGTTAAGTATTCTTCTGTAGAAAATGGAGAAATACATATCTCTGGAGAGTGATTCAACCATCTATCTCAGAATAGGATGAACTGGCCTCTGTAAGTGCTCTCTGTCTTTACTGAATGTAGAGAAGCTTAAACAACTCATTTAGACTATGTTTCTGGTTTCAGCTAGCAGCTCAAGCTACATTAATGTTTGCTCAGAAGGCATTTGAGTGACAGCTGATGGTGGCCTATGTCACTCAAAGAACTTTTAGGGTTTTGCAACTTGACCACCTACATAATATAGCAGCGAGTTCCCACTGCCTGTGGGAGAGAGACTTGAACACATTTTTTTCGGAAGCAATATTTCACAAATACATCTATAGCTGGCCTTGAGGTCTGGGAAAAGAAGATGTTGTAAGCAATTGCTGGTTATGGTTTCCTAACTCTATCTTTGACATTGGTTAGAGTTGGTGGATGTTGATCTACCTCATGACTTCTTTTCTCATCCTAGAATTGATTCTATCCAGACTGCAGTAATGTCACCTATGTTTTAACCCAGAAAGGTCACTGCCTGTCCTCATCACATTGGTAGTACCAAGTGACAGAACATCACAGGAATATTCTATACTGCTGCGTCATGGTGATCTTAACACAATGCCAGCAGGGATTCAGGTTTTCCAAATGTTCATAACGTGGATGTCTACACATGAGTTAACTGTCTAAGCTTGCATTATATCAACAGAATCTAATCAATATGGTCAAATGGCATCTAGAGAGCATTTTATCTGACCACGTGTAGGAGGTAAATTTAGGATGATTTGTGCACCTCTCCGGAGCTCAGCAAATGTTTTGACCAACACCATTGATTATGATGAGAGCCTGTCAGAGACTGCTGAAAGGCTGCAAATACCCTGTTTTTGTCTCACAGGGTGGTGTCAGAGACTGTTGAAGATCCACAAGTACTCATCTCCAGTTGTGTGTGGCACGTGTTTTACCCGTTATCCACACAGTTGCCAGTTGTTGATGCCTAGCTCGTAGATGTTAATAAAACTGTTCTACATTGTTCCTCTGAGTCATTACTGCGGCTCATTCAATTTACGCCTCTGATGCGCGGGACTCGCATCTTCAGGGGATAGAAGATTCACCTCCCTTGCAACCCACCGAGTGGGACGAGAAAGAGCCTAAGCCTGAGATCACATGAAAACACTAAGGCTGCAATTAAGCTGCCTAAATAGTGATTTGTTGTGTTTTTGAGACAGTGTAGTGAACCCAAGACACTGACGCAGGCCTGTGGCCTGGTGGCTGTGACCCAGGATGTAGAGGGGATATGTGGCTTCTAGACTGGTAGTTGGAGGCCAGCTGGAAATTTTCAGGCACTTTAATGGCACTAGATACCTGTTCAGGCAGCTGAGTTGAGCCACTACTTTGCAGACTCAATCCCAGAGTCAACAAAGCTGAACCATTACTCAGCTTGAGTGAAAAACGTGGGACAATGGCGAATGGTTCAAATAATGTACTTGACCCTTGGCAAATCTTAAGCAAAGACTGCAGCCTGTGAGGGCAGGATTCAACCACCCAAACATAGGTACCTAGAGACAGTGTAAGGTCTGTGGGACTTTGGGAAGTAATGGTCTCCCAGAAGTCCTGTTTCATACCTCCTTGGGTAACTTGAGTACCCTACAGCACCTCAAATGCACTAAACACGTGTTTAGGGAATTGGATTCCTGCTTGGGCAAATCTGTCTCAGTTAATAACAATATGGGCTATGACTACACACAAAACCAGTAACCAAACACTAGGGAGTGGTACGGTACTCTACCATAGTACAGTAATGAGCAAATAAGACCATAAATATATTAAAAGGGAGTAAGAAAATGGCAGGTCATTGTGTGGGCTGAGCTGGAAACAACACTTAGATTCCAAATTACTGAAAGCAGTGCTTGTGCCTGCAGGCAGGAGAGAGCTGCTGGCACCATATATGCCCTCCTCCTAATGAATGGTGTGACTGGAATGAAGCAATCGCCAAGCTCACTCAGGCAAAGGAAATACTCACATAAGTACGGGGAATATTTGTCACAAAGAAATCACTTAATTTGGAGCTCTTGGTCTTCCTGCTCAAGGGAAATCCACAAAACAAATTTCAAGAAAATGTGCCTGGCAACTAAAAATCAGAACTTCACAGGATACCAAAAGGCATGGACTAAAAATATGCTGTTATAAACTTCATCCTCTCTTTAACATTTTCACCTTCTATGGTTTGCAAATTACCCTTTATCTCTCTCCTCCAAATCAAAACCACCTCCTTATCCCTTGCCTCCCATTTAACATTTTCTCTGCCTCATGAGTACCCACTACCTTTTTCTTCTAGAGAGGGATTAGTGTTCTGCTCTAAATCTGAGGAGCTATTCTAGAATTTCCTTGAGATCTTCTGGTACTACTTTATATCTGAAGGGAATATGTGCCCCTAATTTTGATTTTTTAACATATAATTGATCTAGTAAGAAATATTGTCTTTCCCTATAAACCTTGTGCTATGTTTGTAGACCATCTCTACTAAAACAACATAATCAATTTAGATTTGTATACTTCTGAAACAATTTTTGGTTTGATTATCATTATTAGTTCAGTAGCACTGCCTTACACAAGAAAATATGCAATAGCATTACTACTAAGATTTTGAGTTAAAGAACCGGTACCTAAATCACCTTGAGAGAAGAGGATTCACATAAATTAACTTATTCATTAAAGTTTAATTTTATTTTTATTATTTTAATTGGGTTTTTTTAGGTTTTATAAAAAATATAATATATTCAAGTTAATTTTCAATTATACAATTTCTTATCTTTGAATAGTATTTAGACTAATTTTTACTCCTGAAGTTAATAAAGGTAAGAACTACCAAGTCTGCTCTTTATTTATGAAGGATACGATTTAATAGGCTTCTAATAAAGACAGATAAGTAATGAAAAAATTTGAATGGATACGTTTTTATAAAGTTACGCATTCTTTTCTCAGAATGCAATTACTTCTATTACAGTAACCTCAAATCTTCCTCTGAAGTATGTCAAACAATACAGATGTTGTATGAGATAATACATTGTTATGGTCATATGGCTTCTAATATTGTCAGCTGAGCTACAAAGACTAAAGAGAAAATGGATAACCCTTCAAATATGATTTTATTTAAGAATATTTGAAAACATTACAGTTAAACTGGAAGTCAAGCTGTCTTTTTCATGAACTTTGTGTATCAGAAATATTTTTGGTCAAGCAGTTTCATTTTTTAAGCAAACTTCTTCATCCTTTAACCCACTGAAATTAGGAGGGATTTACTAACAACTAGAGTAGTAAGCACTTGAAAGAGCCTTGAGCAAAGAGGTTTATTTGTGCGTTATATGATGTGGCTACCTGTGATAGCAAGGGACTGATTTCAGTGATCTCAGGGGCCCTTTCTAATCTACATTTCCAGGTTTAAACCCTAAACCAAAGAAAACATGAGAAAACCCCCCATTGACACTTGCAAACACATAGACCCTTAAGGGAAAGCTAAGAGTGAAACCTGAGGAAAGAGGAAGAGAAAGTGGAAGTGTGATTAGTAGACTCATACTAATGAGCCCCAAATGGCCTAATTACTCATAAGATTTTCACCAGGGGTCATGTAGGGTGATGGATTTCATATCCAGCTGTCTGCTCCTTTCTCTGGCTTTGGGAAAAAGAACTGACATTTCATGCCAGAATACGTTTTTAGTGTTTGAAAGCTA
This sequence comes from Aramus guarauna, assembly GCA_013400195.1. Taxonomy (NCBI): domain Eukaryota; kingdom Metazoa; phylum Chordata; class Aves; order Gruiformes; family Aramidae; genus Aramus; species Aramus guarauna. Next base: position 108,444 of record VXBL01009155.1, on the reverse strand, counting down.
GACTTGGCTTTTGAGTATTAGTGCAAATAAAGCATCAAGGACACAATGATATGACAAACATAATTTCTTAGGAAACTTTAATGTATCAGGTGAACTTGTGATAAATTATATACATGTGTTATTTTTACAATAAATAATTATTATGACTATACTCCCACAGAATTTAGGCAGAAATCCATTCTGTCGTGATAGTCATGAAATGCTGAAAAATTCAGCACATAAAAACATACAGTGTGCATATAGAAAACCATTGCAATTAACAATTAAACCAGCTGATGCTCTTCTTTTGTCCGACAATCCGTTTGGCATGAGGATCAAACTGGAACTGAGTTGTTCCATGAAAGAAGTAGACATAGCCTAGAAATAAAATTTAATCCAATTATATTTCATATTTCCATAACTGAGTATTCATATTTCAATTTTGAGTATTTCTGAAAAAAGCCCAACATAAACATGTATACTTGCTATTTTTCATTTCCATCTCATTAAGGTTAATAACAGGTTTTTGAAAGCAAATTATTCTATCTACAGAAGCCCAAATACTCAAGTAAACCCAGATTAAGGGTAAGTTTTACTTACCATCTTTCTGGAAAGCTGCATCAACTCTGCCAATTTTTCCAAAGTGGGAGACTATTTTCCTGGGATAACCATGATCCATGGATTTTTTGTTTTCATCATATCTTAACACAAGAAACATCATTACAGTTTGTGAGGAAGCAGACAATATTTTGAAAGTCCAAAGCAAATTCATACACATGTGCAGCTCTACTGTTACAAAGAAGTCTTATAAAGATTAGCTAAATTAGCTTTTTGTTTCTTCCTATTATGTATTAAGGTTGCCACATTATGAGTGTCTTCAGATTTGAAAATCCTGTCTTTGGTAAAGTTTACAACAAGGCTCTCAAGGACCTTGGGAATGCAGCCCAGGAATTTATTAATGCATTTCTGGACTGTCCAGAGCCTCAGCCATCACTTGCACATAAAATGAGTTTCTGTTTTGAGGCACTGGATATCCAGTTCTGTATAAAAGCAAAAGCTAAAACTTGGGAGTAAAAGACAACAGCACAGTCCTGAAACATACTTGTATTAGTATCAGCCATCTACTTCTTAAACAAAATTACTCTCTGAAATGTGTCATGAGCTGCACTTGAATTATAAATACAGCTAACTGTACAATTAGAGAATATTTATAGTTTGTCCACAGAGAAATTAAATTACAACACATTTTATTATCAGTTCATTTTGTTTGAAATGTGAATGAAAAGTGGACACTATCACAACATTGCACAGAAAAGCAGCACTGTTCTGGGGAAAAAGAGAATAATTTGCTAGAAAATCACTCTTTTATTGGGCAGGTGTTTCATTTAGTTGCAATTACATTGCTGCTACTGGAATCTAATAAATGGTAAAAACATCCTATAGAAAAGTCAACATTTCCTAGCAAACGCTTAAAATTTTTAAAGTTCCAGAGAATCCTGTTTAAATTTCTTGAATATACATGGTTTAAACATCATTGCACTCAAAATTTGTAGTATTACATCAGTCCTCAGGGACAAATGAAAATATGCCTTCTAATAAAAGAAAATTAAATCTTACCTCCAGTATCTGTCAGCTGTAAAGAAGTATGTTTTTCCTGTGGTTTCATCAGTGTAAGCTGCATTAACTCTTTTAACAGTCTTTGGGAACCCCAAACGATAGATTGGTTTAGGATAGCCAGGTGCAATGTCATATCCCCTGAGAACCCAGTATTTATCCTCTGAAAAATATAAGCACATTTAGTTTGGTTTTGCTATTTAGAAACAGCATTTAATTGTGATTTAGATGAGTAGCAAACAATGTGTCTTAGATATCAATATTATTTGTTTCAGTTTATTACTTTAGAAAATGGTTCTAATTCTTTCACTGGACTATATCATGAAGACAGTGGAAATGTCTTTTGTTTTTATGAATAAAACATTAGAATCATAAGGTCTATGGATAGTACTTTTCCCAGATTTTATTCAAATGAATATAAAGTATTTGTCAGGGTAACAATGTGGGGAGGGCTGGAAGTTGATGAGCTAATCCACAGACATTGGATTGGGATGTTGAGTTTATTAAATTCCTGTAATATGCTATTTGATTATAGATCCATATAATATTTTGAAAACTAGACAATGTGCATTGAAACAAACTATTAAGAAGGGCATATGTCTAATCAAAATACTTTGGTAATTTTAGATGCAATGAACATATTCATCTAAGGTAATATAGCATGTACTGTAATATGTGCATAATGAAGTTATTTGAGATATTTAAAGTGTATTTGAAACCTTTAAAGGAAAGGATTGATTTTTTTTTTTCAGTGAACAATTTTCCTCTCACAGCACACTTTTCCACCAATATTTTTTTTTCCAAAATACCACAAAATACATATCAGTATATCAGTAGCTGATATCAGCATATCAGTAACAGTAGTGTGCAAATGGCTGTATTTGCCAACTGAATTCACCAAAAATCCTTATATATATAGTGAAATACTGTTACCTGAAGAGAACTAGACCTGAAGAAGGGAAGCTATTTTCATGTCTTGTTTTTCAGAGCATTAATTATAACAGAGGGGCAAGTTTTCAGGATTATGACCTCTGGAGATCCCTTACAGCAGTATAACTCTATGATCCTCAGGTTTAATTATCTGCAGACTCGTAAGATTCTCTGTTTCACTAACCTTCCTTAAAAAACACTTTGACTTCTGTAATGGCATAGTTTGCAAAGGAGCAGGGAGTAACTGGTCAGAAAAAGTAGAGAATTTCAGATTCCATTACCTTTAAAAAGTAAAACTTCATCCCTCTCAATGTTTTCATAAGCAGCTTGAATTCCTGATGGTAACTTTGGCCAGAACAGTGAGATAAAATTGAGCTCTGTCTCTGTCCTTGCAGGATGTTTGCGCAGCATATATCTGGTTTAAACAAAATTTATGTAATTAAGTATTTCCATTCCTATCAGAAGTGCAAAATAATTATTATAGCTCCTGGAGTATAAGAGGGGGAAGATGGGTACCTGGGTGTGAATATCCCCCTCCACTGAATGTCAAGGAAAACTAGAGTGACTGCACTTGTAACTTTAGCACCCCAGCTACATGCTAAAAATCAGGCAAGATGAATATAAGCTCTTCTGTTTCTCTGTAGGACAAGCAGACTAAGAGTTGGCTTCAGTAACCACCTAACAGACATCTTTCTACATAACAGTGCTTTCAGTTCTGCCCCTGCTCTTGTATTGAGGTGTAGCAGAAAGGTTACAGTGTGGGACCCGTGGACATGTTGCTAAGGGATGTATGAATACTCTTGCTTTGCTATTAGTTGAATCAATTCAGAGATAAAGTCTGTTGCAGCAGTGGCCACAGCAGTGGAATAGTTGGAAAACAACCTACAAGTGCTCATCTCCTTCACTGCTCTTGTCAACTAAGGCTCTTGGGGTTAATGATTTGAGAACTCTTGCTTGCATAAATACATGGTTGTGTTCTAGTGCTACTCTTTGTACTACATTCCAAAAGGACAGTTTTACCCCATGGATTACAAATTTTTCCTAAACTACTGACTATTTTAAAAAGATAATGTATGTGCTTATTGTTGTTACCTGCCCTTGAAGAATATTATTTCTCCACGTAGGGTAGTGATAGCATCAAATGTCAAATTTGGGTCACAAGCCTGTGGAGTTACGGGTCCTGTTGGCTGTACAGCAGCATTGGACTGTCCTACAGGAAGAATATTTTATCTTTTAGTATGGATAAATGTAAGGACAGCATTCAGAAGATCTCTGAGAACACCAAGAACCCTCTTTACAGAGAATAAGAAGGCATATGGTTTTAAACTAAGGGTCTGTCACTAAAAGCAGGCTTTTAATGTTGATAAAACTGGTTGTGTTCATCTTTTCCAAAATGAGTTTTTTTGCAGAACTAGACTTCAGCTGAAGCTAGCTTCCACGAATTTTCTCTCTCTTGCTATCCATTGTTCAGCAACAGTTAAACTTCAAATTTTGGTGCAATAAGCATATTTTAAATCTATTATTATTATTATTATTATTATTTACCAGCCTCCCAAGTAGAAATATTAAATAATTTTTTTTCTTACCATAGATGGCTTGAATGCCATCAATGTCATCCTGAGGAAGGAGGAATTCATTGGGGTCTGTGTAGGAGTAAGTTGGATACATCAGTGCTCCAGGATCATTTGAATGAGACAGACCCAGCGAATGGCCAAGCTCATGGGCAATAACAATGAACAAATTGTATCCTGTAGGATAAAAATCATAGGAAACAAGGTAAAATCTGTTTCAGCATTCAGCACAGTTGACTAAATGGGAAACACTTATGCATCCTCTCAAAATACACTGTAAGAGAGGCTGTAAATAATGCTATAAACATCAGAACTCAAAAACATTGTAAAAGAAGAGCTATACGAGTACTTAAAGAATGTCCAGCCTTATTTGTGATCTCATTGTCCTTTCTATAGAGTCCTTGTGTCTTAAATGCAAACCCTGTTGCTCTTGCTATCACGTAAACTACTCAGATCAAGGAACATGCCAATGATGAGCGGAGGTTCAGTGATTTAACAGAAAAAAACTTTCAAGCAAACACTGAGATAACAGTTTTGGTGATACTTGAACACCCTAGTTAGCACCAAACTTTGAACTGGTAGGTTAAGAAAGATAAAGGATTTGACTTGAGAAGTTTACCACTAGATATTCCTCCATCCAAGTTTTAGGTTTCACCTGAACAAAAAATATATTTTTAAGTGCTTAGTTGCCATTATAAACCACTATGACCTAAAAATCTCTTTTCTGCGAATTGTTTCCCACAAATGGCAAAAAAAAAAAAAAATTAGAGCAAAGCAATTTAAAAGGACAGGTTCTGACACTTTTTCTCACTTTTTACCTGTAATCAGGCTCATGAACTAAGATTGTATGAGGTAAAACTATATAAATGGATCCAGTTACAAAGTCCTTACCTCTTCCATCTTTTGTCCACATTTCCTCCTCATCAAGATGCACATCTCCACCAATACCTTCACCAGGCTGGAATGCATGAGCCAGCTGCCCGTTGGGGCCATCAAAAGGAGAGTTGTCTTGGTGGTCTAAAATGAAGAGGGAAAAAATCAGTTAGAATCCTAAAATGTTTCTATGATTGCAGGTTGCTATTTAATACATAAAGATATCGATGTTACCTCTATAAGCAAAAGAGATCATTATATCTGCTTCTTTGTCCTCAACCTTTTGGAATGTCAACGGTGTTACGTTGCTCCAGACACTGAGAGCTTTTCGGATTGCTTCTTCTACATCAGCTGCTCTCATCTTTGGGGTGTAATTCAAAATCCTACAAAGCAAACCCAACACATTATGTATTTTTAAGAATACAGCATTTTAGCTGAAAAATAATTTGTGCAAAAATCAGAAATCTTAGACATATCTTTCATGAATGAAAATTAATAACGACTTAATTTTAGATACCACCTTCTAGAGTGCCTGTCTTCTTCCAGAAATCAGTTAAACACTCTGGATGTCCATATATGGCATAATACACTTCAGACCCCCCACTCCCCAAAGTTGAGGTGCTAGATTTATATCTTTTTGAACCAGATTAGGAAAAGTTACCTGTATGTCAGATTATTTCTTTTCCATTTGGGATTCCCTGCTGTGAACACATATTGCTCTATATCAGGTATACCACATCTGGGTTTTTTCATCATGTCCAAAGTCTCAAGATCAGGTTTCCCGGTCACTTCTAGTCCAAAGAATTCTTGCATTTCCTTGAGCTTTGCAACAAGGGTATTTTCACCCTTGTTTCTTAAATGAGGCTGGTGATCCCTTTCAAGATTGTAGAAATTCTGTAGATAACTCTGAACCAGAGTTTAAAAAAAGAAGAGCATTGTGGCATATCAGTACTGTCTTCAATCACACTTAAATTTTCTGAGTAATCTTGAACTATTTCCGCATTGACATCCTCTGTGTTTACCAGGAGAAAGAATATCCTGTTTTCTCCAGGAATTGATGTGAAGAGTCAGATATAACTTACAGTTTTCATACAGTTTTCTGATTTTTTTTTTGTTTCACTGATGGAATATATGAAGAAATGTCTTTAATATCTAATACTTAGTATTAATAATTAATTCCACATTATTTCTGGAGCCCGATTACCCTAATGGTGAAATTTATGAGAAAGCTTATAACTGGTCTCATTCAAGGAAACAGAGATTGACAGTGAGTCTCTGCACATCTGGGACTCCCAACAAAGCAAGCGACTCCTACTAGACATTCAGCACTTGGCAAATCATGCCATTTATTTTTAGCTATGAAATATGGTATTAGGAACTCAGGTTTTCCTACTAAATGTCAACGATTTTGTCTCCAATAAATAGTGTTGTGTCTATGCAAGTGTTCTGTTTCTCATAGGTGTTCCTTTTTTTCAAGGTATTTCATAAAAGATCCATTCAGCAAAACATTGAAACACATGCTGGCTTCAAGCATGTTTCCTCCCTTACCTTACTGAGACCAGTCATAAGTTTCAAAGCACATTCTGGAATGCAAATTGTTGCTGAGTTTGCCTATTTCTGCACAGCCACAGAGCCTTGCTGCTGGAACTCATGCTTTAGTAGTTTTGTTATTACTGTACTGACAATATCAAAAGAGAAGTTATACAATATTAAGATGACTTTTGGGTAAATACATTCCACATAATTTTCACATGTTTTCTAGTTTGACAGGAAAAGCTTTCTCTTGAAACCTCTGCAAAATGGTACATCTTTAATTTCAAGCCATATTCTTTGAAAAAAATTGCAATTATAGTTATCTCTCAGACTACCTTACATTTCACTTAGAAATGCACAGAAAAATATTTACCTCTACAAGCTGTAGGGTTTTTCCTTCATCTTCTGCTTCTGGAGCCACAGGAAAAGCAGAAGAGATGGCCACATACAGCAACAGGAGAAGTGAAAGGCTCTTCATCCTCATCTAATGTTGTCTGCCTTGGTTTCACTCTTGAGCTATTGAACACACTTCTCAGCTCTGTTTATATAGCTGATTTGTAAATCAGTGACAATCTGACTCATGCTGTATAATATCCTCTCATTAGTAAAAATGATGCCTAAGAGCATCATCAGGTAGTGACGCAATGTGTTTAACTAATGTTACTGTCCTTATTTTGCCAGAGCCTTCTGTTTTGGGCAATTTTGTAGTGTGTTTAACAAATAAGGAAATGCTGGACCTGGAGCTACTTTTCATAGGTGTTTTTTGAATCATGAGTTTAGACTATTTATGGCACAATCTTCACAAACTGGACAAATAATAGGAAATAGCATATAACAGTAACAACATATGGTATTATAATGAATAACATTATGCTATATATAATACATATGTTATAAAATTTAACAAAATATAGCATATTATGTCATAATATTTAATAATAAAATATAAAAGACAGTAGAAAGAACTGATCTTATCTAGGAATAATCAACATCATAACTCCAGGAGGGCTGTCATCAGCTGACTGAAAGTTCTATCTAAAACAATCTTATGATGTTAGGAAAACTGAGTGCTAAAATGATTCAACATTTTTTGACTGATACTAACAAAAATCAGTCATGTTACTGGAATGTATAAACTGGGTTCCCATATGTATGGTAAGTAAAATAATGTTTATACTCTTGCCAGCATGGATCAGCTGCAATAGCATGTTTGGATCCAGGCAGAGAGATGAGCTCTGGTCAGAAAGGCTCAATGAAGCTCAACAGGAATTTTTGTGAGTCTGGAAAAGGAAGATTAAAGTAACCATTTTGTGACTTTGTATTCACTGTTTCATGGAAGGAAGAGTGAGAGGAGACATGATAAATGCTGTTAAATATTTCCTAAAAGGGAAGCAGTGACTTTTCTCCAAGACTCTAGAATGGTCTTAAACAACAGTGATTAAGTTTAGACATGAGGTTTGGGATTCATCTGCCTGAGCATTAGTGCTATTTGAGATGCTCTAGGGAATCCCATCTGACCTCCAGCTGCCCTGGAAGGATGTAGGTCTCCATAGCCATAGTGTCATGGCAGCCAGCCCCAGGTGGGTGTCTCAAGTACACGCAAATGAGTAATGAGGCGGAATCAACTTTAAGTATTTTTTTGTGTAGATATCCATAAATTATTTGGGTGACTAATTGTGGGACACATGTGGGAACCTACAGTGTAGACCCCTAACGTTTCTAACTGCAAGGACAGCTAAGCACCAGAGCAGATGGTCTGAAGTGGCTGCATGTTTGCTAACTGTAAGTTGTCAAGTACAGGCTGAACATCTTTCAGAATGGTTTGGTGTTGCTGTCTTTGTTGGCGGTAAAAAGACTCCTTGGAAACCTTAAAAGGGAAACAGTAAATGTTAGTGTGAGAGGGAGAAATACAAATAAGTACAATTATCTTTTTTTTTTTTTTTGTGATACATGAGCTATTTTTGCACTGAAGGAGCTCAATACAGCATGAAAATTTTAATTGTGCTGGGAAGTACTTCACTTAGTTTCCCAAATGTCAGGGAAAAATAACATACTTAGTATATAATTCTACACTCACTGTGGTGTAGCACCCCATAATTGTAGCTAGGTAAAGGAAAGCAGACATAATTTCTGGGAAAAGCAAATTACTTTATACCTTCCAATGAGAGTCACATTACTTGTCTGGAGTGATTGACTAAAGCTAATACAGGACATGTCAAAAGCAGAAGCAACAGTCCAGTGCTGGTATTTGAAATGACTAGGACAATAATTATTCAAACGGTACAGATTTTGTAGATGTAAAGAGATTCAGTCTCATGGTTCATAGTCCAAGGAAACTTCATTATTGCTTATTCTTAATCCATCTTGATTTTTCAGACATGAACAAAAAGAATTGTGTGTGGGATTTGTGAAATGCTACTTAACTTCTCTAACTCTGTTTCTAAACTAGTGTAATTTTCCTGTAAATATTTCTCCTTCATGTGTTTCTGTAGGCTGGTTTGTATAGTTCCTGATTCAATAGCTCTGTTTGTTTCTTATTTTTTTTTTTTTTTCCTAAGCAGTAGTTAACTCTTTATTTCTGCTATCCTTTTTTTCTTTTATTTTCTGAAGGCATCATAGGCATGTTTAAACACATACAGGCAAAGAAGAGATGCAGATTAATCAGATGCGTCTGGTGGCTGAGACGGGAACGTTAGGAAATTTTGTGTTGCAGCTTGCACGGAGAGGTTCTGCTGACTTTCATGTTTCTGCAAAGGGTCTATGGTCAAATTTTAATGTGACCAAGAGGATATTGAGTCAAGCAGAGGATGAGAGGGGACATCTGGTTGTTTTCCAGGAGACTTTAAATAAATTGCTTTTCAAGGCAGCCAGTGGCAGGACTAGAAAGTCTTGGACTCCAGCACTAACTGTGGGAGCTGTTTATGTATTTGAAGAGTCATCAAGTGAAAAACCTTAAACAACATCAGGAAGAGGAAGAAGAAGCAGCGCTTCCCTCTGTCTTGGGAATTTCCACAGTGTTGGGCTACAAAGTCATGTCCCGTTTCACTGTCTGCATTGGCTTTCTACTGCGTGTCCTTTGGCACATCTCCCTCCAGTGAGGGAAGGAGAGGTTTCAGTCATCTGCTCTTGCCATGGTGTGGCAGCTAGTAGATTGCCACCCTCTCCTTTTCAAGCACTTGTCTTCAGACAAAAACGTCAAAACTCAACAGGAGACATGAACATGCCAAAATGAAAGTGAGACACCTTGAAATACATGAGAATTTTTACTGAGTGCCAACCGGTGTCTATATAGTCCCTCACTTTGCCTGTGGGACGGTTGCGTTGCACCTGCACCTGACTGGCACAGTCTGTCCTGGCCTCTCACTAAACCCCATTTCTAGTCATTTTCCTGGGCCAGGGGCTCTGTCCTGTGTGCAAAGGTGTGAGTGGGGGTCTCAACAAGAGCCCCTGGGGTGGGACCAAGGGCTGGAGTCCCTTGTGTCTGTGGTGCTGTGACTGGAGAGGCTGGGGTGCATGCATGCCAATTGGGTATGTATGTATGTGTGCAAGCACTAATGAAGATCCAGCTGAATGAGCTAATGAGTAGGGTAAGTGGTTGGGAGCTGAATGTCAAAGTGGCCATAAGCCAGGGCTTGATACCAGAGAGACCAGGGTTCTACCTGAGGGACTGGGAGCCCAAATCAGCAAGTGGGGTGGCTCTGGGATCTGGGGTCAGCAGAGAGACTTGTTTGTGTGTGGGTGCATGAGGCAGCAGGGGACACCAGCACATCCCAGGGCAGCTGCTGGATGGATGGGGTGTCTGAGCCCAACTGCTGAGGGATCCATAGTGTCTTTGTGTGTGTGTACTTGTGTGCATGTGCTTGGATGTGTGTGTGCATGTGCCTACTGGGAATACATGCTCATCCTCGCTGTTGGCTGGACCTAGAGGCATGGAGCTGCAGCAGCTTCACTTCTATCAGGGTACCAGATTTGGATAACTCATAACACGTTGGCCCTGCATCAAGGGCAGCTCTTGCCTGGACCATGAGCATCGGTACCTCACTCAGGTCATCCTGAATCACTCCACCAGGTCTGGCTAAGTCACTGCTAAACCCATACTGGGTACTTAAGGAAGAGGGGGTTGACACTGTTAAGAAAGCGCCAGTGTTTTCAAGGGTTTTTCCATTGTACACCCAGACAGTACAGGCTTGTGTCTTCCTGTATTAGCAATAATCTTGCTTTATTTGCACACTTCTTCCCCAGCAAAACTGCACCCTTGTTGTTCGTGCTGAGGCAAGAGACATCCAAGTGTCGCTTTTATAGATACTCTACTCACTTTTCTTTGTTCATTAAGTCTGCAGAGGAATGTAAGCACTGCCAGATGGCTATCCAGCACATTTCTTCTTTCCAGCATTGACTGAAAAGGACATTCAGGCAGAAGCATAAGAGGAAACATATTTTCCCAGAAGAGTTTCCTAGCCTCAAACAATTTTCTGTCTCAGTAATTTCCATTTGCTTTGTACCTCACTTACATAGGGCTTGCATTTGACTCTACAGGCTACTTCCCTTTTCTCCTAGGTATATCTGATAATACTTTAAAATTTTTTAATGTCTTTCATGCTTCTTTCCCTAAGCAGAAACTTCCACCCACACCCCTGACTAAATAATGAAAATATAAATTCACGGTGAGTCATAGTGGGATTTCCCTAAATCAAAGTCTCTCACTACAGAATTATAATAGAAAAGGGAACTTTGACTAGTAGTTCTGTAATTTTAATATTACAAAAATTAAAAATGGTACTTCATAGTTCTAAGAATTGTTACTGTTATAGTCTGTCACAATGATGTTTGCAGTTGCTTTCTCAGTAACAGGTGGCACTACAAAGTAGTCATTGTTCTTGCAGGAAGTACTTTTATGTCCATTCTGTGCTCTTACACATATCCTAATCTCTTCATGTGTTTCCAATCTATTTTGAAGCAACAAAATGAAAATCTTTCTGCAAATCCAGCATGTTATCCTGAAACAAGCTATTTTCCTTGGAGAATATCACTTTTCATGCAAAGACTGAAGTGTCAAAGATATAAATCATGTCACAGTGCAGCAATATTTGACTGGTTGCCAGATATTTGCATGAAGTTAGAGAATTCATTAGGAAATTTCTCTTAATGAGCCAAGTACATTTTAATACTGAGAAGAAAAGCCAAAGGCAACCCTCCACGTCAGATGTCTTACAGTTTGCACAAGCTCGTGGCTAAACATCACCCAATGTTAAACATTTCCTTTATAGAAATGCTGTTGATCGTGCTCCAAGAGAATGATCAGTCACTCTGTTTACAAACTAGGGTGCTGTGCTGGGCAGTGTCAGGCACACAATGGTACAGTTCAAACCACGCTCTAGTCCAAAGGCCACTGTGATAGGGCTCAGGATGTCAGGTGCTGAATCAGTCCTAATTATTCTATTGTAGAAGAGAAATTCAACATGACACGTCACAGACTGGGGCAGTGCCTGAATTACACCTCAGTGACTTGCACAGTCTCAGACATGGCATCATCAATGATTTCAGTAAAAGGAGAAGGGAAGGACTGCCACTTCCCATGCCAAGCATCTGTTTACTGAACACGCAGGAAAACCAAATCAAATTCTTCATCCCTGCAGCAGAGCTGTTGCCTGGGATGGGACCCTCTCTGCTGTGTCCTAGGCAGACAGGCCTTGGGATGCCTTGTGGAGTCAACCTTACCAGCTTGAAGTCCTTTGCCTCTAAACCTGGAGGTTGTCACACAAGCTGTGCAGATGTAAAACACCTTGAAAGAGACAGCAAGAAGAGATCAATGTCTCCACACTGATATAAATCTGCCCTGGGGCTCTGGACCATTTGGGACATACTGGAATTGCTACAGGCTCACAGACCCCCAGCTGGATGCATGACACCAATGCCATGATGTTCTGTGAGACAACTGCCGCTTGTGAACCTGCAAGGGCAGTTGTATTGCTGGCAGGGAACAAACATGAACACGCTGGTTGGAGACCAGCCAGAAAGCAGTTCAGAGGCTGCCAGGGAATCATCTGGAAACAAAGCCTGCACCTTGGCAGCTTTTAACTATTTTCTCTGGAATACCAATGGCAGCTGAGAGATGCCTCTTTGCAGTTCTGAGCTGCCTTCAGTGCTTCTGAACTCACAAATCTACAGCTTCTGTCATCAAGAGAGGATTTTCTTTCCCCCATATTTCCTTAAACCCAAGCTAACTTTTTGCTAGGAACAACTTCCTGCAAATACCAGTTACATGGACTTGTTTTAATTTTGTTCTTTTCTGCCAGGATGTATCTGTTACCTTTGTCTGTTTTACTTAGGTGGTAAACTCTCTGTGGTCTGTTACTTCTGGGTGTCTACATCGTTGCACAACAGCTTTTCGGTTCATTACCACAGCCCTACCTATTATCATAATACATATGTAATCACACCAAGAACAATATCAAAGGGTGTTTATCCCTTCCAGGCAGAGTGAACGTGTGAAAAGAAGAAAACAAATAAATGTTAAGAAAAAGAACACCTATGCCAAACTTTATTTCCCTGGGCCTTCCATGTTGGACCTCCCGGACTGTGTCTGATGGACACACTATGGAGTCCTTGGCAAAAAAAATGCAAACAGATACATTCAGATGTAGGCAAAATGTCCTCCAAGATAAGACAGTGAAAACCACAATAAATTAGACCCTTGTAAATAAAACATTGAAGAAAAAAAGGTCATTTTTGTTATTTGAATTCTAGAGGAGAAAGATCCACATGATAAGCCTTTTCCTTGTGAAGAGACTTTTGTCTTCACCCAATTTTCCATGAAAACAGGCTAGAAATTTGCTATAGCACGGAAAAATCTAGTGTGCTTAGAAGACTGAGAAAATAATAACTGAAATGCTTGGACTTAGTGTGCCACAGACAATGAATATACCAACTCAGATTCCAGCTCCAAAACTGCATCTCAGAAGAGTACAGGATATTGAACATAAGTCAATGATCTTCAGTTCAAAAGCCTGCTTTCACTCAAATGATGAGGCTGACTTGTCAGTAGTACCAGACATTTTCAAAATAAGAATTGTGAAGCAAAAAAAGGCACCAACATCCAACAATAAAATAAGCTAATTATATAAAGACTTATAAAGGCTGATACTACTAAAGAAGGTTAAACTCTACTTCTGCTACAGGTCCAAGACTTCATATTCAACAATTAGTATGATCATCTGTGTGCACCACTAGTGACATAAGGGAGGAAAGAATCCCAACTAATCATAAATCATCAAAAACAAGGAAGAACTAGTCAGGTAAGTATTTAGGAGCCAGAAAACTACAAAACAATCATGAATGGTCTAGGACAAGCCAGTTTCATGCTGAGAACTACAATCATCTCGGAAAAAGAATATTTTAAAAAAAAAAAAAAGTTGGAAAGATTAGAGCCAGAAGAGATTATCCCATTTAAAATAACATGATCAAGTGCAGTTAACCACAATGTCAGTGCTATGCTGGGCACAGGTAATGTAGAAGAGGATCAGCAGAAGGGATAACTGAACAAAACAGCTCAAACTCAGAGGTGGTTAGAAACTTCCTTAAGGAACTAAAAAAATCTATAAATTGTGAGCCAAACCTTTCATGCTTCTTTTTTTGGCTTTTAGTGTTATAGCTGACACTGTGGACTGATTAAGTCTTGCAGTTGTGAGACCACTCAAAAAGCCATACCAGAAACGTGAAGGAAAACCAGAATTAGAAAAGAACAGCATGGGATGAATGATAAGGAACAAATAAACAGCACCAAAATATTGTCTACTAAATTCAATAGAAACATTCAAGTTAGAAGAACCTGCTTCCCACACCTTGGCAATATCAGATACCAGAGCTACTCATTTCCTTTTCTGCAGGTGCTGTAATAAACTAATCATTTTGATTGTAGTTCTGTTGGATCAGCAAAGTCTTGTTTGCCACCTCCACAGCAAGGTGTGGCAGCAGTATTTGTCTTGCTAGACTGAGAGTACCATAATATGTTCTGGACCTTGACAGAATTCAGATAAAATTTGCTCAGTGTCTAGATCCACACTGGAGTGCCCCATTTGAGTAGCCCTGCCTCTAGGGGTTTTAAAATTTCATCAGAAAAAAAGGTTCCATAAACTGTCTTGAAATATGTCACTGCATTAATGTAATACAACTATATGTATCAATACAATTGCCTTGTCCTGACAGGACCAGAGGCAATAGGTACAAACTGAAACACAGGAAGTTCCTTCTGAACATGAGGAAACTCTTTTTTATTATGAGGGTGACTGAACATTGACACAGGTTGCCCAGTGAGGTGGTGGAGTCTCCTGTTTTGGATATGTGCAAAAGTAATATCTCCAAAACCCACCTAGAGCCTCAGCAACGCACTCTAAGTGGCCCTGCTTGAGCAGGACCAGATGACTTCCAGAGGTCCAACCCACTTCAATCATTCTGTGTTTCCCCCTCTACTCCACTTTCATGAGACCCCATCTGGAGTACTGCATCCAACTCTGGGGTCCTCAGTACAAGAAAGACATGGAGCTGTTGGAGAAAGTCCAGAGGAGGGTCACAAAGATGATCAGAGTGCTGGAGCACCTCTCCT
>VXBL01009155.1:70758-92788 GCA_013400195.1 Aramus guarauna | reverse complement strand
TATTATTATTATTATTATTATTATTATTACCATCATAATCATCATCCTTTTTTTGTTTCTCCTATTAAACTGTCTTTATCTCAACCCATGAGTTTTCTCACTTTCACTCTTCCTATTCTCTCCCCCATCCCACTGTGGGGGGAGTGAGCGAGCAGCTGCGTGGTGCTGAGCTGCCAGCTGGGGCTAAACCATGACAATGGAGAAGAGGAATCAAACAGAAGAACTACCTTTTCTGTGTTTCTTGATTATTTTTTTTTTTTAGAGAACTTGCCTAATGAGGGGGAGACAGTGGGTACTGGGAGAGATTTTTTTAAATGTATAAAAGATATATACCTCCTCTAAGACCTTAGATCTTGCTAGCTGTCCATCTGCGTACTTATGGAACCTGTGGAGCACTATCAAGTGATGCCTGACTTCGAGCAGCAGTGCAATTATTGTCAGCAGTGCTGAACTGGCAGTTGCTGCATGTCTGTCCCCCAGGTCCAGAAAGCCATGGGGCTGGCCATAGAGATCATTGCAGACAGAAATCATGGAGCACTTGGACAAATATGAAAATGATTGCTGGCTCTATCCCATTCCTCCCCTCTGGCTGATGAGGACTTCCATCCACTGGTGGAACATTGACATGGAAATACAGTGCGGATGGCCTCAGCAGCCAGGCTCTGACATGCAGTCCTCCCTGTAGTTGCCCCTGCACCTCCTGTATCCCCAGTTAGGTAAAAGTCCCCACAGCTTGTAGCCATGCTCCAGCTGCTGGTACTCTGACCGCTTAGCGTACTCAGTAGCCAGTCCAGCTGAAGTTCACGCAAACACATGTAGAAAGAGCTCACCCACACATAAGATATGGTTTACTGAGAAGACAGGATCAAATATACAGGGCATGGCCAAAGAAGCACGCTGACCTACAGCCTGTTTGCACACAACCAGCTCTCTTCATCCTCTTATCCTGCTATTTTCCCAAATCTGTTCAGCAAAAGGAAGACTAGGGAAAATGTGAGTTGGACTAGATGATCTCCAGAGGTGTCTTCCAATCCTTACCATTCTGTGATTCCGTGATTCCCCAATCTACCTTGATACTTCCATTTCCCTGCCTTTGATGTTTCCCCTAATCACCCCATAATAAATCTTCCACATTCCCACAGTCCCCTTCAAACACGATACAGTAATTTTTACAGAATTGCCAAATGCTTTTCCCCTGCATACTGTTCCCTGCTTCCCTGGCAGTGACCCCTCAGCCTGTGAAGTGATGGGGACCCTTTACCATTGACACGTGGTGATGAGTGTCCCCCAGCCCATGGACTGAGGCTCCCTCAGGAGGGGAGCAGAGGCAGGTCAGGGGTGACTGAGGCTCCCCAACATGCCAGTGCACTCCTCTGTTCCTGTGTTTGGGAAGATGAGCCTTTAATCATCAATAAACATCTTATGGTAGGGTTCATCGCACCTAAGTTCATCTTTCTATAATCAGGCATCTAACATAAACTGTGCAAATAGGTTGCCTCTCCAGTGAGTAATGAGAAGAAGCATTTCTACCCCTAGGCACCCACTGCAGGCTGGGAGGGATTGCTTTCTCTGACTCCTCTCTGTCTCTCCACAATTATGAGAGATTGCTTTGATTAGCCTGCTTGCTTAACTTTGAAATACTTAAAACTGGTTGAAAGCAATTCTAGGAACAGAAATGCTCTTCCTCATGGACTCCTGACTGATAGGGGTCTCTGTAGGGTGATGTACAGCACGAAGAGTGAAAAGAAGATGGTGGCAAAAATAAAACAAGATGCAATTTTGTATCAAAGGTAAAAACTGCATTGTTCTTTGGTAAGGTAGCAGTTGTGATGTTAATTACGTACATATATACACATCAGTATGTTAAATACTGTTCTTTTGTTTTCTTACAGAAACACAGATTGTGCAAGGGCTGAGGTTTGATGACTGATACTGAAGTACCTATATGTTCCATATTTAAAAAAAAAGAAAAAAAAAGTGTTTATAGGGCACTAACACTACATTCTTTCCAACACCATTATAGATTTCATTTTCTTAACATGGAAACTGGAAATTTGTCTTTAGGAGGCATGTAACTATTTTCTTATCAGGGTCAAACTCAAATTGCTTTCTTCCACAGAAGAAATAAAACAAATTTATGGAAAAAACCCAGATGAACTATGATATTGCAAGTGTAAAAATTAGCATGCTTTAAAAACATCTAGAAAGAGCTCAAAAAAGCTTTGGATACGCTTGCACTGCCAACAGCTTGTGCTCCCACGTGTAACCTCTGCAAAATGGTGCATGGTGGCATGGGGACACCTTCCATAGTAAAAGAGCTGTGCACACACTCCATAATATACTTAATGAATACCATGAGGTGACCCTACAAAAAAATGTGTCCTGTGTGTTTCTGCAGTTTAAAATGTTTGTTGTTCTGCAATGGCTGTGTTGACCCCCCCCGGAAGAGTGTATTTCTAGCCACCCGTGGGGAGGTTTTGCACAGCCTGGTGTGTGGCACAGAGCATGGCAAGGTGGGAGCAGGTACAGGCTTGCTGGGGTGCAGGGAAAAGAGAGATCCAGCCTGGGGCAGCTGCATCCACACTGCCCTCCAGGAGTGAGGGCTGCAGGTAAGGATGCCCAGCACCACATGTAATACTCATTTTGGAGAAAGCTGCCGGATTTGCTGGGAAGCAATTAACATGCATGGGTTTTGATGATCAAGAGATGAGGAGCCAGGCGACAATAGGAAAGCTGTGCTATTTGGCAGTGTGGATGTACCCTTGAGTCTGTTCCAGCACCTCCCTGTCTAAGTAACATTCTCCTTCGTAGAGAAGCTAGTGCCAATTGTTAGTGTCAAAGCAGTGCCATTTTATGTCAGAGGGCCAGGCTGTGATAGCCTTACTCACAGCAGGTCTTATGTTTTTGAGATACCACCATCTTGAGTGGTGATCTTCACGGTATGAGATGCATGTCAGCATGAATACAGATTTATCAATCTGTCCCTCAGAGCTGGCCTTTCCAGCTGTGAAGTGATTTTCAGCCTGTCACCAAAGGTATATCCTCACTATTTTTCACGGGGGTAAAGTGAAGCATGGGAGTGTTATGTGACTATTTCAGGGTCTTGTTGGTCATCCTGAGGGCAATGAGCAGCATTTAGAAGTGCCTCTCTGTGTCCAAGCACTCTCAGCCCTACAACCCTGAGCATTTCATACAGATTTTTTTAAGAACAGTAACTCACTTTCATGTTGAAAAACAGCATCGATGTTTCCATTAATTCCTGGAAATTAATTGCTTATCAGTATGGGCTTTCTGTCCATAGACTGACTTCTTTTGTCATAACTGAGGAAAATTATAAACAACCTGGTGTTAATGAAAACTGTAAACAGCTCATGATTAATTCAGCTCACCTTATTACCTTCTACAGGTAACTAAGTTCACTGAAGACTTTCAGCATCATTTAGGTAGTGTTGAGACCAACATGATGTGTCATAAATAATCATTACTCTATTAGCTGCATTGGAAGAATTGCTTCTGTTTACATCAGCTCAAGATATGTCTAAGAATATCTAATATTTGAACCATAATCATAAGTCTGCTAAATATTTTTTCTAAGAGACAGTACCTAAAGGAGGGGTAGGTAATCTTATCTCAAACACAAGTTAGATTTGTAAGATTATAAAAAGATTGCTTTCAGATTTCCACTCTGTAAGAAATGTTTATCAGAAAAAATCCAAAGATTTTTTTTTCTTAAGTTGTAAGTAATTTTAAGTCATTTTAATTAAGTTACTTATAGCAGGCTGTTTCAATTTTAGTGAAGTGCACTTTATCAGTGCTGGAATAAGAAGGCTTCTGAAAGCATTTTCCTTCTGATAACTGCTCAGTAAGAAATTTAATGATCAGAAAAACTGCTCAGCTGTGAGAGTTTGAACTTAAATTTGGAAGTCTGGTCTTCTGATTAAACTACAGATATGCAGCTGAATAGTTACTTCAGGATGATCTCCGTATGTACAATGACTGGGATTTGTCATTGGATTGAAAAGAGGAAATAGTAACCATGCACAGCAGATAATTCTGTCAGTAACCGGAAGACTTTTTCACACCCCACAGAAAAAGTTTTATATAAAATAGTGATGTTCTGACTGATTTCTTGACCTGACTTGTGGAGCTGCAGGATGGCTTTTTTTTTCCCCTCCAAGGCAGTTAAATTAAAATAAATAAATAACTGAAAGAAAGAACTGTTAAATAATTAAATCGATTAAAAGGAAAGCTAAAAGCACTGTTTCACCTCCCTTTCAAGTTTTTTCCATAGCCAGTTGTGATACTGAAAGAGATTACCCAAAGTGTGTGAATAATGCATCCTAACTTATGACAGGGTATTGGTTATGTCATTATGTTTGCTCTTATTTATGAAAGTAGCACAGGAAATATTACCTCAAAAATTTGTCCGCTATGAAGTAATATGTTTTCCTCTCATTTCCATTATAAAATGTAGCCTTAATTTTGGTAATATCCTTTGAAAAGCCCAGGGTGTGGATTTTTTGGGGGTATCCAGGAAGTATGGTATCTCCTCTCACAACCCAGAATTCATTCCCTGTCAAAAAAGTTGATGAAAACGTGTTATCAGAATCTTCTTCTGGGAATGACACATCTTTTTCATCAAAGCGAATCTTTTAATGGAAAAATGCAGAGAGAAAATAATGGTTACTTGAAAACATTCTACATACTAGTTCCAGAGTAAAAAAAAAAAAAAAAGCAAGAATAGTTCTTCGCACCACATTTTATGAAAACTGAAATGTCAGTCTTCTGTCATACTTATGTTAGTTTTCCACAAGCTAGGAAGAAACAAATGTTATAATTTTAAAATTCAATAGATAATTTTCCAGAAAAAAAAGGAAAAAAAAGACATTTATTTTGGCAGGGGAAATTTTCGATATTGACATTAAAAAATAAGATACATATTCCTTATCTTGGATAATATTTTTGCTATCTTTATGATTGAAACAGACCAATTTATTGGACTAAATTAAAGCTCGTGGAATCCTACAGAAAGAGCGTAAGTGGTTTTTAGGTCAGACACAAACTCTCAAGGCTACGTGGAAAGACAACACAGGGAAATAAAAAGACAACATTTTACCTTTAAAAATTACAGTTTCATCTTTTTCAGGAATTTCATATGCAGCATCAACACCAGGTGGCAGCCATGGCCAGAATGAAGATATTAAATTAAAATAGGCTGTTCGGACTGCAGGATGCTTGTGCCAAAAATGCCTTACGTAAATGTAGAACAGGTTTTAAATAAAATTGGATGTTCACACACATTAATGGATGAAACTACATCATGGCAACCAGGGCAGGATTTATGGGACTAAAGCCAGCCATGTACCCTGAGTTAGTCACCCTAAGCTCCCTGTAATGCCAACCAAAAGAAAGTTATTTCCAAGGTGGAATTCCTCTCATCTTGATGCAGACTGCTGTTTGTTAAAACAGTTATTATTTTCCCTTACGCAGGAAGGGAGCCTACAGAGACTGGCTCACATGGCTGGTATGGGGTAAGATTTTGGGAATGAAACCCCACCCTGGGATTACCAACACCAGCTTAGAGAAACAGTCAGTGTGTGTGTGTGATCTTCTGCAAAATAACACTTCACTGGATTTGTGGACTCCAAACTCTGAGGTCAAAACTTGTTTAATGTTGATTTTGGGAAGTCTGAAGTAGGGGAAGTACAGCCCTACCACATGAAAAGGAGGGGAATCAGCTCTTTTACCTCTTCTCCTCAAGTCTTTGGGCTGTCTTTATGCCCTGGAGAGGGACAGTTTGTCTGATTTTAGCACTGAATCAATTATCCTTTTATTATTACACTAAATCACCACTGCAAGGACTCTTCAAGCAAGTATTGTGTCAGGACTGGTAATCCCTCAGCTCCCTCAAGGCAAGGACAGCAATGAAGGTGCCAAGTGTCTCATGTCTGGTGGTGCCTTTTTGCCAAAGCTGAACTCTCCCAGATGCCAAACACTTGGGACTTGCTTACAGCTGATGTTTTCAGAGGAGCCATCTCCCCCCATCCTATTCACAGCATGCCCTGTTTCAAAGGTGACCTTCCTCCTTATACCTATCTCTCTTCATTTCCAGAGTAAACTCTCACTTTTTACCTCCCACATCTTATCCTGATAGCTTGTCTCACCTACCTGCCTAGAATAGCTGATATTCTCAGTAAAAATATTTTTCCATGATGCAGGGCATAATATAAAAATGATACCCAGCTATTTTACTTTCAGAGTGCTGACTTACTTGTCTTTAAAGAACATTATTTCTCTATGGAAAGTGGTAACAGCATCAAAAGTTAAACTGTGGTCACAGGTATTTGGCAACGTAGGTTCTTCAGACTCAGTTGGGTCTTTAATCTCAGTAGATTCGTGTTGGTCATTGTGGGTGTTAGAAGGTCCTAAAAGAAGCAGTTTATGGAATAAATTTAAGTAAGAACTGAACCAGGTATATCCAGTACACAAAAATGTCACTGAAAGGTATCGTAAAGTCTTTGAAATGATAAGCACTAGTTGATTACTAATTGTGAATTACCATAGAGGTACTGAATGCTGTTAATATCATCCTGATGAAGAGGGTCTTCAGACTCAGTTAATTTCCTATAAACTGGGTACATCAGAGCATTGGAGTCTTTGGAATGGAAAAGTCCCAGTGAATGGCCAAACTCATGGGCAGCAACATAAAACAGGTTTGTACCTGAAAACAACAACCAAAACACATAATAGGAGAGCTGTGTCTTTTCATTGGTCCTGAAAACACGAAGGACATAAGGTAGGTAAGAATCTTTCAGAACTGCTTGCTTAGGCAAGTGAAGCTGTTATGGGAAATTCAATTGGAGATTAAATTCTATTCAGAAAGAAAAATAATGAAATTATTACAGCAGAGTACAAGGAAACAGTCTGTAAATCCTGCAAAAGTCAGTGTGGGAGAAGGACCCTGCATGAGTGCAGGTGAGGTAACTCTGTGGGGACAGACAAACAGGATGAAGGAGTGGGGAGAAGGGGGCTGCCAGGTCCTTCAGCTTTCTCCCACATAAATCTTCACCCAGTCCATGGCAGAAGTTCAGCTGGGGCCTTAACTTTTTAAACCAGGGGGCTCAGAGGCTTTTTATAACTATGGAAACCAGCTGCCCAATGGTCCTTCAAATCAGCCCTATTTTTAAGCACTTCTTAAGGAAGAGAGGAGACAGACACTGCACCCTTGATTTCACATACACCCTGCTTCAGGAAGGGCTTGGAGAACTTACTTACCTACTGTCTGTGCTTTTGATCCAGATTTCGTCCTCATTGAAGTGAGCATCTCCACCAAAGTCCTTGCCAGGTGCATAGGCATGAGCAATGGACCCTCCTGGGCCATCAAAGGGGATGAAGACATTGTGAGCTGAGGAGCAAGTCCCACACAAAGTTGACTGAGGGTTATGGAGGTAACAGATGTCAGCCATGCACAGAGCTCTCCGCTTTGCAGATTTTGTAAACTTTCAAGTTTCACTTCTATACAGATTTGACAAAAGCTCTGTTTTTCACAGGGAAAACTTAGGAAAATTTTATCTGATGCAGTGGAAGTAAAATCTTGATTTCCTCAAGAAACGGGTGGACATTTACATACTTCTGCTGCGAGGGAAGAGGAGGATGTGGTTTAGGTTGAAATACATTTTCTTTTTTGCTTATAAGGTAAAATTTTCACAAACTTTGTGTCAGCAGCCACCAGGTGGTTACCTGAAACCTGACTGATAATTTAAGTGTTGATGGCAGAAGTAAGATCCTGGAAAGACTGTAAGCCCTTGAATGTAGTCTCCAGAAAAGGATTTAAGGACACAGAGGTTACGTGCGGTGCCTGCACACTCTGCATAGCCCAGATGAGTGGATATGTTTGGGTGGGAACAGAAGAACTGACTAGAAGAATGCATGCATGCATGACTTAACGAAAGAGGGAAGGCTGCTGGTAAGTCTACCCCTAGGGCAATGCCAAAAATATAAGCCTTGAGTCTGTCTAGAACTCATTTAGCTCACACAAAACATATGACTAATCCCAGGAGTGTAACTAGAGCTACCCATTCCATAATGCTCTCAGCCTGCTTGTATCCTACAAGCCATAAACCTTTTGTTGTTTGTGCACACATTGGACATCATATACCAGGTATAGATCCAGTGAACTACAGGCAGCACGTTTCATTTATTTTCTCCCTCCTCCTCTTCATCTGCCTCTATATTCTCCCCCAAAGTTCTTCAAGAATTATAGCCATAGCACCTTGAGCAGGAGCTGTGTTTTTCTGTCTACTTGTTCAACCTGACACTGAACTTTGCACATGCTACCCATGAGAAGCAATCATTAGCATTTCAGTTCAACTGCTCAGTATAGACAGAAATTTGGAAATAACTCATAATGGTTATATAGAGTTTTACCTCTGGCTGCAAAGGAGATCATTATGTCGGCATCACCTCTGTCCTTCTTGATGAATTTCAGTGGTGTCACACTGCTCCAAACACTTAACGTTTTCTTGATTGCTGCATTGACATCTACTGGACATAGGTCTGGTGTGTAGTTTAATATCCTTTCAAATATAAAGTAGAGAAAGAGTGGTGTCTTACACTGTGTAGCACACTGTCTTTACATTAAGAATTCCACTAGAATTACCTGTATGTCAGAACTTGTTTTGCCCATTTTGGCTCTCCTGCAAAGGTGGAGTACCCGGCTACATCAGAGAATCCACAGCGACATTTCTGTACCAGGTCCAAAGTGCCAGAATCCACTTTCCCCATCACTTCCAGACCAAAGAACTCCTGCATTTCTTTTATTTTCTTGGTCATTGGACTATTACTTTTCCAAATGAAAAATTCCCCATCTTTCTTAAAGCCATAGTAATTTTCCAAGTACTTTTAATGAAAAATAAAAAAAAAGTATTTTAGGACATTCAATGGTGCTTATTTTTGAAGCTTGTAAAAAATTATACTGATACCACCTCAGACATGTGCCTTTACTACTTTTCTTTCTACTCCTTGGGAACATGTTTGTTAAAGCCTGTATGAATTTTTTTCTCTGAATGACAATTTTTTGCATTATATTATAACTATAAATGTTTTGCAGTTTACTCAGAATACATTCAGAATTAGCATTTGTCTAATAAATTTATTATTTTGTGGTAATGTACCCTCCACTTACCCTGTGCTCTAGGGTTACCCAGAGTCCTTTAGAGCAGGCAGTGCAGAAAGTGTTTGAAATGTATGACTGAATACAAAATTTCAGCAGTAGTATCTTATTTACCTACATTTTTGAGAGTAATAATTCAGAAAAAATAATATTCTTATTTTATCAAGAGTTATGTCTCATAATACCAGAAGTCACATAAATAAACACATTTCCATCTGACTACAAATCAATGTAGATTGACTCTGGTGTTTAATTATTTGGAGAATCAACACGTAACTGAATGTATAATTAGTTCTAATTGTTCTCTACAAAAACATAAAACAAGAATGAGTCAGGGTTAAAGAAGCCTTTGTCATCGTGGTACAGAATGCAGCCCCTCTATTTTGAGAAATACTCAGTCATGTTATTCATTCTACTGGAATTTGCAGAACCAGCTCCTCAGCTACTACATGCTAGTTCCAGAGACTGCAATGGATGCTCAACAGTTGCTAAAGATCTCCTCCCCAGAGGTCTGCCTTCCTTACCTGGGTAAGCTCTATGCCACCTTCTTCCTTCTGCCTTGTGCCTGCAGGAAAAGCATGAGAAAGTGCTGCACAAAACAACAGGAGAAATGGGAGGTTCTCCATTCTCATTTTCACTTGCCTTTAGAAAAGTCTTCTTTGTAGTCTGCCACACACTTGCTTCACCTTTATGTAGTATAAACATATACTACGTGTTTTATAAAGCTTTCCAATCCCTGACTCACTGATTCTCACAAATTCTATTTAGCAATGGAACACATGCAAGTGCAAGACAATGGTTTTAACATAAAAAGGATTAGTGCTGTCTTTCGTCCAATTCCACCCTTATGCAGGTTTTGCAACATTGAAATGTGATTAATAAGGAGATAATAGACCTGTAGTTCTTTTTAATGAGCTCATTAATCTTTGAGTTATTGAAACGGGTTTTACTCTCAAAAACCCAAAGCATATCTCTTTAATGTTTTCCATTCAAAGTTCCTATTGATTTCAAATGGGTTGTTGAAGTACCTAAAGGGAAAATCATTCATGGAAGGTTGCAGGACTGTAGACTACAAGTAGAAAAAAAAATAATCTAGGGTTTTATTTTTGTAATTGTCTGTACAGGAGCATGTACTTTTGCAGATTATTATAGTGCCATCATCTCTCCCTTTGGTATACTCCTTCAAAATTAGAAACTTAACACAGAAACTCCCTGCTTGCTGAAGTAATGGTTTGTTTATGTAGTTTTTCTTTGATACAGTTCTCATCTGGATGAAACTTCCTTTTGTCTGCAGGAAAATGTGGAAGTCCTGCAAGGAAATTAAAACACTTTTCTCAGCATAGCTAAACTCATTATAATTATTGAGCCAATATGCTTGCATGCCACTTTAATTCAGCAGTTTCCACTGTTCTCAGAGAATTGCCCAATTACTTCATATGTCATGATCTCCTTCTGTAATACTTATTTTAAAAAGCACTGAGGTTTTCTGGATCAAACTCTTTGATGGCTTTCCCCTTCAGAGGAGATGGTCCTCTGTTCTCCACGTCTTCCATTGGTGGTAAGAACTGCTGGGACTCAATATCATGTCTATTCTAGCACTGGGTCCACTTTTGCTCCACATCCCATCACACCATCCATGCACTGCCACAAATGAGGACAAAGCAGAGGTGACAGTGAAAGTCCTGGGAACGAGGTGAAGAGAGATGTCCACTGCCATCAGAGGCAGCCTTCTGAATCTGAGATTTCTGTGTGGGGCTGACACAGGATTTAGGGTACACCTGCAGCCCTGCAGGACAGGTGGGATATTGCATGTGTAGAGAAATAAACGTCCTTCCACAGAGCTGATAGGATAATAGAGCTGTGAAAAAAGAGGTTATAAATATATTGTACACTTGAGATATTTGCTGAAATTGTTTCCTGCTGAAGAGTGCTGTGTTGGTACCAGAAGGATCCCCAAAGCACAGCATGCCTTGTGGCCATCCGCAGCAGGAAATGGGGGACTGCTAGGTTTGGGCAGCTGGAATGGGGCCAGATCCTGGCAAGGCTGGTGGGGCTCTGTAGGGGTTGTCTGGTCACTGAGGGCTGAATTCCTGTCCTTGAGAGCAGATGCCTAACCAAGGCATTCACATTAGGGCAGAGGCCCCCTTCCTGGTCCTGGGAGGAGATGGACACACTCAAGGAATGCCTCAGAACTGAGGCAGCTGAGCCAAGGGGAAGCAATGTCCTGAGGGAGCTTTTGATAATGACTCTGCTCACATAATTATGTTAGGTGCCACTAATTGGGTGGGTGAGATTAATCTAAAAATTGGGTGCAGAGTTCTCCTGTGCAGCTTACACCCACAATACTTCTCTGCAGATATAGCTTCTGGTATGTAAAACCCCACTACAGGGTTCCAACTTTTTTCTCTTCCCACAGTGTCTCTATGTGTATAGCATCTCTAGGATTCTAGAGGAAAGAAATAACTTTCCAGCCTGTAGGACTTGATAAATTTTCCTCACTCATCTTTCTCTCTAATGAAAGGGGCAACAGTGGTCATCAAAATCATCTAGAAAGCTATTGATGAAATTTATACAGTTTTCTCATTAACAGCCTTCTCAAATACAGTCTCTGTCAACCTCTTTCATTTTTCTTGGTACTATTCGCCACTGTCCTCAAGATATCAATCACCTCCTCAAGCATTTTTCAATCACTTAGAATATTCTTTATGCAGAAAGTCCCATAACCACTGAGATCTTCTTTGATGTCATCCTTTGAGGTGACTTCATTCAGAAGTAGCACAACATATAATGACAATGTCTTGTTTTGGCTTAAAGAAGTGAGTGTGAAAATTACTATGTTCTCCTTCTTTCAACCTTTAAAAGTGCCTGGATAATGTCTTAAGATTGCCCTTATCTTTCCCTCTTCCAGAGTCAATCTGCTGCCTTTGATACATTCTTGTAGCCCCAGCCCCTGCTAGCTGTACCAAAGACAGACATGTGACACTGATAAGAAGTGTTAAAATTTGCTCCTTTTTTGGCAAGGTCATTGCTAATGCACAGTTTATATATTTAAAAACTAATGCATAATGTAGTATAAAGAAAAGTGAAAGAACATCTCCTACAGCCTCAACATGATGTAATTAAGTTAGTTTGTTCTGCAAAGGACAAGGGCTTAATTATTGTATTGGGTTTGCATGGAAAGGTTTTGGTAGCAGGGGGGGCTACAGGGGTGGCTTCTGTGAGAAGCTGCTAGAAGCTTCCCCTGTGTCTGACAGAGCCAATGCCAGCTGGCTCTAAGATGGACCCGCTGCTGGCCAAGCCTGAGCCCATCAGTGACAGTGCTAGCACCTCTGGGATAACATATTTAAGAAGGGGAAAAAACATCAGTTTCAGCCAGAAAAAGGAGTGAGAAGATGTGAGAGGAACAACTCTGCAGACACCAAGGTCAGTAAAGAAGGAGGGGCAAGAAGTGCTCCAGGCACTGGAGCAGAGGTTTCCCTGCAGCCTGTGGAGAAGACCATGGTGAGGCAGGCTGTCCCCCTGCAGCCCATGGAGCATATGTTGGAGCAGGTGTCTACCTGCAGCCCATGGAGGACCCCACACTGGGGCAGGTGGATGCACCTGAAGGAGGCTGTGACCTCGTGGGAAGTCCACGCTGGAGCAGGCTCCTGGCAGGTCCTGTGGCCCCATGGAAAGAGGAGCCCAGGCTGGAGCAGGTTTGCTGGCAGGACTTATGACCCCGTGGGTGGACCCCACGCTGGAGCAGTCTGTTGCTGAAGGGCTGCACCCCGTGGAAGGGATCCACACTGGAGCAGTTCATGAAGAACTGCAGCCCGTGGGAAGGACTCACGTTGGAGAAGTTTGTGAAGGACTGTCTCCTGTGGGAGGGACCCCATGCTGGAGCAGGGGAAGGATGTGAGGAGTCCTCCGCCTGAGGAGGAAGGAGCAGCAGAGACACCATGTGATGAACTGACCACAACCCCCATTCCCCGTCCCCCTGTGCCGCTGGGGGGTAGGAGGGAGAGAAATGGGGAGTGAAGTTGGGCCTGAAGGGAAGAAGGGAGAGGTGGGGAGAGGTGTTTTAATATTTGCTTTTATTTCTCATTACTCTACTCTGTTTTGCTTGGTAATAAATTAGGTGATTTTTTTCCAAGTTGTGTCTGTTTAGCCTGTGACGATAATTAGTGAGTGATCTCTCTCTGTCTTATCTTTCGTTATATTTCCTCTCCCCTGCCCAGCTGAGGAGGGCAGTGACAAAGCGGCTTTGGGGGCACCTGGCCTCCAGCCTGGGTCAACCCACCACAATTACATGGAGCTTGAAATTTCCCCACTCCATTGCCTTATGCACCCTCAGCGCCCTGGCCAGGCTGGACTTGTAGCAGTGTAGGAGCCCCAGCCAAAACCTGGGAGAGCAGGTCCCTGCACAGGAAGCTTCTGAGCAGCAGAGCTGCAGCTTCAGCCTGTGCCATGGATGAGCGGTGCCGAACTCAGCGCCTTTGGCATCTCCTTCCTGGCTGTGCTATAAACCCTCAGACCTGGCTGCACAAACCTAGCCTCAAAAATACATTACTGCTGATGAAAAGGAGTGTGTGACCTACTTCTGGCTTTTATGTAAGTCATCCATCTCCAGCACGGTAATGCTGATTCACTGGCAAGGCCCCTCTTGTCCCAGTCAGCTTACACACAGCTCACCCTTTGCTCTCCAGGGCTGAATATTTAGGGTCTTCTTGCAGCTTAACTCTTAATTTTCTCCTTGCTTGTGGCAGTGCTGTCTGGCACTGAGTGGTGTCTTGCTTTGTACACAAAGCCTGTCCAAGAAAATCTTAAATGCCAGGCACAGATAATAGCATTAGGCATATGTTTCCAAATTTCCCTCACAACCACAGCAACTGTCTTGAAAATCAGGCCAGGAAGAGGAAATAGAGTAGATCCTTGTCATATCATCTCCAAAGACTTCTGTGTAACACACTCATTGTCCTTCCCAAAAAGCAACATATGATAGCCATGGCTAGTGGGACTAAACCAGTTTTCCATCTGAAGAGCAATTGCTGGTGACTGAACTGTTGGATGTTGAGGTTTGAAGCCCATTGCTTTGCCGTAACATTTAG
Organism: Aramus guarauna; assembly: GCA_013400195.1. Classification (NCBI taxonomy): domain Eukaryota; kingdom Metazoa; phylum Chordata; class Aves; order Gruiformes; family Aramidae; genus Aramus; species Aramus guarauna. The sequence continues at coordinate 78,529 of VXBL01009155.1, read as the reverse complement.
AAGTGCCCACTATGTGTGGCTGAAGTGCCAGGAGAGCAGACGCTCTCCAGACTCTTTTTGTTTCTTGTGCTCCTTACATTTTTCTGTCAGTATGTACTATTACAAGCTCGCACAACTAATACTCTGTAAGGGCCCTATTAAACTATCAGTGAAATCATTAAGTGATTTTTGCCTGAGTTTTCATGTGCAAGAGATTGGGTCTGGGGCAACAGTTGTGCAGTCAAGAATTTCAGATGTAACTGGGTTTTTTTGTGTGTCTCTGTTTTTGCATGCCTGGTCTCAGACTGCAGGGAAAGTTCACATTCATAGAGGATGAGTATTTGAAATTATGTTTATGGACAAATTTCCCCTGTTGGTATCCAAAAGGCCTTTAATTCCAGCAATCATTTATGAGTTATAATAAAATCATGCTTACAAGAAATCTTCTATTGCCCATTAAGCTTAGACAGGCAGCTCCAGCACTCCTGTTTCCAAACCCATCTGAATTATATATTATTATACCATTTTCCAGGAATTTCACTGCTTTTCCCAAACCAAAAGTAATGTTCTTTTGTTGCTAAAGTTTAAGACATTAACAAAGCAGACATACAAATGGAAAATCCATGGCTAACTAAACCAAAACACAGGACGCTTTCCATAGTCTCCTTCACAGCCAAGTAAATATCATTCATTTTTCAGATACTGGTAGTTTAAGCTAATTAATACCGGGAGATGAGAGGAGTATTTTAATTTAGTTATTTTCTTGAGGTCATAACTAAAAAACGTTACCAGCCTTATGTAAGAGAAATAAGTTAATATAATGGCCAACGTGAGTCATCATAAATATCGTCAATGATCTGCTTCACCATTGCCGAAATTTTCTTTTTGGTTCCTCCTTAACCACTTTCAAGTCTCAGCCAACAACCAGAGCCTAAAGGCCTGATTTCTGAAGGTAGCCTTCACATACAAGAAGCTATCTAGTTAGGATATCGAAGTGTATAGGCACTTTTAAAAATCAAAGGGAATTAACTCTATTATTTATGTACAACCAGTACTCACAAGTGCCCTGCCTAACCCTGGAGGCATCTAAAGTCCTTGGACTAAAGGTTCTTCTGGACAGGCTGTGTACCCAGCACAAGCTATTGAGAAAGATACTGGGAGATGTTGGGGCAACACCAGTTTTCCTGTGTCTCTGACCTGCCTGGACTACCGCCAGGTGAGCTCACCTGCTTGTCAGTCCATGACTTCACCGTGGTGCACCACTGCCCTTGCGGCAATGCTGAGCTGTTCAGTCCCTACTTGACTTTTAAGCCCTACTGAGATTCATACCTTAATTTCTCACCTAGGCTGGTTTCAGGCCTTGCTTTAGCAGTGCTCAGTGTGTATCTAGCGTGGCACAGAGTATACACGAGGAGCAGAACATGGCAGAGAAAAGGTTTTTCGAGGTCAGACATGGCAGCATCTTGGCTGCCCAATCCCTGGTCTTGTCTGCTAGCACAGTGGGACAGTGGGTCTGTGGGTACACTGGGAGACACATGGCTTCCTCTGGCTCTGATGGATGGTGTGACAGATGCTAGTAGGTGTTTTGATCAGATTTCTGAAGGATCTGCCCTGTGCAAAAGATCAGGAGCAAATCTTCCCTCTGCCTAATGGGGTTTGAGCTATGGTAACTGGAAGACTGTCCTCATCAGCTGTTCTCATCCCCTGTTGCTGCCTTTGCCAATTCTGCTAGAGAAAGAGGAATAGCGAGGAGGAGTCGACTTCCTTGTACAACCCCATCATCAGAGCAGTGTTGTGAGAGATGGGATCACATCCTTTCAAGGACAGGACAGACTTCAGCCAAGCTTTCTTACAGCCCAAGAGGTGTTTTAATCACTGAGCTATTTCCTTATGAGGCGAACCCAAACAAGGTAGATGAAGGAAATGCATGTGCTTTTGCCTGTGTCTCACCACTCTTCCTCTGGAGGATTTGACTCTAGTAGTTACATGAAAATCCTGGGGGTTTTTCTTATAATTTTGGCTTGTTTGCTCTGGAAAGTGGTTCTTATGAATAGTTTCTTGTCCAGCATTGGGAGCTGGACCATCAGCCCTGACTCCATTACCACGGCACATGGTCACAGCTCAGCAAGGGTAATTCCGTGACTCCCTAGGGTGCTGTGATGGTATCTCCATCACTTCCCACCCTGCCTGCATGCTGCCTCCATCCCCAAACCAGACACCTACCCCTCTTTCCAGTGGCTCATGTCCTGCTGTACCGACTCTGCCCACCAAAATCATCCACAGCAGCACTGGAGCAGGGGTCCTGTCAGCCCATTGCCATGTTCCCCATCTACCATCAGACACCTACCCCCATCCCTGCCCTGACCCCTCTGTCCCCGTGCCGTGGGGTCATGGCATATGAAGCCACAGCCACTAGTCTCTCCACAGCCCTTCCCATTGTGTAGTGTCTCCTCCTACCTCTTTTGCCTTCCCTGCGTTGTTCCTGAGTGTTTTCATTTTCCTCCTGTGTCCCCAGGTCATTTCTTATGGCCTGTTGAAACTTCCCATCTACTTCTGCTTCTCTTTAACCTCCCCCCTCTATGGACACTGAGCTCTGCTAAAAATGGTGGTGGGGTCCTGACACCATCCATGCTTGTGTGTGGTTACATCAGATGACTTGTCTCCAGTGGACGGAACCAAAACACATGAATGCTGCTATACTCAAACAAAATATTTTATTACTTCAAAGCAAACTGATTAATAAATAGTTGGAAAACAAAATAAATTAAACCTGTACATTGTTTTATATTTTTAAGATTTTAAATTAGAAATATCAAAGGCCATCATTTCAGCCTCAGATGCACAGTAACAGCTGAATGATATTGTTTATAATCAAAGAACATGAAAAAACATTTTTGGTACAAATACAGCCCTGCACCATCACTTAATATTTCTAGCAATTAAACCAGCTGTTGCTCTTCATTATACGGATGAGTTTCTTGCTCTTGATGTCAACCTCATACTGGTTAGTTCCATGGAAAAAGTAGAAAAGTCCTAGAATTGGAAGGACAAAATATTGGCAAATCAGTATTTCCTTTTTGTATACATATTGATAAACACTTGCTATTTTCTTGGGTGATTTTAAAAAAATATCAGAACAAACATTTCATATATATATGTATTTGAAACATATACATCTTGGCTTTGGTTGGTGATCTTTATTTTGTTTTTAATTAAATATTATTTACCATTTTTCTGAAGGGCAGCATCAACTGTGTGGCCAATTCCTTGGAAGTCAGCTGCTATTTTTCGTGGATATCCCCTTTCCAATGATTGGGTATTTTCATTGAAACTAAATAAAGAAATTGCATGAAAACAAGAAACAAACATGATATTCAATGTTGAAACCAGGTGGAATTTTTACTAAATAAGCCTACTCTCTGCTGAAAATCCAGTAACTGTGAGCATCTGTGATCTCATAGAACTGTATAAATACTGCCTGTGTGAACATTCACATCTTCAGTAGCCTATGCAAGGCTGTTTTCAGAACATCAGACTAAATAGTTCACTTCCATTCCCTGTGACTGATAATAAAGCTGGATGGGGCTTATACTGAGGAATAAACTTAAATAATTATTCAAACCAAACATTTTAATTTTACAGCATCCAACCTCTGAAGTGACCCCATGAGTGGAAACTTCTGGTGTAATAATATTCTTTCAAGATAATATTACAGATTAATTATTAGGGTTAACATTATTGCTTAGCTGAACTGTTTCCTAAAAAGTAAATATTTTAACCTCTTTTCATAGCTTTCTTGATAGATTTGTCATTTATAAATTTCAGAGAGCACTTCTGTCCCTTAATAGCTACTGAATGAACACATGACATGATGACAAAGTCTACTCACATTATCTTTTTATACTATTTTCATGTCATACTGCTTCCTAACAGGTAAACAAAGCTCATTTGCTTGTATCTTTTAATCACAGACTGGTAATAGTAAATGGACGTTGTCTTTATCTCAGGTGTTACAGACTTCATTCTATGAGGAGATATGAGTAACTACATGTGTTTCAGCTTTATACTGGCTGAGAAGGCTGAAAATAAGAAGCCATGAATTCATTGTACAAATTCTAATATAACTTAACATTTTAAAAACTATTTTGATTATCTTTTGTGTAAAAGAGCAATGAGCCTTACCTCCAGTACTTGTTGCCTACAAAGAAATAGGTTTTCTTGGTATTTTGATCATGAACAGCTGCATCGATTTTCCTGACGCTTGTGGGGAAGCCCAGGTTCTGAAGGGGCTTGGGGAAGCCCGGCTCTATATTGTAGCCACTGACAGCCCAGTACTGGTCATCTGCAGGAAAACCACAACAAGTTAGTAGGGATTCCTGAGGAGGCTGAGCTCCTTTTCATCAAAGCCCCGGAGGTTTCTGTGTAGGAAATGCATAGTGAATAGCACAGAAGTCCAGCTGAGAACATGATCCTCTAGGGCACACATAAGTTTGAATATTTCAGAGCTGTTGTTTTTTCCACTTTTTATAGTCATTAGAGTGTTATATACTCAATAGCTAAAACTCAACATATTTTCTAGGTGTGTTTGGCACCTTTAAAAATGTATTTAAATAACTTAATGTAGACAATCAATTTTTTTCTCAGGTATTAAATTAAATTAAATATTAAGAATATAGTATTATTATTTTATTACATAACATACAGAAAGTATTTTCAAGCTAGCTGTACTATAACTTTATTAATTCATAAAAAGGACTCATGGAAATGTAAAGAAATACCTTTAAAAAATATTACTCGATCCTTCTTGTCAACCTCATAAGCAGCATCAAAGCCACCTGCCAGTGATGGCCAGAATGAGGAGATGGTGTCGTGCTCAATCTCTGAGAAATATGGACTTTTGCGCCACACATAGCTGATAGAAATGAAAACAGCAGTGTTTCATTGTTCATGTTTCACAAAGAGATCAATAGCACAGAAATGTACTTTAAATCCTACTGTCTGGGTGCTGGAGCCAGTCCTCCCTGTGAGGCAGAGGTATCATCCCTGTTGGGATGCAGTGCTTCGCTTTGCCCTGCTCTCTCATAGACATTTGCCCTTTATTAGTGATTGTTCTGAGGTCCCAGAACAGTGGAGGTTGGAAGGGACCTCTGGACATTTTGTCTAGCCCCTCAGCTCAGGCAGGTGCACCTAGAGCTGGTGGCCTTGTAGACCTCTCCACTGACACCCTGATGGCTTGCCCAAGACAACAGGTGATGTCTGTGTAGTGCTGACAATTGAAGCTTTGTCTTCGGTATGTCCTATGCAGGTAGACACAGTTGCGTTCTTAATTTCAATTTGGTTGCAAATGTTCATTAAACATTCTTAGGAAACATGTTTAAACCCAGTTTAAGGAGGAACTGCTCCTTCCTCCCCTTCCCTGAAAACTATTAGTTTTTTCATCATGTGTTCTAGAAGGGAACAGTACTGGGAAGTGGTCCAGTGCAGACTCCTAGGTCAGAGTGGCACCAAAAGTCACCAGTGACATTTTCCTCAGGTCCCTAACCCACACGTATGATGGTGCTGATGCATATGAAGCAGCTGCAGGCTTAGGAATGACACTGGGATTATTCAGACTTGCACAATTTTAACAGACGTGGGTGATAATGGATGATGGCTTAAAACATTTTACTCACCTGTCAGTAAACCATGTTACTCACCCAGCCCTGCTGGGCTAGTAAAATTTTGCAAAGTTGCCTTAATACTTACAAAAAGAAATATCTTCCTTTGTAACCAAGGGAAGATAAATTCCTTGAACTGAGCTTTATCTTTTGCCTTTGTGAGCCTCTCAGAAAGGTGTTGCTGGAAATGGAAGCACTTACCTGCCTTTGAAGAACAGTATTTCCCCACGGAGAGTGGTGATAGCATCAAAAGTCAAATGAGGGTCACAGTCCTCTGGTCTTGCGGGTGTTTTGGAGGGTGTCATTTCTGTTGGTTCTTCCCGGGGTGACATTTCAGTTGGTGCTTCTGCAGGAGTCATTTCAGTTGGTTCTTGTGGGGGAAGAACTTCTGTTGGAAGTGCAGGAGATTCCCTGGGGGCTCCTTTGGGAAATAGGTAAGTGTGGAATTGGAAGGCGAATTAAAGTGTTTCATGTTGCAGAGCTTCAGGATGTACCATATAGAGCCAAATGCATGGGTTTCGTAAGGTTAAAACTCAGATAGTAAATTAATGCCAGGGAAAGTTCCTGGGAAATTTAACCTGGCTGTCTGCATTGCTGACTGTTAAAATGGTCTCTGGCATTGTTTTGCCCTGACAAGCTGTTGGCCTCTCAAACTGTATGTGCTCAGGAGTTGATGTAGAGCAAACACCATTTCCAAAGGGCAGTGGTACATGCGACCACCCTTTTGTGGAAAGTAAGAGAGTTTAATACTACAGACACGGGCTGTTTCTCCCCGTTCTTTGGAGAAAGGCTCTTGGACTTTTTAACTTACTGGCATAGACACAGCCCACAAATTCCAATTTGCAGATGTAGACTCTTAGCCACAAAGAAACCAAGAGATTTGCCCAAAATAATATCAGGAAATTAAACCTCAGTATCCTTCCTGCAGTAGAAAGTTTAGTACTTTTTAGCTGTTGGGTAACCAAAAAATGATGCTTCTTGCTTACCATAAAGGGCCTGAATGCCATCAATATCATCCTGAGGAAGCCTGTAGTCCCTTGTATCCCTGGCCATATATATAGGATACATCAAAGCACCGAAGACATTTGAATGACCAAGACCTAGTGAGTGGCCCAACTCATGAGCAGCAACAAGAAATAAATTGTATCCTAAAAAAAAAAAATAACAGCACAAAGAACAAACACTAAATACATTTTCTTGGGATACAGATGCCATCCTTTCAAACATGATATATCATTCGCAGTGTTAATAAAACAGCAAAATCTAACTATGTCCCAAGTAAGAGATTCTCTGACATCCTAGAGAATAAATGAGTTTCCAATTATAAAAATTTATTTCTCACAGGGAAACCAATCTGGGGACAGCTTTTGCTTATGTTGCAGAAATTTTCCTGCCAACAAACAATGAAAGTTTCTTTAAAGTTAATAATGAGTGAAAACTGGGTGAGAACAGTTTAGTCATCTGGTTGGATTTTGGAAATCGTAAATGACATTGAATTCACCTGGTAATGACTTCACAAATAGCAGTAACGTGTGGGCTATCATCTCTGAACATTGCTGGAAATCAGAACACTTCACTATTACAGTTACCAACAAACTAAGGATTTCTTTTTCCTTTGCAAAAGTTAAAGATTTCTATCATTTTAAATCATAAAGAAAATTTTAAAAGTGAGAGCTCAATATTACACCTTTTAAGGTGATTAACTGAGGATCAGAATTCCCTGCCTTACAATGTCATGATGACCCAATATTGCTGTTTAATGCTAATCTGATCTCCTTCACTGGATCTGCAATTGCAGTCTGGGCATTAACTTCAGGGGACTGTCATGACTGCAGCCCAGGTCAAAATTTGCAGAATCATTTTACTAAATTACACTGAAATTTTACATCTTAGTGAATACTGGAACTACTGCCTGGAATATGTGACTTTACAGTGTTTTCAAGACAGCAGTGTCTAATAAAAAACAGGCAATGTAATATTTAAGGTTACCTACCATTGTAGGTAAATTTGGTCCAGTTTTCATCTTCATCAAAGTGAGCATCTCCCCCTATCCCACTGCCGGGGGGGTAGGCATGAGCCAGAGTTCCTCCTGGACCATCAAAGGAATAGAAGTCACCATGAACTGAAAAAAAAAA
>VXBL01009155.1:55510-70708 GCA_013400195.1 Aramus guarauna | reverse complement strand
ATGCTTTCATCATCTTGGTAAGAAAATGTGACGAATACTTAGCGTTCCCAAACAAAAGTGCCCCCTTACATCCAGCTGCAAAGGAGATCATTATATCTGCTTGACCACTGTGAAGCCTGGTGAATCTCAAAGGGGTGACACTACTCCAGAGCTGGAAGGCTCTTGCAATTGCTTCTTCTACATCAGCTTGAAGCATGTCTGGAGTGTAGTTCAAAATCCTGTGAAATAAGGAGAAAAGAATTAAAAACAATGAGATCACATGTGGCTGGGGCATATAATGTCAAGGTCAAATATCTTAATTGGTGGTTATCATTATTTGTCTTGAGTTGTTTATTTTCAAATTATTTGCTTATATAATAGAGGAGGTTTTCACGGTTTTCCTTCATGTCTTTCAGAAATGCTAACATATATACTCTCAGTTGTATACCTGCTATCCACCAAGTATATTATTTAGTAGGCTGTTGACTAACTAATGTAAAACTCCTATTTTGGTAATTTCATCACTGTTTGGAACCCTAAGGCAAAGGATATGAATAGTCCCCACATTCATGGCTCTTTCATCCTGAATGGGGCTTTTATGTGGAGAAATACAAGAATAAATAGTAAAGAAGCTGTTGGTATTCTGTCTAGCATTCACAAAGCTTCCCAGTGGTTTAGAGAAACATGCTTCAATATATATTACCGATATGTCACATCTTCTTTGTTCCACCTAGGTCTCATTGGGAAGGTGCTGTATGAACGGATGTCTGGTATTCCACATCTAGGCTGCTTCATCATGTCCAGTGTCTTATGATTCAGCTCCCCAGTCACCTCTAGCCCAAAGAATGACTGCATTTCTCGGATTTTGTCAGCCATGTGATTGAGGTTCTTTGATTTAAATACAGAATCTTTCTCTTTAAAATCATAAAAATTTTCCAGATATTTCTGATGGGGAAAGAAACCCAACAGTTTAGAACATAAACATTTATTTTCAAATGCAGATAGTTGTTAATAAAATATTCTACATCACTAATACATCACTATGTTCATTTTCTCAATAAATTATTTCTTAAGCTCTGTCTGTAGTCCTTACCTTTGCAAATTGCATATCTTCTTCTTCCTTTTCTGGAACCACTGGGAAAGCATAAGAACATACAACATATAGTAACCCAAGGAAAGGAAGGATCTTTGTCTTCATCTTTGCCTTCCTGTGCTGTCAGCCCTTGCTAGAAGACCTCTCAATCTCCTCTTCTTCTGTGCAAGGCTCATCAGTGTTTCTCTATTTATATTGGTTGTGTGCTCGCTAAAGTCAATAGCTGCATGACTCAGTTTATAACATCCTCTCTGATTTCCCACAGAAAAATAGAAAACAAATTTTGTTTTAGAAGCAAGCTAACACATGACAATTTACCTTGCCCGAAAACCCCTGATTTCGCAATCATATTGTTGGACAGCATTTTTTTTTTCTGCATTCCTAAAATGGACCAGTATTTTAAAGTTACAAGTATCTAAATCTATAATTGGTCACCTGGATAAAAATCACCTCATTTTTCAGAAGTGCTAAAGGGACCTGGCTCTTTGTGAGGGACAATGATTTGTAATTCCTTGTTGCACACAATAAGAGACCTCCTGAAACTGTCCCTCAGTTTTCTCAGTGTGGCACCCATGCAGGACCTCAGCATGTCAGGAATGAACCCCTTCCTTTAGCTCACCTTGTCCTGATAATTTTTGTGATGTAACTGATTATGCAAATCACTCGTGTCTTATCTCGAACCTGATATCCCAGCATGGTTACACAACCATCACCTGTGCTGCTACCTGGCCTGTGTAATCACAGATTTATGGCTGCATCCCCTTGTTCTCCTGTACTTGCCCCAGGAAACCTCCACACCACGATGTAAAGGTCTCAGCAGAGGACACCAGATCATATATCCTGGTCTGCATAGCCTATCAGCCAAGGGCATTTTTACAACTAAAGATGAAATGCTGGAAATTGCCCTAGAGAACATCTTGGGAGTTCAGGGGTCTTCAGAGGAACATTTTAATACATGTGCCCAAAGTCAGATGGAAGACAATGGGGATTTGAGCTGTAGATTCCAAGTTCCCCAATTTGCCAGAAGTCCTACTTTCGGTTCATATGTCCTTTTCTGAATGTGGTGCATTGCACTTTACGCAGGGGTTTGCAGAACCACTGTCACTCAGTTCCCTCTTGCTTGCCTGTCATTTCTGAGACATCCATCTTTTGAAGCAGAAGTCTCCTGTGTTGACTTAGTGTCCAAATGCAAGTTCAAAAGGAGAAAAATGAGCTAAAAATAATACTTCTTTTTGAACATGAGAAAAAGAAGGAAAAGAAACCACTTTTCCAGTGAGAGCAAACATATTGGAAACTTCAAAAAAACAACCCCAGCACCACAGCAGCTGAGCTCTGCAGTCTGTGAGGTGGCCTGGGGAGAAGGCATGGCCTCCTTCCAAAGGAAACTGGAGTTGAACTGGCTGGCTGGAGTAGGGTCACAGTGCATGCATGACCCAGGTCAGAGCCCAGGTCCCTGAACTGCTGAGTGAAGTGGCACAGATGTTTATGTCTAAGGCTTCAGTGGGATGAGGGCAGCTTTGCCAATAGCTCACTGCTGCTGTAAAGGGATGCTCCTGCTCCTCCCAGCCTGGCCAGCACTCCTGCTGTTTCCCTGTGCCCTTCTGATATCAAGTGTGCCCTCACTGAACTGGTTCAGAGGGCTGAAGCTACAGGAAAGCAACCTAGAAAAATAACCTCAACCCCACCAATGACAGTTTTCTGCTCAGGTAGTAACTGCACTGCTCCCCAAGAGCACCCAAGCCAGCATGAAGGAGGGATGGGATGGCAGAGATGGGAACAGGGACGCAGGGAGGCAGCCAGGCATGAGGCTGGGATGCTGGGGCCTCTCCTTTTGGCAGCAATAAGGTACAACATTGTCTCAGTTGGTTGTGGGACAGCACCCCAAACTGTATTCGTGGAGTAGAGCGTGTGCATTTCTGCAAAGAAATTCAGACACAAAGCAGGACCATTTTAAATATTGTGTTTGTATCTCTGCACCTAGCAGCAGCAATTACCATAAAACACTTACCCTTTTGCTTTCAGCTAAATGTTTTGTAAACACTCTGCACATTGTGTCCAGGGAATCTGGGGTGAAGCAGTCAGAGCAGCGAGATGCAGCACAACCAGGTGGCAAATATTTTAGCTAGCCCTTTTTAACATTTTGGAAGCTATTATTTCTCGCTGACTTTTCCATGGCTGCCGGTAAGCATGTTACAGCTCCTTGTAGCTGTTGGCTTCCCCTTCCAGTCTGTTGCCTGCATGCTTGAGCTAACATTTATGGAATGGCTGGTGAGCGCTGGTTAGTGCTGGGGGGGTGGGGGGCAGAGCTGGGTCTTGCCTTGTGAACATGTTTGGCAGGATAAGTGCTGAACATCCACAGCTGAGGCAGCCTGCACAGCTCTGAGACGTGCGAGTGAGTGTGTTTTTTCCTTGTATGTGGATCTAAAAGAGGACTTGCCCTCTTGTGCTGACCCTAAAGTTGTCAGCCACTTTTAGGGTTCAAATATGAGTAGTCAGTCCTGGGTTTAGGCATTACAGGATGCAAACAGGAAATGCATTGTGGCTTTTATAAGAGGTTTGAAGTGCTTGAAAATTACCTTATCAGTGGACACAGTGAAGATTTATTGACAAAGACGCAGCTCTGATTTAAATGGGGTGAGCTGAACTGAAGAGATGACCTCACATGGCACCTTTGCCTTACCGACAGGTCTACTGGTTCATGACTTCTGCTTCAGGGGTGCCCAGAAACAATTCTTGACAAGGCTGAGCAGGTCGGGTGCCTGTTTCATGCCTTGGCCCCATAGGTAACCCCAACGAGATGCTGATCTTCCCACCTGCCCCGGGAGGCTGCTCTGCTCTGTGCCCCGCAGACGCTGTTGCCCTCCAGCTGGGTTGGAGACCACACAGACTACAGCGGCAACTCTTGCCAGCTGAAACAGCAGCAGAGCAGCCAGGACGGATTAAGGAATACTGCTCATTTCTTCCCTCAGCTCATCGGCACTCCGACTCATATGTCCCATATCACTGTCGAGTGCCTTAATCACGGCACTCAGGGACAAGAGTGGGTGCTTTCCCAGGAAGACCCCTGCAGTAGAACAGCATTTCACTGAAAGCCTGCCAGCGTCCAGGCTAATACTCCTCCACCACAGAACTGTTTGTCCTCTGACAGCGTAATTCATGCTATCCTCTGGGGTCTAGCACACGTGCCAGGCTTTTTAGAAGATTTGTCAAAATTCAAGCTGGGAATTTTGCCATTTCTTATTTTTATATGGTTAAAATTCCATCCAGAAATGTCATGCCAGTTCTGTTTGGCAGTTTTGACTTATGGAAAGAAGTGGTGGAAGGATACTTAACATAGTCATATAAACAATTGTCATTAACTGTACAAACAACTGCAAATTAAGTCAAAGGAAGCTTGAACTAACTAAACGTACACACACTAAGATTTCACGTCCTAAATTTATAGAAGGATCTGTAGATTTCTTCTTTCTGACTGCCTCTTCTCTCGCCTCAGACCTGTCTGTGTCAAAGAAGCAGGATGAGGTATGAAGGTCTTGGACATACCCAGACATGGAAGAAGCTGCTGTTTTTTTCCACTAGAATGGGATTGGGACATAAATTCATACAAGCAGATTCTGAAACTTGAGGAACAATAACTGAACAGAAAAAGACACAAGCCCTTTACAACATTGTTCAGACCAGTCTTTGCCAGATAACAGCTAGATAATAGCAAAGGAGTACTTGGGGGAGGTAGGCAAGCAGAAAATTTGCTGCGTGGAAAAAAAAAGTTGGTCTACTATTAAAAGAGTCAGGGAAACCAGAGAATATTTACTGAAAATTAAACACTTTCAATCTATCTCTGCAACATAGTACTTTGAGAGTATTGAAACTGAGCCTGAAATAGGTATTGACTTGAATTGCACAATTTTGCCTATATACCCATATACTTCCCTCATCAGCAGGATCTCTTCATCCTAGTTTTGTAATATAGACCTGCTGCTAATAATTATGTTAGCCATTTTTCATCTGAGCATTTTGTCCAGGTTCCACTGCAAACTGAGAGATGGCATGTAGAGATAGCCTCAATGACTGATTTTAATTAAACGGTAATTCAGATTTTTTTTGATGTCTGTATCATCTCCTCAAGTATTATCAACAATAACAAAGCTGAAATCACTTCCGCACTTGCATTTAATGTATAAACAAATTTCTTAACTTGCATGTCATTTCCTCTCAGCAATATCTGACTTATTAGCTTCTTACACAGCCACGATCACAAAGCGATTGCAGTTCATTGGTGTTGTATCATCCAGCACTGATGGCCAGAATCCAATGCCCAAGAATTTTGATGTTTGCAGGAATTAAACTGGAGAACAAAATTTTGCCACCTTTCATAAGTGGCAATATATTGGGGCCATACTCTGAATTTAGACACGGCCCTGAGCAGTGGGTGAGACAGGCAGGACTGTGGTTGTCAGACACGATTAATTCACTGTTTCTTTGTTGCCATCCTGGCCCCTACTAGATCCAGACTATGTGACTGTCCCAACACACCAAACCGTCGAAGAACCTGAAATATGAGCATGATCCCACCTTTCCTTCTGAAGGAAAGTGGTCAGCAAAATGTTGCTTCCCGCTCCCCTCCCCCACACAGAATGTTTCTTAACTAAAAAAAAGTCTGAATTTTAATAAATACTGCAAATATTAAATCCATGATCTATTTAACTTATATAAAAATTACTTTGAGATATGATTCTTGTAGTTAACAGAGAACCTGTGATCTCAAGAATGCAGACTCAGACCAAAGTGAAGAGATTAAAAGACATCATTAATACGTCACTTTCTGGCAATGACTTCCTCCAGTTCACCATTAGCGGCCAGCACAGAGGTTACTGTCCTCTCAGAACATCTAGCTGAGATATTCAAATGAACTCACATTACCTCATCCAAAATAAGTTGGACTATTAAACCTTTGTAGCTTTAATTGTTTCATCAAATTCAAGTGATATGAGTGAAGTGTGTCAGGGAGGCATCAGCTCTGCTGTACAGCCGAGGGAGGGACTGGTGAGCAGCAGTTTCTCCAGCTGGCACTGCTGAGGATGGTGCAAGAACCAAGCTTGTATGTGCAGTCATGAGCAAGGGCAGGGATTAGGTTTCCGATGTTAAATTAGATTATTTTTTCATGTTCACAAAGTTCTCAAGGAATTGGACTCACATGACTTGGTTGGAAATGATTATCCAGTGGCCTCCAGCTAATTAAAAAAGTACAAAACAGGCTCATCAGGATGTTGCTTCACTATAGTTTTGTAAGAGTTGATCACAGTCTTCTGTCTCCAGAATCCCTTAGGATAATGCTTCACACGCTAAAGACCCAGTAAACTGTTCCCAGGGCTATAAGAAGTAGTTCAGGTGGATGTGAACAGAAGGAAGTGCTGTGGATTGTCATGGAGTTTGAGGAATGAATAGGCAGCTGTGTAATTCATAAAGACTGATTTTTCCCTAGATGATGAATTTACAGGACACATAAAGCTTGTCAATGGATCTCTTCTGTCCTTACTGTAAACATGTCGTCATAAACCCATTATAATCTCCAGATAATATATGAACTTCTTGCAATGGGAGACACTTCACTAAGCATACAATGTACTCTCTCGGTAGCTATGTAGGACAAACTAAGGGAGACTTACACAATGCCTTTCAAAGATGAGCTGGAAACTAAATCACATGGATACCAAATACTACAGCATCAAAGCACACACAATTATGGCACATCGTGATCTCCCTCCCAGTCACTAATTTATCTACGGTCCACAGGTCAGAATTTGTCTTTCTCTTTCTTCCAGAAATAACTAGGGAGTTTTTTATTTCCCCAGGAAAATTTTGGTTAGCTTTACCTGTCTCTTAATAATAGGTTCCTAGCCCAACATATGCCAACTATCTTTTCCTAGATGATTACTTGATACACCTGTAATTAAACTCTAAATAAATAATCTCATATTGTATTTGATTCTGAAGCCATCTGCTTCTCTTTCACACCCAGAGAAAAGTTTCTTAGCATGAAAATTTATCTATGTGATAATAAAGCTTGTTTTATCTATGCTATTTAGCAAATGTATACGTACAGCATAAAAAATAGTAATCAGATTCAGTTTGATTGGTATTAAAAATATCAAAAGGCCATAGGGAATAGGCTGTGATTTTTTTCACATATTTTGCATAATTTTTTCATATTTTAGTGTTTCTTGAAGTGGTCACTGATCTTTGGACTTGCACTGCAAAATACAGGGTTAGAATTGCCTCAGGTAACACAAGAATATCCTTTCAGACACTGATATGCACAAAGGAGCTACACTGTGGGGAATTTGTCTTTGCAGCATGCAAATTTTGTTCTGTTAGAGCCAGGATGCTGTGTTAAATGGATCATTGGCTCATTCCTCTAACATCTATGACATATATTCTCTCCTTATTCTTCCTGAGAACACAAATAATATTTGTGAAGCAATTAAAAATGAAAAACCAAACCAAACCAAAAACCCAGATAAAGATATTATCACTCTGTTCACACTATATGGAAGAATAAAGTGAATAATATATTTGTTGTCCAAGTTATATTGTTAGTTGACAACATGCAGTGAAAGGAGAGCAGAATAACTTAAAAACTTGATTTCTTTCTGTTTTTCATCTGAAAAACCTCATTCTTTTGACATGCCATAATCCTGCAAGAAGCAGGTGTGTCTTCCTTTATATTCTGGAAAAATGTAAAGATGAGGAAAAACCCAATTCATTCAAAGAACTGTTCATCCCAATGCATCTGAAACTAACTTCTAAAAAAATATCTGGCAATTATTTTCATGGTTTATTTCTTCTGAAAACAGATATGGTGTATTTGTTTCTGAGTCTTGCAAAGAAAGGACTTCTCTCCTTTGATGAATACTGGAGAACATATTCACATGTTATTGTGGGGTAAAATTAAGAAAAGTTTAATTGACATGAAAGATTGATCATTTTATGTAAAGTGAGTCAGAATCTGGTCTGAATTCCCTTTGGTGTTAATAGGCATTTCACAGGTGGAAAAGTGAAATAATTCCCTTAACTTTTATTGTTGTGATAATGGCTCAAACATGATTCAATTTTAATAAAAATCATAGTTGGGCAGATAATGAAATAAATTGCTACCTGCTTGAGAAATTCTATGTAATATGAATTAGTCACTGAATATGTGTTTAAAGTAATCATATGAGACTGTTAAGCTGTTAATAGAGAATTTTTCATTATTTCTCAAACATAATATGCTTGGCAACCCCTTGTTTTTCTTTCTTCACCACAGAAGTTTCTCTTTCCTTTAGAAAATATACTAGTCAAATATGCTCAAAATTTCCCAGATTATATTTTAGATCTTCCAAACTGCTACTTCACTTATTACTTCATATATTTAGAAAAGAGTTTCCTGCCCAAAGCTGACAAATAAAGGGAAAGAATTTGTTTGCAACCAATTTTTAAGCCACATCAAATTCAGAGGGTGTGAGTGCCAAGAGCACTGAAAACTTTTGAGGTTACTTTTTCTCCTGAAGTTGGCAAGTTTTGGTTTCTGGTTTTACACTTATTTTATTTTATTTTATTTTATTTTATTTTATTTTATTTTTATTTTATTTTTTTTAACACGATTAGAATTAAGGCATGAAGTCCTATCAAGCATGCATCACCTGTAAAACACATTTTGCATTTAACAAGAAAAAAAATTTTTTTTTCCTTAAAACACAGTATGTAATGTTCAGCTAGATGCACAGAAATGGAGACACATAGCTGTTAAACTGACAGTGGTGCCACAGATGGTACACACATCCATCCATGCTGTGTACCTACGAACCTACCTCACATACAGAGCAATGCAGTGAATGTAAACACAGGCATGTAGATGGGTAATTATGATGAAAGAATGAAATATTAAGCTCAGATGCTTCCTTCTCACAGGCTGTATTTCCTGCATCTGTGTCTGGGCAACCTCTGGTATCAATACCAGCTGGGGCATGAGTGGATTGAGAGCAGCCCTGCGGAGAAAGACTTGGGGGTGTTGGTGGACGAGAAGCTCAACATGAGCTGGCAATGGGCACTTGCAGCCCAGAAAGCCAGCCGTGCCCTGGGCTGAATCAAAAGAAGCATGACCAGCAGGTCAAAGGAGGTGATTCTGCCCCTCTACTCTGCTCTTGTGAGACCCCACCTGGAGTACTGCATCCAACTCTGGGGTCCCAACATAAGAAGGACATGGAGTTGTTGGAGCAGGTCCAGAGGACGGCCACGAAGATGATCAGAGGGCTGGTGCACCTCTGCTATGAAGACAGGCTGAGAGAGTTGGTGTTCAGCCTGGAGAAGAGAATGCTCTGGGGAGACTTTATTGTGGCCCTTCAATATAGAAAGGGGGCTTATAAGAAAGATGAGGACAGACCTTTTAGTAGGACAAGGGGTAATGGTTTTAAACTGAATGAGGTTAGATTTAGATTAGACATACGGAAGAAATTTTTTATGATGAGGGTGGTGAAACACTGGAACAGGTTGGCCCAAAGAGGCTATAGATGCCTCATCCCTGGCAACAAACAAGATCGGGTTGGATGGGGCTCTGAGCAATCTGATCTAGTTGAAGATGTCCCTGCTTATTGCAGGGGGATTGGACTAGATGACCTTTAAAAGTCCCTTCTAACCCAAACTATCCTATCATTCTATGATTAATCAGAGCTTGTCAGATGGTGGGAGAGGACTGTCACAGAAGATACACATTACCTGTACCCAGTTTGTGTATTGCTTTCCATCAGTCTACAGGACACAGTTTGGAGATGAGCATGGGGACAGGTAGGTCTTGCTCTCATTAGGTGTGACACCTTTTATTTTCCCACCAAGAAGTTTCCTTCCTTCCTTCCTTCCTTCCTTCCTTCCTTCCTTCCTTCCTTCCTTCCTTCCTTCCTTCCTTCCTTCNAAGCAGAGAATGTTGCTGGAGCCAGGGTGGTGGTATTTTTCTCTTTTCTTTCCTTCCTTCCTTCCTTCCTTCCTTCCTTCCTTCCTTCCTTCCTTCCTTCCTCTTTATTCATTAACTCTTGAAGCCTTTTCACACTACTTTTCTTATCTCCAGGTCTCTACTTTGTCTCTACTTTCCTTTGGGCTATTCATTTGAACTTCAGACTCACTCAGAGAAGATCTCTGGAGAATTATGTGATACATTCCCTTGCTGGTACATCATCTTACTACGAAAGGATCATAACACAGACGAATAATCATGCAAACAGAAAAGATTGAAGCACAGTGCTAACTAAAAGAAAATGAAAGCAGCCATCTTTGACAAAAACTACCTTGTAACTTCTGGACTGAAATAATCACATCCATCAGAGTGGGGGGAGACAGATGCTCAAAGCAGTATTTGTGATTTCAGCTAATGGGGAAAACTTAAACACAATCTGTATGGCCAAAGGCAGACAGAGAGCAAGGACAACTACAGTAGCTGTTTATATACCTTGGCTTGTCCTATCTGCCCTAAAACTTTCTTAAGAAATATTACTAAAGTTGCTGGATGCACAGTTGATCTTGGAGAGGAGATAATTTACAGGTAAAGGGATTAGAGGAAAGAGATTCCTGTACTGCACTAGCAGAGCCTGAAGGAGGAAGGACATGAAGGGAGATCTTTGTACATGCAGACAAACTATTTTAGAGGACTGAAAAAATCATTGCAACCGTGCCCTTTGTTAGTACTAAAACCACAACATATCAAGGATGGGTTTCACCTAAACTACCTTTGTCTATATAAAGTCAGGGATCCAACTCGTTAGTAGTGTAGCTCCCATTACTCTCAAGGTTGTGTAAGAGGCATCTGGGGAAGATAATTCACTCAAACTGCCTGAAATAACTCTTTAGGATAAGCTGAACCAACTTTTAGAGAGTTTCCTCTGTTTCTCTGTTGACCATAAAAATACTTTTATAACAGTGAGATAAACCGTTTCACAAGAGACTTTCCACATTTTGATGCAGCTGTACAAATAATTCTGTATTTTTCCTTTTAGTAAAAAAGGTAGTGCCAAAACCAGCTGGCTGTCATGTTAACTACTGAGCCATTAGCGCAGAGAATGGCAAACATGGATAAAAATGTGTTCTGCTTACAAGCAATTTACAAGAGACTCAATCTGATCAATTAAAGATAACAGTGTTTGTTGTTGGTACAAGAAGGACAATGAAAAGGCAAAAACATCATGTTTGCTGTTAAACAAAGAATAATGCAGAAGTTGAACAGGATTTTTATCATCCTATAGCATCTTGTCTCCATGGCAATAAAAGAAGAATTTAGTTAATTTCTCTGGAGAGTTTTCGAGGAAAAAAATCTCCAGTGCAATCGTTGCTACTGTACTCCAGTTGTGGAATTAAGCAGAATATGTCAATATATCTCAATTCCTCCCAGCAGACATTTCAGAAAAGGAGCATTTAACCTAAGCTGCATTGCTAGGAAATTATTTTGACTTATTAATCCATATCAGTTTCCTTGAAGCTAATTCTTTCTTAAGAGCATTAAAATGATGCATGACTCAGGTGCTTGCAATTTATTTAGCAGAGTGATTCAATTATTAGTATCTGCTTGACCCTCTGTTCTTGAGCAAAGACTACTGGAAAGTATTTGCATTTTGCTGCAACTGTCATGTACCCACTTCCACGCCTGGCAGAACTATCTACAGAAATCTACACTGTGTGTCATGTAGGTAAACTCTATCCACCCACAGGGAGAGGGTGATGATATTCTCCTGGTGACACCTATCCAGGTAAATAAATAATCATAGAATAATAGAATCATAGAATGTTTTGAGTGGGAAGGGACCCAAAGACCATCTAGTTCCAACCCCCCTGCCACAGGCAGCAACACCTTCCACTAGACCAGGTTGCCCAAAGCCCCATCCAACCTGGCCTTGAACATTTCCAGGGAGGGGGCATCCACAGCTTCTCTGGGCAACCTGTTCCAACACCTCACCACCCTTACAGGGAAGAATTTCTTCCTTATATCTAATCTAAATCGACCCTCTTTCAGCTTCAACCCATTACCCCTTGTCCTATCACTACACTCCCTGATAAACAGTCCCTCTCCATCTTTCCTGTAGGACCCCTTTTAGGTACTGGAAGGCTGCTATAAGGTGTTCCCAGAGAAGATCAAGAACTAGTCCTAGAAAGCATGTTGTGTGTCACACCTTCCTGTGGCCAAGCGCTCTTGCCCTCCCTGCTCCAAAACAGGCACCTTTTGTTGATGATGTCAACTGAGGTGTCTGGATGCGCACAGAGACATTGCCTGCAGGGTGCTAAATGTTACTGGGAATGGTCTGAAAACTGAACAACACTGTCAGTAACTCACCAGTGCTGGAGCCCTGTCCCTATCAGCTTAGCAGCATAGGTGTAGTCTCTACTGAGTGTCACAGGTAATATTTCCCCTGCAAGCCATAGTAGCTGCCAGGCTGGGGACGAAATGAAGTTGAAAAAAGGCTCCTTCCTTCCCTTCCCCAGTGCCATGCCAGAGGTCGTGAAACTTGGTCCCCACCCCAGGGGAAGAGCCTGCCCGCCAAGCGTCTGCCACCCCATATGTGGTCTCAGTGCACTTGGCAGAGATGCCACCGCCCCCCTCTTCCACCCAGGCCCTGCCAGAACATAGGAGACAGACCCAGAAGCTACACTGGAGTTTGCTGATGTCTCACTTTAGAATATTTAACTGGTGGATTTGGGCACCTTTTTATTTACCAGACACTTCTGCAGAAGAAATATAAATTCTAAAGCCAACTGATGTAATAAAGCTGTGTTTTCCTATCTGTAAATCTGAATTTATTACTTGTACAATATTGATTGGTCTGGGCTCTTTCATTGCTTTGTAATAGCAAAAGCTATGTGAGAAAAGACAGAAAACTGAAAGAGGTGGAATCCAGTAATCCCTCTCCAGAGATCTGCCCTTCCTCCTTCCCTTCCGTTATTGACAGCAATGATTTGGCTTCTTTCTGTCTTTTCCCACACTTCCACATTATTTGTCCAAGACCATTATTGACCAAAGAGGCTTCCTGAATCTTTCTGCATCATCAGGTTTTTATGTCCTCAAGTGCATTTTGAAAACATATGTACAATGGAGATTCACTTATTCAAAACAATTGCTTACAAGCAAATATATTGCTTTTCTTCCTTTTTGTTATTTTACATTATTTATTTATACTTTCTCACCAATCCTTATTGTTTTCTTTTAGAGAATATTCCTGAATTTTAACTCAGAATTTTTTTAACTCAAATAATCTTTAATTTTTGACTGTAAACAGAGACATCAAACAGTTAAATGCTGAAGGCTTCCAAATATATTAGATAGTATCTCAGAACAAGATTGCAAGGACAGAGTTAGCAATAACATGACAGAGCAACAAGTGTGAGTGGAACATAATTAGTGATGAGTGCACATTGTGGGCAGAGGTGAGAAGGAAGAAAGGGAAGATCAATTAGCCTTAAGCATTATGATGTGACAGAATGAAAACAAACAAGTTCACTTCAAAGGAAACGGATTTTATATGAATTAAAATTATGTGTGGTTGTGTATCTGATTGAGATCCCAGAGTAGATTCTGAACATATCGTTTGGAATGCTTTTAGAGAAATAAAAGCTATGAAAGTCACCTTCAGGAGTGAAACGAATAACCCTTAATGTTGGATCTCTGCCTTTGAAAGATATACATACCAAGAATGTGATTCATCTCACTCTAAAGTACACATTTACAGTACATGAACAGAGCTTTATAAGAAGCTCTTTTTTAATTTTTTCTTTGCTTTTACTATAACATGAGACAAAGGTGATTATCATGGGTTTAAACATTTTCGTTTCACCAGAAGGATCTCACCCTAGCTTCCTAGCAAATAATATTAACAGCTGCAGGGTCCAGATGAACCTTAGTTTTATAGTTAACACGGTGTTTACCAGTAATCATTGCCTCCATTATGAAGTATTTCAATTTTGGCTTGGGTCTTGCTAAATACTGAGGATATTAAGGAAGAACTGACTACAAAATATGTAATTGTGTTGATTAACTAGTAAGAGCATCTTGACTTTCACTAGGCAAAATCAAGGATTCAATCAGAAGTCAACTGGAGTAAAAAGTTCAGATATTTGAATGAGAGGAGATCTGAATTTTTTGTTGGTCAAAGGTGAAATGAGAATGAATCTCCCAACAAAAAAAATACAATCTTAGATAAGTACTTCAGCATATCAGAATACTAATAATTTTATGAAAAAAAAAAAAAAGCAGAGATCATATACGTAAGGGACAAAAAACTGGCTAAATCTACGATAAGTCTCTAGTAAATGTAGATGCTTCATAGATTTGTCTAGGTTAGGAACATAGTCATCCAATTTCCTTATTACAGTCAATGAAGAAAACCAGATGTTTTTCAGACAGAAGCTGAAATATTAGTGGGTTGAATCACTTTCTGTCTATCTCTCTCATTGACTATATGAGAAGCAGAGAATAATTTTACATCTGGCTTAGCGTTTCATTTAGAGGCCTGATGTTAAATGGAAGAATGCAGACATTCAAAGAAAGCTCTAATATAGAGGTTAGGAAATGTAGTGATAAAGTGAAAGCTGTCAAACCGAATGAAACCTTGAAACAATAATTAAGCAGCAAGAAAAAAGTCAGTCATGTAGAGAGATTAAAAAAAATAGGGCAAGAAGAAACAAAAATGATATGTGTAAAGTGGAGTAGAAATTTAAGATATTCTAGGTATGGCTGGAAAGCAAAATTTGTCATGTCACTTTTCAGTAGGAATAATGGCACTGAACGTAAGACCGGACGCCAGGTGAGTAAGAGGATGTAGGCATGTGTCCTGGCTCTGGCTAGGATAGGGTTAATTTCACAAGGAGCCAGGCCAGGTGAGCCAGGCTGGCCGGGGGCTATTCCATACCATGTGACGCCATGCTCACCGTAAAAGGGGGCTGGTCGGGGAGGGGCGGGTTCGGCAGGTCCAGTGTGGTTCCGGGGGGGGCTGAGGGTCTGGTCGGCCGTGGGATCAGTAAATTGCTTTCTGTTATCACCCATTGTGTATATCTGTTATCAGTACTGTTATTGTTTGTTTCCCTCTCCCTTGCTGTCCCAGTAAACTGTCCTTACC
>VXBL01009155.1:23894-54831 GCA_013400195.1 Aramus guarauna | reverse complement strand
ATCCCTGTCCCTGAGTGAGCTGCGAGATATGCAGAAAGATTTCAGCCGCCTTCCAGGGGAGCACATTATTACTTGGCTGCTCCGCTACTGGGATAATGGGGCCAGTTGCCTGAAACTGGAGGGCAGGGAGGCCAAGCAGCTAGGATCCCTGTCCAGGGAAGGGGGCATTGACAAAGCAATTGGGAAGAAGGCACAGACCATCAGCCTCTGGAGGTGACTCCTGTCAAGTGTGAAGGAAAGGTATCCCTTCAGCAAAGATGTTGTGTGTCAGCCAGGCAAGTGGACCACCGTGGAGAGAGGTATCCAATATCTGAGGGAGTTAGCTGTGCGGGAGATGGCTTATTATGATTTGGACAACACACGGTTGCCCACAGATCCCAATGAAGTCCAATGTACCCAACCCATGTGGCAAAAATTTGTGTGGAGCGCACCATCATCGTACGCCAACTCACTGGCAGTAATCGACTGGAAAAATGAAGAGGCACCCACAGTGGACGAAGTGGCTGGCCGACTCCGGCAATATGAAGAGAGCTTTTCTTCCTCCCTCATCTCGGCTGTGGAGAAACTGTCCCAGGATGTCCGGCAACTCAAACAGGGAACAAGTCATAGGGTAGGAGTAAGAGTAGACTTCATTACAACTGCCAATCCATATTCATTAAAGCTTCTGCTGTTATTGTTCCTCATTTGCAGAGTAAATTAGCCTCTCTATAAAAATTAGTGACATGACAATATTTGGCAGCGCTGCAACAAAGAGTCTTTAAATGTGAATTTGCTTGTATGCAGTCTGGACTGCCTACCTGGGTGTAAAATCTTAACAGAACACAACACACCTATATGATCATATATGTGATCTAGATATATTTGAAGAACTGTGTGGGAAACAAACTGTTGATACTGCCAGACTGACCTGCCTTTAACAGTGTATTGGGTTTGCATGGGGGGGGGGCTGCAGGGGTGGCTTCTGTGAGAAGCTGCTAGAAGCTTCCTCCGTGTCCAACAGAGCCAATGCCAGCCGGCTCCATGATGGACCCCCCGAGCCCACCAGCGATGGTGGTAGTGCCTCTGGGGTAACAGAGTTAAGGAGGGGTGGAGTGGGGTGGGGGAAAACCCGCAGCAATTTCAGCCAGAGAAAGGAGTGAGAATATGTGAGGAACAACTCTGCAGACACCCAGGTCGGTGCAGAAGGAGGGGGAGGAAGTGTTCCAGGTGCCGGAGCAGAGGATTTCCTGCAGCTTGTAGAGAAGACCATGGTGAGGCAGGCTGTCCTCACAGAGGATGATGGTGGAGCAGATATCCACCTGCAGCCTGTGGAGGACCCCACACCAGAGCAGGTGGATGCACCCAAAGGAGGCTGTGACCCCATGGAAGCAGGCTCTTGGCAGGACATGTGGCCCCATGGAAAGAGGAGCCCATGCCGAGCAGGTTTGCTGGCAGGACTTGTGACCCTGTGGGGGACCCACACTGGAGCAGTCTGTTCCTGAAGGGAAGGGACGCACACTGGAGTAGTTCATGAAGAACTGCAGCCCGTGGGAAAGACTCATGTTGGAGAAGTTGGTGGAGGACTGTCTCCTGTGGGAGGGACCCCATGCTGGAGCAGGGGCAGAGTGTGAGAAGTCCTCCCCCTGTAGTGTCCTCCCCCTGTAGTGTAAACAGCCCCTCTCCATCTTTCCTGTAGGCCCCTTCAGATACTGGAAGGATGCTATAAGGTCTCCCAGGAGCCTCCTCTTCTCCAGGCTGAACAACCACAACTCTCTCAGCCTGTCCACTAATAATTTTTCAGCCAAGTAACTTTTGCAATTTCAGAAGAGGCAAGAAAAAAGCACTATTTTTTAATGCTACAAACCCATCTTCAATAACAAATCTGTTATCAGTCTCAACAAAGCTTATAAACAGTTCCACAAGCATCACTAAAATGAAAATATTTTCCTATTATTCTGTACAGTATGTCTTGCACTTTGGTGCAATGGTATTTTGTGACTCCCACGTAGTTATTCTGAACAAACTTCCTGAAGAAATATCTTTCATAGACAGTTATGATTATACAAAGTGAATATATACTGTTACAATCAATACTTTCAAAGTAGTAGATTTTGAATTCTTTTACTCTGTCAAAATTCTGAGCACTGTGTAGCCCAGTAAATCAGGTTTTTGCCATTAGAAAAAGTCCATAGTCTTTGCACTGACCCGCCAGGGTTTTTTCTGGACTTGTTTCAGCCTGAACAGATTCTAGCTTGTTTCAGCTGTGATAGCAATTGTCTAGGCAACTGTTATTGCCTCTTTTTTTTTTTTAATTTAGTTTAGTTTTCATTTGTAGCAATAGTGAGTCATTATTTTGCAGGGACTGAACTGCGATGTGGGACAGTGCAGGCAGAGGTCCCAGACTATCCCAAAAGAAAAGGGGTCGATGCTCGGAAAGTTGTTTTTCAGTGTAACGATTTCAATGGCACCATTCAAGCTTTTTTGTATTAAATTGGACTATGAATGAATATCACCGCAAGTAGTCTATAATTTTGTCTGTCACACTGGCAAAACGTTAGGTATGTTAGTGTATGTGGTAAGAAGCTGGTGACCACGCACAGGGGAGCCCCAAGACCAGTGAGGGGACCCCAGTAGCACCCCCTCCCTGCTGCTCCCGTGGCATGGCAGGAGCACGACCAGCCTCCCAAAGGCCGGTGTGTGCTTACTGGGAATACGTGCCCAGCCTCGCTACTGGTTGGACCTGGGGGCATGGAGGTGTGCCACGCTCGCCTCTGTCAGGCTTCTGGATTTGGTTCCTCTCCTAAAAAGGAGACTAACAAAAAAAATTATTAGATCTATATAGGTGCTGTGTTCCAGTTCTGCCCATAATAAGATTTGAGTGCAACCATCAAAATTTATCTAGATGAAGATTTACTAAGTAAATCTGTACTCTACTGAGTGTGGAGTCAGTTACCATGGCTAACCCAAAATACAGGAAATGCATTCGCTGTTGCTGCTTGCCCCAGCCACTGCTGCTCACCAGCTGCTGCTGCCTACCAGCCACCGCCGTTCGCACTTTGCGAACTACTCAGTTGTGTGTCAGCTCTGTGCTCAGTTTCATCCTGCACTTTATTTTGATTACAAACGACATAATGCTTTTAGTGGCAAAGGAAGATGTTTTATTGGTCTGCTGTTCACGAAGGAAGGTGGTATTGACACTCTCAGTTCCAATTGCACTGAAGTCAGCAGGACTAGACTGAACAATTCTTTCTCAAATACAGATGGGAAAACTGTTTGGTTCTGAAAGCGGCAGTTGTAAGCCACTGATATTGCACTAAGATATTAAAAAGACAATGTGAGGAAGATCCCTTTTCTCATTACCATATTCAATAAGTCATGATGGCTTCAGCATTTTACCTCTGCTATGGCTTGATCCTCAGTCTGCTCACAATGAAATACAGGAACAGTGAGTCAAGGTGAAGAAATCTGTTGATCAATGGAAATGATTAGGCAACTGCAACTGATTAGGCAATATGATTAGGCAATTGTACAACTACAGGGATGCCCCAGGATGAGGCAGAAGGAGAACAAGACTGAAAAATAAGCTGAGTCCCTTAGGTAATGTAAGTCAAATTTAGCTTATGTAATGGAGCAGTTCTGTGTTTTGCATAACGCACAAGTACCTCAGTGTGTTGTCCTTATTTAGAGCATTAATCTACTTTCACTAACAACCAAAGCTTTCTACTTTCTTTATGCATTTGGTAATAAAATTTATCTTTTTGTTTGTTTGTTTTGGTTTTTTTTCTTTGTTTCTGTGCTAAAGGTGAAAATTGTTTCATGTACATAACTCATGATATGCTCAGTGACAGGACACGAGGAGATGGAATGAAGCTGCATCAGGCTGAATCAGTTCAGAGTGGATATTAGGAAAGGGTTGTTCACTGAGGGTGGTCGGTCACTGGGACAGGCTCCCTTGGTCACGGCACCGAGCCTGTCAGAGTTCAAGGAGTGTCTGGACAACACTCTTAGTCATATGTTTTAGTTTTAGGTAGTCCTGCAAGGAGCAGGGAGTTGGACTTGATTGTCCTTATGGGTCCCTTCAGCCTCAAGATAGTCTATGATTCTAAAATGATACAAGATGTCTTCACCAGTTCCCACTAATTCAAATGTTCTGATGGCTTAACAGTGTATGGGCAGAGTTCATACTGCACTGGTATTGACTATTCTCTTGGCAAATGTGTAAACCAGCTACAATAGATTCAGCAGATCTACTTGCATCTCATTCTTAAGCTCAAATAAAAATTAGGTGCAATTATTTGAATTTAAGTGAACTCTGGTTCAATGAATGCAAAGAAAAGAAATTAAATTGATTCAAAACTGATTACATGGACAGAAGAAGTATTCACTATTAATAAAGAAGTAATTAATCCAGTGTGCTGCCTCTGCCATTTCTGTCTCTCAGCTAATATGAAAAAAGGAATGTTAACAATTTATCTTGTAGTTCTGTGGCACAAACTGATTTGTTTATTTCTATTACATAGCTGATTTATTTTCTTAATTTTTCTGTAACAGCGTGGAAGCATTTCATCTGCTCTGCAGAAAGAAATCTGTATGCGAATGCATGTTGTTTTCTGGGTTTATACTTTCTTTTACAGCCCTGAAGGTTCTTCTGTACCTTCCTTCGCTGTATGACCAGTCTGCAATCATTCGTTCTAAGAAACAAGTCCCTTCTGTTCCATCATCTGCCATCATGTGTTATAACCTGTTCACTGCCAGGTGTCTTGAGGACAAGACTGTAACTAAGAATTGTTTGAAAAAGTCCCAGGACATTTGTATTACATTTTACCTTCAGGGTGTTTTCTGCTGGGTGATACGTGAATTCTGTACCCTTTGAAGCTGAATGACATGAGAGATTTTAAGACATCAGGAGAGTGAGGAATGAGATGCCTCATGAGGTGCCTAATTCATGTCCTTTATGTGACAGCAGTGCCCAGGGGATCTGTTCAGGATGGGGGTCCTGTTTGCCTGGATGATATCAAAATGCAGACACTGATACAGAAATCATATATAAGCACATTAATGGGTCAGGGATTAAAGTTGTTCTTTCAACACTAATTCAAACTATATTAATCTTCATGCAAGTCCTAGCAAGCATTACTTCCTGTTACATAATACACCATCACCTTGCATGTTTTGTTCTTTTGCTGGGTGCAGAAAAGCCCTCCAGGTCTTCATTATTTACCCCATGCCATCTGAAGCAAGAATGCCTGACACAGCAACTGAGAAAAAAATTGTGGGACCTGAGAGCTGAAAGAAAATTAAATCCATGCAAGCTACTTGATGGAAATCTAATGATTCAAAGTGAGGAAGCAGACTAGTCAACTGGGTCATTCTAGACAAGTACTACACCCACACATTAAATTTGGGATGTTACTAAGAAAAAAATGCAATGGTCGCTTCTGATGATCTCCAGTATCAGAAATAACTAGAAATATTGCCTGACTAGGATGGAGCAGAGTCACTTTCTCAGATCTGTACAGAAAATTGTTTGAATTTGAATGAGTTCAGTGCAACTAAAAATGAGGCCACAGTCCCCTGCTGCCAGGTGATCTCCCTAACCTTGGGCTTCAGTTTCACTGTCTTCTTGCTGGCTTAATGTGGTTATTTATAGAAGAACAGCTTCAGTGGAAGGGCCCAAGAAAATACCTTTGAGAGGCTTTGTAATTCGGTGATTACAGCTCTCTCTGGGAAGTAGGTGGCAGGTGTTCAGATCTCTTCGGAAAAGAAGGATTTTGAACCTGAATGTCTTGTATTCTGCGTAAGCATTCTAACAAAAAACAAGTGAGACAAATGGCTCGGCCCCTTCATCAGCCTTCAAGGGTTTTCCGCGAGGACTGACTTGCTTAGATCACAACTACCACATAAGGTGACCGAGATGATTAGGTTGAAAAATGTATAGTTCAGCTGCGGTGCTTCATGACGTGCTGCAAGCTGGTTGTATGTTTAACCTCTTAAGCAGTTCTGGCTATGCTCAGCATCAGAAATAGCACGTGCCTTATGGACTTAGAGAGTTAGTTGGGGATTTTGCAAATGTGCACGTTGACCACTGAAAGAGACACTTGTCACTGCATGTGACACTTAAATATAGTCCCAGATGCTTAAGAAATGTAACAAATTTTGACATTTTTCTGTTAAAAGCTGTGGGAGTGACCACAGCGATTCTGCCTGTGAAGGCACATCTCTGGCATTATCACTCCACCACCAACGTGGGTGTTCACTCTTTCCTCTCTTATTGTAATGTGAAGGAACAAGGACAACGCAACAATCCAAAGCTGCTGCTTAGTTAATCTCACACAAGGCGTACCTTGGCATTATTTGTGTTGAGGAACAACAGAAATTTCTTGCAGAAACATAATTTCAAACTTAACACCAATTCCCAGCAAATCTCTCCTTTTCTTGAGACAGGGAACACAGGATCTGGCAAACCAGCTTGTGGAAAATGTTTACTGTTTACATAAAAATAACTTGTCCTTCTTCCTCTGAAACTTCAAACAGGAAGAGTTCAGCCTGACTCTGAAAACAGTCCTGAGCGAATAAACAGGCGGGCTTGGAAACCTTTTTTCTATCTGGTGCTGCATACGAGCCTGTTATTTTCTTAACAAAAGATCCAGTATAGCCCATATTCTAAAAAAAAAAAGCTCAGTTACTAAGTGATGTAAATATGAAAGTTTGAAGATATAATGTTCAATCATGACATTTAAAATGACCTATAAGAAAGCCAGGGCACTTAAGCATCTTCCCTACATCTAAGCAAAGGGATTTGGGAGCAATTCCCAGCTCGCGGGTCCCGACTATGCTTCAGTTCCCTCGGGGAATCAAATCAAGCACAAACTATCTCCCCTACAGAAAGAAAACTGAGCAGCAGAGGACCTGCTCCAGCGTTTCCCCGTTGCAGCTGACCATACGGGCTGCGTTACAGCATTGACCTGCCCCGCAGTCCAGGGGTAGCCCAAGACAATCACCTGCCCTTCTCACCTCCCCTGCCCATCCCTCACTTCTCCCCTTCCCTGCTCCCTGCCAGGCCCTCTTCATCGTGGTCCTTCTCTCTGTCTTTGCTATTCTGCCTAGTGGCCATCCAACAGCATGTCATCCAAACATGGGGAAAACAAATAAACTGCGGATGGGCTCCGAATCCTGCAGGCTGGAGCTCTGCTCATGGGTTACTGTGGTTGTAGCTGCCAGCTCACTGTGTGTTACATCTACCTGGAGTGTAAACTTTTTAGAGGAGGAATTGACTCATCCCAAACTGGAGTCTTGAAGACTGCTTTTACCCGGTCCACAAGAAACAGCATGTCTGTGCCAAAACAGAAAGCATTTTACCTTGAATTGCATTGTCCCTAAGCCTGCTTCTGTTTCTGCACCAATATTTCAGAAGAAGCGAGAGTCCCTTTTGGTCATTCTCAGTGTGAGTCATTAATGATACAGTAATTGTCATATCATATAGGCTCACAGCTTCTGTCTTGACTACATAGACATACAGTATGTTGTTGTTTAGTCATCAAACACAGAGGAAATGAAGCTAATTATGTCGTCGTGATATTTTTAAAAATAGACATTTTACATGTATACTATTTTCAGTTACAAATTACATTGCTGGAAATACTGAGAATTGTTTTGATTATATCATGTCATCAAAACTTAGCCTAGCCTCTCTGAGCCTAAACACATCTGTGCCACCTACACAGCTGCGGTTGTTGTAAGGTATGTGTGTTTGTGTGTGTGTGTGGTGGAATTACAGCTCCGTAACCTTGTAGCCTGATCTGCAATGATAGGTGATTTAATCTGCCATGTATTTCCACATAGGATGAAATCTGTGGGTCTTTGATATTTGTCAAAGTTAGCTTGACATTTCTTGCTCCTAGGAGTTTTGCTCTGTGTATCCTCCCTTTTAAGGACAACAGCACTGAGAAAGTTTACTAACAATGAAAACCTTCACCATTTTCCTGTTGCCACAGTTTGTTCCTATCCTGCCCCCCAAAGTTTGCATTCCATACATTCATTAAAATTCTAGCCTGTCATAAAGTAGCTTGTTTTCCGAATTCCTTTACTTCTGAGAAGTGTATTTTTAGACTGGAATTCTTTCTTTCTGGCTGTTTTTTAAACTTATTCTCTCAAACCTGGTATCATAAAATTGGCACAGTAACCTGAGTGGTAAGTACCCTGTAGTAAGATACATCAGAGCAAGTAAAACAAGTCATAATTTCACACAGCCCTCTGTCTTTGTCTAATGCTAACATCTATTACTTTAGTCCCGAGTGGTTCCGTTATAACAGGATGGGTGGGCTTCTTTGTGTTTCAGTATTGGCAGTTAGTGTTGACACATATTGAGCTTGTAAATCTCTGACCTTTAATAAACACAGAGAAAATGGTAAATTGCAGATAACTATTCACTGAAGTAATTCTGATGATGTCTTTTGCTCCTGCTTATTTATCTGTAATTCTGGAGGAATTCTTAAATTTGTGTTCCCTTGGCTTGCCTTCCCTTATTAGATGGTATTTCTGATAACAGAGGTTAAAGTAAACCTCTTATAATAATACAGCTGCCTATAAACAATAAGGTTATAAAGTATAGAGAAAGAGATGGTAATTCTAGAAACATAATGACCTGATGCAGTCTGACCTGAATATCATGTCTCGTTCTGGTCACACAGCCTTACAAAGCAGATAGCAAGAATAAAAGACTGCTAAAACTGTCAGGAGAATTAAATAATATTGCTCACATCAAAGGGCAAAAAATTGTAACATCAGTTTTAAAGTTAAAACAAATAAGACATCTGCTAAAGATACATAAGTAACTTACAGAAAGCAGGTGCTCTTATTTACTCTGAACAATGACATATTCAGTGAACTAGGACAATAGTTTAAAAATAGATAATAGGGAAGTATTCTTTCATAAAGAGGACTTTACTGTACTATTTTAAATCTGAGATTCAAGTGAGAATGTGGATATTAAGAACGTTTGTATCTATGCAACAAAGAACTAAAGAAAAACAATGCATAATTCAGCAGCTCTTGAAATATTCCATGACAGGGTATTGTTTACTCCTCACTTCCATTAAGCACAGAGAGGAATAAGACAGTCTGAGACGGTCTCTGATTTGGACAGCTGGACAATTCTGATGTTCTGCAACTGTAATCATTAGATCCAAGGAGAAACTTCACGCATGTGCTTTAAACACATGTCAATATGATGCAAGTTATTCCTTGGAGTGCCATGAAAAATCTAATCCAAGAGATGTGAATGGAGCAAGAGGAACCATAAAATTTAAAATTTCTGGTGTTTATTTAAGGCTGCATGCACAGTACCAGTTTGTTTGAGCCTGAACTTTCAACAATTATTTTCCCTCTGGAGTTGATGCTTGTGCAGCCTCACACAGGGATAGTGAGCCCACATCCGATATTTACTTTGTGCGTCAAGTGACTCAGTTTCAGAGTGTGTAACTCATACTCTTAAGTCTCATGAACATAATGCAGAAAATTCCCAAATGTGAAGTGATGAGCTGTGTGTTTCCTCCTTGGCACCCATCAGAAAGTGGCCAAAGGGCTTCTCCTGTCCTTTGGTGGAAACACTTGAATGGTACCAGATCCAGGTGCTCTTCCAAAATAACACACATATGTTGTTAGAATCTTCTCTCAATTAATTATTAAACTTGAGACAGCTTGTACAGGAAGCATACATTTCCCAAATAGAGTCTGCAAAGCAGCTGCTATCTGGTCAATTACTTCCTGAACCAAGGTCAAGTGAAGCCAATGTTGCGATTTCTATTTTGTCTGAATTTTGGTTCAGACCCTAGCAGGGCTTCTTATTGATTATTCCCTTCTTAGTTCTCACACTTTAGATGCTCATAATAGTTATACAAATTAAGTAATTGGAAATAAACTGATGTTATAACTTGCTTTATATTTCCCACTACATCCTGATTCTCCTGTTATAGCTCTGTATCTCCCTGTTATAGCTCTGTATCTCCCTGTTATACTGCTGTGCTGTCATTTCACTGTTTTCTGTCAGTGCAGATAGAGCTGAGTGCATTTTATTTCCAAGAAATGCTGAGATCCCATCATTTCCTTATGGCTGAAATTTATTTGCACAATCATTTCCAACAGAGTTGTAGACAGGACACTTCTACAGTATTTATGAGAGCCTCATTTAATTTTTGCTTCTCTTAATTTGGAATGGACTTCAGTTGGAAATCTATTCTCGTATGCAATCTACTTTTTGAACCAATGATCATATTGAAGCTTCTTTCCCTTTGTCTTGGAGCAGAACCTCCACATTGGAACTACAAAAATGTTCCCAAAGCATTTTGTGAATAAAACATTCTGCTAAATTATTAGTGTGACACACCCAGATTTTCCATGAGGAAGGTTCCTTGGATGATTCCTGGAAACTACAGCCAGCTAGCCCAGCCGTCAGCTAAGTCTCTGATACAGACTACTTTGGGGTATAACCCAACCTTGCGTCTAGGCTCTGTCAGCCTAGAAATTGTTTTCCTTCCCGGCTTTTGCCTGCAGGGTCTAATCTAACAGAGTGAGACTAATAGATCAAAATATGTAGCCAGAGGAAGAGCATGCATTTTACCAAGGAGAGCATGCATTTTATTAAGCTCTGTTATTGTAGTTGCCTGGCCACATCCTCACTGCCCTGGTGAATCACTTCCTCAGGCTGTCCCTTGTTGAAGCTGCACTCCATGGCACTGCAGGCATCTTTGAGTTGTCCTGGGGTACCAGCACTGCAGTTTGCCTTGGGAGACCTCAAACGTGACATCTTATGCCATGGATCCTTGTAACTTCCCATGACCAAATTTTTCTGGCATTTGTCTTACCCTTACTTCTCTGCACCACTGATGTCCTTTGACATCATCATGCAGCTCTGCATGATTTACTTGCTGTTATCCACCCATGTACCATAGCAAAAGAACACATAATTTGGACCAGTGGTAAGATTTATGAATTATCAACTTTCTATGGCCAAGACACATCTGTGCCTGAACTTCAAGGCCTGCAGAGGGTTAGATATCTGGCTTCAGACCTTTCAGGCTTGACCCCTGTGAGTGATGACATCTCCCCACGACTCTGTGGCCATGGGTTTGCAACATGTCCCAAGGCTTCTGTGATACCTGCTCATAGGCCTGCATACCTTCTTTTATTGAAGTACCCTACAGGCTCAGGTCAGAATCAACTTACCTCAGGAGTACCCAGAGCCATAGCCAGTGGTAAATGTGAGTGGCGAGATAATTCTCTGGATAGTGTGAATGGAGAAGAAGGGAAATATTTTGGACCTAAGTCCTTCCCTGAATCAGTAGTCATAATGCAAGAAGCACACATCAAATTATATTTATTTCAGCCCTGACAATAACATAACTGTACCAGTGTAATTATTTTTAACATTAACTATTTAAAATACTATTTTAACATTAATAACCCTCAGTCAGCCCTAAGGAGGGGCAGTTTCTGCACCTTCATGTCCTCAACAGCAGCAGGAACCATGGTCAAGAAGGACTTCATCTCCTGATTTACCTGGAAACAGTCTGGAACCATTAATTTAATGTCTATGCATGGTATGCCTTGACTGCTGGGGCCCTGAAGTCATGGTTGTCTTACAAAGTCCACCTAAATTATCTTGGTGTCTCTACCAACAGCACTGACTCCACCAGCGTAGCCTATGTCCTTCCTGCTTGAGACTGTGCAGTCTCTGCAGGGACCACTCAGGGGACACGAGCAAACAGCACAGGGAAAAGCACTCCCTAAAATGGATCCCTCCTCCCAACTACACTTACTCGCATGTGCGCCCTCCCTAATGCTCACTAGGTTAGAGCAGGGCTGTTCCTATGTAGCAAGCATTTACTATGCTTGAACTATTTACCCATCTCAGCATCCTAATAATGTCATTTGGCCTGGAGAAAGCAACACTTTACCATGGAAATGGCCCATCTGCCTCTTTTAAGAAGAGCAGAACGGGAACATGCAAAGTCCAGCAGAGACTACATGGTACGGACATGACCATTCTTGGGAAGCTGCCCCATAAACCTCCTACTATCTGGTGGCAGGACCCAGGTGTAGTCCATGTAAAAAAGTAAAGATACAATTTTAGTGGCTCACTCAGATGCACACAGAACTGCATCATCTTGTATTATTATGGCAGTAGGAAATTTTTTATATGACGTGTAAATGGGAAAGCAAAACCTGGTTCTCTGCTGCCTGGAAAGATTTTTTCTTAGAGTAAAATGCTCCCTCATACATTTTCTATAAGGAAGACAGGGGAAGAGCACACTCTTTGTAGAACAGTGCACAGAAGATAACAGTGTACAAAGTTGAGGGAATAGATGAAGTGAATGCCAGAGATACTCCTGAACAGCACTGGCTGGAAATTCAAACTTCAGTATGTAATCGAACGGCTGTGACTAAAAAGGATGTGTCAATCACATGAAGACTCTTGGGCAGGAAAGAGGGAGATCCCAGGCCAGACACAGTCTCTGTGGTCTTTGTACTTTCTTCACCATGTTGGAGAGAACTGATGAGGCCTTCTCTAAAAACATTTTTCACCAGAAACAGCAGAACCATCAAAACCATCCACTGATGTGGACTCAGTGTGTGTAGACACCCCATTTTGTAAAAAAACCCAACTAAACAAACATAATTGACAGAAGGGCTTGATCCTACATCCCAAATGAGCTTTCTGATTAGCAGGTAGTGAGTCTTTCCAAAGAGTACTGTTTAATTGTATTTCTGTAAAGATGAAACATCTCCAACAGGACAGACGGAAAGAAATTCCCTACAAGAGAACGTGTAAATCTTTCACGTAGAAGACTGAAGACTGACTGAGGTCTACACCCTCCTTTAAATCAGTCTGAGCAAAAACCTGAAACAGTATATTCTTCCCCCCAGAGCCAGTAAGTAGGCTAATTGACAATATGGCTACAGACTGTCTCAGAGGACAAATAATTTTCCATTTAAAATTTCCAAAATTTCTTGTTTCTTCCTATTGCAAACAGTAAAGATGTTTGAAAGTCTCAAAAGAGTTTTCAGGATAGGAAAATCAATTTCTGCCAAGCTCAAGATGCTCAGTAGTCTTACTGATCTGGGCAGTATTAGGGATTCTAAGATCAAGACCATATTCTTCATCTGTAAAATATTCACAAGCCTGGAAATGCTAGCTCAGAATGAACTGTGAAAGGCTTAGAAATTGTCCTTAGTTCTTCCAAGCAGATGTGGTCACATACTTGATATTTCAGACACTTTTATTATATTTGTACTGTTTTACTTGGGTTCTTTGCAACTGATATTTTTGTCCATTTTTGCCTTACTTCCATATTCTGCAGTGTTATTTTTTCAGAAATCACGTTGTATCCTTAAAGGCTCTTATGTTCCTGAGGAATTGGAATATGTCTATGTATGTGTGTAATTTTCCAGTGAATGAAGTTAAATGAAGGGATTGCATTATTCCTAGGACTATTCCCAGAGCATACTGTTTTAGCTGTCTTGCAGTGACGTTGAGAAAAGGACTATCAACAGGCTGAAAATGTAGTGGCCCTGACAATGAATATAACTAGAAGTTGTTTCCTAAACTTTTTAATATCCTAAATTACCACTCAGAGATCCGTATTTCAAGAGAATATAATCATTAAATTCTACTTATTAGTGTTGGGGTTTTTTATATCTTCACTATATGTAAGAATTCGCTATAATTAGCTGCAGCTTCCTCACCCACCTATTATTTATGGTTCTGTGCAGATCCTCTAAGGAGCAAAGCTGTCAGTGCCATCTAGTGTCCTCAGAGCAAGTTTCTGGAGGTTATTCTGAGAAAAAAAGCATTTTCATGCCAAGATTGAATTCCTTCTCCAGTTTCTCAGCTAGTAGTAAATCTCATGTAGCTCACAGTACATCTTACAGTGTTTATTGTCTTTCCAACATATTAATGAATTTAGAGGACAGCTGTCTAGCTTCTCACTTTGGAAAGTTTAAGCTATGTTTGCTCACTTCTTTCTGTCCTGGAATACATATTTGCATCCTCTAAGTCCCACTTGTTCAGGATCATGTAACCAGCACAGAAACTAGTCCTGAGCAGCATCTGACAGATTTCTTTTCTTGCCTTATCCTTTCTCTCCCTCCAAATTATCATTCTAAGCAGAGATCAAAATGGATATAAAAGGCACATTAATCAACAACAGTTTATGTACTATTAGGTGGATTTGTGTAATTCCACATAAAAATTAGCAACCAACTAGAAGTTATTGATTCTGCTTCTATTACATCCTGGGACACAGCTGTCTCAGCCTCTCGTGGTTCTTTCCTCACTCACGACATCTCAGGGAAAGCAGTCAGTTCAGTCTGTGCCTCAAGAAAAAGACTCATTTATTTTCAATGCTTGATGGTCTTGGGCGATATCCCATAAGGGTGCCCACCACGGACTCATGCAATGCTACTCTCATGAGATGGCAGCAGGTTCTGGGCACCGGGTCCTGCGGAGAGTTTTCCTTTTTTGGCTCTCAGGGCCCCTCTGCCTCTGACCTCAGCCTTCCACTTCCGCAGCACAAACATTTTTGTTTTCCATTTTTTCTTAATAAAATGCCAGGAACTGACAGCCTGGTACTTTTCTCAGTTGAAGTAGAGCTAACCGCAGAGCAGCGCACGTCTCTCGCTGGGGATGCAGACGCATGAGCTGGAGCCATGCTTGGACTGGTGCCGAAGGCTGCTTCCAGTCAGCCGAGCGGCAAACAGGAATCTGACTGTTTGGGCTGGGGAGCAGCTGGATATGATCATGCTGAAGCCTCTGGAAGATCCAGCTTCCTACGTAGTACCTTTTTGCCCTACAAAATGATCACTGTTAACAGAAATTTGCGTACATATGAAAGACATTCATTGACGTCTCCTTGCTTCCCTTTGCATTCCCTGCTCCGGTGAAGCTCAGGTCAGACCTTTGAAATACAGAGCACTCAGACTCAACTACTAACCCTTACATAAGACATAATTTTCCACCAAGTTTTTATACTGAGAATAATGAGGACTAGGGTTACATATCCAGACCTTTATTTCACTGTAGAGTAATTAAGCTAATTTGCAACCCAATATCAAGAGTTATTTTTTCAGGTACACAATGTCTGTCAAAAATGATTTTTAGATATAAATGAGCCAATTTCTGTTTATTATGCATAGAGAATTACACTGATTTTTTCCCTAACAGTTTTATCAATATCAAAGTCAGCCTGGAGAAGAGAAGGCTCTGGGGAGACATAGCAGCCTTGCAGTACCTGAAGGGGCCTACAGGAAATATGGAGGACTGTTTACAAGAGCACGTAGTGATAGGACAAGGGGTAATGGCCTCACACTGGAGGAGGGTAGATTTAGATTAGATATTAGGAAGAAATTCTTCTCTATGAGGGTGGTGAGGCACTGGAACAGGTTGCCCAGAGAAGCTGTGGATGCCCCCTCCCTGGAAGTGTTCAAGGCCAGGTTGGATGGGGCTTTGGGCAACCTGGTCTAATGGAGGGTGTCCCTGCCCATGGCAGGGGGGTTGGAACTAGATGATCTTTGAGGTCCCTTCCAACCCAAACCATTCTAGGATTCTATGATGATATATCATATAACAGAACTCTGATTTTAGTCCAATTTAAGTTTTTCCATTTGTAAAGGGTTTTTTTCAGTTCTATTTCCTTGCATTTCTTTTAAGCATATTAAGGTCTGGAATTCGTTAATTAACAGTTTTACAGTCAGAAGAGACAATTAAATCTGTTAGGTTACCTTGACTAACCACCTATGTTGCTGAAGTTACAGAATTAAACTCACCTAGCCCATTGGTGGGTAAGCCTGGCAATACATGCCTGTTTAAAGGTGTTCCTTGTTGATGGGCTTTGCTTGGCAGGCCTGGCTGATTGATTAAATTAGGGTCTGGTTTTGAGGAGGCAGAAGAGGACTGTGTAGTTTCAAAAGTTATTAATATTTAGCATTCAAATTAACATGGAACTGAATTTCACAGTATTCCTTAATAATTTCTCATACTTTCTGCAATGATAAGGACTAATTCCAACTTAGTTATTCTGCAGATTTGAGGAGTCTTCTTTTTCCTCTCTTTCTGTCTTTTCTCTTCCTCTCTTTTCTATAAAATTCATTTTCTCAGAAGGAAAAAAAAAAAACAAACCAAACCAGATTGTTAAGTATATGTGAAAACTTTAATGAATAAAATGCACAGGTTAGGGTTCCTGATTTCTTTTATCCAATAGCTCTGTCTTGCTTTTATGACATGCAGCATAGGAAATGTTAATTTGAGTAATTTCACAATGTCATTTTATTCCTCCAGTTTATTTAATATTAATTTTTAAACTGAAAAAATAATCACAGTCCCATGTCATTTGCATTAATTATAAAAAAAACCCCAAACAAAAAGACCAACTTACATGGTACTGAAACAAATGAAGTAGACAATAAAAGAGTGACTAACATGAAAAAAGATATTATTTTTCATATTTTGATTTGAATGTTCAGTTTCACTGCTGGCATCATAACCTCTGTAAAGGTCACTTGAACTACTTCAGTTTACACCACCTGAAAACGTGGACTGTGTTACCAGATGTAGATTCATGCAAGTTTTCAACCTGCGTGATTCTCCTGTTGTCGCTACTTCTTTCTGGTTTCCACAGTATCATACTGGTTGATGATTTCTGCAGGGAACACTCTTCCCTTTTCTTGCTTTTCTGTCTGCTTTGGAATGACACCTCACTGTTTCTATACCTCTACTCGTTCCAAAGATAACAGGGGCATCCATTTCCAGGGGGACATTCCCATTCAAATGGGGATACATTTAAATACCTTTGAATTCTCTAACTTCAGTGTTGCAGCCTGGTGTTATCCTGCTCAGGGAGTCACCATGCGTTCCTCACTCATTCATTACACATCTGAATTCCCGGTAAAGTAACAAGAATTTCAGAAAGAGCTGAAGGATTAGTTTAAAAATATAACACTCCTGGGTTTATCAAGTCTATTTCTTAGGACACGCTAAGAGATCCTTGAAAGAGGCTAGACATGCTCAGATTACCGGGAATTAATAGTGCTCATGATCATGTAGGTTGTATCCAGCACCTCATTTTAACACTAGACAAACTTTAAATGGTGTAATGCCCCTTGAAATGCTAATAATTTCTTTTCTTCATTCTTATTAAGTTAATTCAGTCCCAGACTGACATACAGCTATATAGTTCCATATATACAGTATACATTTGGTGGTAGGTAGCCAGTGCTTGTTCACAGAACCTTGCTATCCTCTAATAAATCTATATGCCCATATTATTACTTCCATGTGCTACTAGCTGCTCTGCAGCCTATGACATGGCACTCAGCTGTAACTAGCACCAAAATATGGAGTTAGTATGCAGGACACGGACAATCCTTTTGCTCCAGATGCTGTATTCAAACTGCAGTGGCCCATTGAAGAAGTAGAGATAACCTGAGGAAAACAAAAGTTAAAATGAATTAACTCTGAGAAAACTGTGTTGTCATTTAAAATTACCCTTCAAATAAAAAATATTGTGTTTGCTTTCATTTTTAATAACTCTTTAAAATGCAATATTTTAGTATTTAGAATGCTGAGCTAAATTTTCAAAGGTCTTCATTCCATTTGCCAGACCTGGATCGCTGTTTTAAATTAACTGATATTTTAATGTAGTGTCAAGCTCTGCATTTTATTACTATACAGCACTTGCTTAGGAAAATACAGGCTTTGCCTTTTAATGTTTAAGACTCTGACTTGGAAACACTCCTGGAAGAGTTGGATAGGAATGGTCTCCATTTGAAGGAACAGACACATTATAATATTTCAATATTAAGCATATCTCTTGAGGTTCCCTAAGCAAGGAGGCAGGTGTTTTTTGGCTCCTCAAATATGTCTGTACGCAGTTTATAAGAACAGCTTGGCCAGAGGGCAATTTAGATCAGAAACCTGATTCAGTCAAGAACAGAAATGTTGATGTGAAAAAATGAAAATTACAGATGACAGAATTTCCCATAGGACATCTATCTCAAGTTTCAACGACAACTAATTGTAATAAAGTTTCGCTATCAGATTATGTACCATTTCTTTGATAGACAGCATCCACTCTATCACCAATTCCTGCAAATTCTTCCTCTATCAGCCTGGGGAATCCTGCTTCCATAACCTCCGCCTCTTCATCATAACTATATTAAACACAAAAGAAAACAAAAATTCAGAGGATTTAAACAGCCTGGGAGTTTGGTCTGTGCCCTTTACATGCTTTGAAGTTACCCACATCAGAAGTAGCCAGCAGCCCTTAGGTATCATATGTCTATGCAATAATGAAACTCAAGGTAATAACCATGGCACACTTCCACAGAAGTACAAGTTCAATAAACACAAAACTAATAAAACTAAATTTTCAGAACTGATCTATAAAGTACATATTATATGGAGACAATTGTACTTGGATGTATTGGCACTACAGACCTACCCTGAGGCTGCTTGGCACAGAGATACTGGGAAGGGATGGTAATGTCTTATTTATGCATCAGACCTGGCTGTAAGTCCCACTGATGAACAGCAAAACCCAGCCATCCTACGGTGGGACAGATTTCTTACTCTCACAGCACTGATACCACTTTGTGTCACACAAGTAACTCAAAGAAGCAAGATGGGAATTTTGTTTAGGAGACATGACCATATTACAAACTCTCCTGGATTAGGGCACTTTATTCTCCTTTCTTTTCTTGCACGCTTTCAGTTTTTAAAGGCTGTGCCCATATGTTTATAAAAGTCTTGCAAACACCTTTATGACATATTCTACACAGCTATAGCACCAATGAAAACCAGAGCCTGGAAACATGTGAGCCACAATCAAGTACCTGGTTTGAAACAGCCTGCTCATCTTTTGATAGTTCTGGACAGGTTATGATTAGAGGCACAGCAATCTCTCTCCAGCTTACCTCCAGTACTTATTTCCAGTAAAAAAGAGAGTCTTGCCAGTGTCTTTAATATGGACGGCTGCATCTATTCTTTTGATTTCTTTTGGGAACCCTATTTCATATATCTTTTTAGGAAAGTCTTCAACTATGTCATAGCCATTCAAAGCCCAGACTTTCTTTCCTGAAAATAAGAACAAAGTATGCATTAATCTTTTGTAAAGGCTCAGCTTTGAGATCAGAATAAAATGAGGATGCCATGATCCCTATTTTAATACAACTAACAGATTCTTAGGTTACATACTCAACAGTTATTAAAGTATTTATGCTAACTATGATCCTAGGCATCTGAGGTTAATTCTACATCTCCTAATTCACTGAAAACTGTATAGATTTGCAAGAAGTGAAACCAACGGAGTTTGGTTTTTGAGCAAGGAAGGTAGGATATTTTCTTCTATTGATTACTTTTGCATCACTGAGCTTGACTAAATATTTACATTTTTCTGCCAAAAACAAAATTGAAAACTCACCCTTAAACATGAACACAAGATCTTTGACAGGGTTTTCATAAGCTGCATCTATTTTATTTGGAAGCTCTGGCCAAAAGGATTTAAGTAACACCAATTCTGCCTCAACCATCTGAGGGTGCAGTCGCCAGAAAAACCTAGTTCAGAAAAAGAAAATATATTTTTGTATTGGATCTGGCTGAGATGGAGTTAATTTTCCCCATAGCAGCCCTCTTGGTGCAATGCTGTGCTGTGTGTTGGTAGCCAGCAAGGTGTGGATAACACACTGGTATTTTGGCTACTGATGAGCAGTGCCGGCACACACCAAGGCTGTGTCTCCAACATCCCCACTCAGCAGTAGGCTGGGGGTGGGCAAGATCTTGGGAGGGGACACAGCCAGGACAGCTGACCCCAACTGACCAAAGGGATATTCCATACCATATGAATTCTGCTCAGCAATAAAAGCTGAGAGAAAAGAGGAGGAAGGGGGGACATTTGTTATTATGACGTTTGGCTTCTGGAGCAACCACCACACATACTGAAGCCCTGCTGTCTGGGAAGTGGCTGGACACTGTCTGCTGATGGGAAGTAGAGAATAAATCTTTTGTTTTCCTTTGCTTCCACGTGCATCATTTCCTTTTGCTTTATTAAATTGTCTTTATTTTGACCCATGAGTTTTTTCCATCTTATTTTCTCCCTCTCCCCATCCTGCAGAGGAGGGGAGTGATAGAGCAGCTTTGGTGGGCACCTGGCATCCAGCCAAAGTCAAGCCCCCACAATTTTATGTTTCTTGTCATACTACAGAATAGCAGTATCTTTGATGTGCTATACTAAATATTAGTTAATGGAGAATTAATTTTTTTTCATAACATAGAATTTCCAATACACAGAGCTCTTTGTAGACCTTTCCTTTCCTCATAGTCACCTAGCTGCAGACCATTTCTGTCACTCATACAGCGATCATCTCAAACAACAACAAACTGAAATCTTTTTCATTTAGAGTAAGAGAAACACTGCTGTCCCATGTAAGGCTTCTGAATGTAGTACAACTTCATTCAAACTGAAATCTTTTTCATTTAGAGTAAGAGAAACACTGCTGTCCCATGTAAGGCTTCTGAATGTAGTACAACTTCATTCAAATAAATGTTAGTAGATCTGTGCATGTTGAAGAAAGCTCTGTGAAATGAATAATGTGTACAAACAGTGTCAGTCTTCAGCCATATCATCTTCACTTCATATTACTGGGCAGTCAAATCTGTAACTGCATTATAAATTCTGCCTAAAAAGATATATGATGTAGTTTCTCAGAGGCGTCTATATTGATTTGTGATTTTTAAAATTGATGTTTCCTCAAATCTTTAGTAAAAAAATGAAATGGTGCTTTTGCTTGCTCAGATTTTATCCAGCACCCACCACCCATGATATGGCAGTCTCTTTACCTGTCCTTGAAGATCAGCATTTCTCCACGAAGTTCTGTTATTGCATCGAGTGATAAATCTGCATCACATTTCTCTGGTGTTTTGGGATGTTTTGGATTGGGATCTTTGTCTCCAGCACCTGGAATCATATTGTACGATCTAAGTTTGACAATGTTCATTTCCTTTTTGTGGATTATGATATTGAATAGTACATGGAAGAGTTCCCAGAGGGCATGATGGACAAACCATTTGTACTGGGGAAATGCTGTTCTCTCTCTCCTTTAGCCAAATATATTCATGGACTTTGCAGTTCAGCTGTGCTGCAAAGATGTTAAATGGACTTACTTCCTTTATCCCTAGTTTTGAAGGTCCCCCAAAGATTTTATTCTTTCATGATGAAACATGGATCTTTCTGTTTCTCCATTTAGACTCTGTTTTACCTTCTTTTTTGTGGCAGGTCAAAAAGTATAAAGGCTCTGCCCCCAACCTCCCCCCTAAAGGAAACAACACAGTGACCAACCCTCTGCAAAGTTACTTCCTTTGGTTTTTTTTTTTTTTCTTCCCTCTGAACTATTAAATCTAAGCATCTTCTGTTCCTGAAGTCTGGTTGCCAAGAATCCTGTGAATCAGTCATAATCAGTCATGACTGTCGCTATCGAACATCTGCAGCTCTTTAGTAACTATGCAGTGCATCTGTAACAGGTTATAATGACACAGGAAATATATATTATACAGGCTTACCATAGAGCTCTTGGATCCCTTGCACATCATCATCAGGAAGCACAAACCCAGTTTTTCCAGTGTATGTGTAAATTGGAAACATCAGAGCTCCAGGGTCTCTAGAGTGTTCAAGTCCCAGTGAATGACCAAATTCATGGGCAGCAACGAGAAACAAGTTATACCCTATAACAAACCAGAGGGAAAGTAAATGTATAGCTCCTTGTATCACCAAAGTGGACTTGGACTAATCAACTAACCCTAACATTGTGTTTTAACATATGTGACAATGAAGGAG
The DNA here is from genome assembly GCA_013400195.1 of Aramus guarauna. NCBI lineage: Eukaryota > Metazoa > Chordata > Aves > Gruiformes > Aramidae > Aramus > Aramus guarauna. The sequence continues at coordinate 32,971 of VXBL01009155.1, read as the reverse complement.
ACAACTGAATTAATGGGAAAATAATGTATAATTGCTTGTCTTTTTCAAACTACCATGGGTTTTTGTTTAAGGGCCTAATTGATTAAGTATCTCATAGCTGGTGTTCAACTTAAGTCTTATTTGACAGTGTTGTTCTGTAGGCAGATTTAGATTTCCTGAAATTTCTTAGCAACACTGGTAAGTTCTAGAGTGAAGTCTTAGTCCTACTTAAGTCAAGAACTTGAGTCAGGAATTAAACTCTGGTAGAGAGTCTACATTGTTTCCAGTATTATCACAATTAGCTTTAATACTAGGAGGGTGAAATAACACGGTACTGAAAAAAAAAGTGTTTTTTTCTATTAAAGCTCTATCTTGAATAGACAAGGTGAAAAATTTTGAAATTAGATGTAAGTAGCCAATTTGCATCTGAGTTAAGTATGTGTGTTTTCTATAGGCTTCAGTAAGGTAATTCCCATCAGTTTGTGATCAGACCTAGCTGCCCTTGAGCTCAGTGAAATGCCAAGCTGACAAAATACCTTGTTTGTGGCATTTTTTTAATCACTGCACTTAGGAAGTGTATATCTTAAAATTAATGCTAGGTATATGTTATACTTCCATTTATGACTTGAGATTAAACACAGCTTCCTATGAGTAGAGAGTGAATATAATGACTAATGAACAGTAAACGGGCAAACCAAACTGTTTACATATCTCAAACAGGATAAAATTGTCCATCCACCACCATTTCAAATAATATCAGGAACTTCTGTTACCTCTAGAATCATCTGACCAAGCTTCATCATCATCAAAATGGGCATCTCCTCCATAGTCTGGACCAGGGGGGAAAGCATGAGCCAGTAATCCAGAAGGTCCATCAAAGGGGTAGAAGTCACCATGTTCTATAAAACAATATTCAAAGCAATTAAATCAATTATCCTATTTTACTGGCAGCAATATAACTGTAACGTAAAAATAATTGGTTCACTGTTACCTTTAGTGCCAAAGGAGATCATGATATCAGCTATGCCACTTCGTATTCTGGTGAAGTTAAGCGGTGTCACATCAGACCAAACTTTGAATGCTTTTTTGAAAGCTCGGTCTACTTCAGCACGTCTCAGATCTGAAGTGTAATTCATAATTCTATCAAACAGATTAATATCTCCAGTTAAATTGTGTGAATTTAAGAAAATGTGTAATATACTTTTATCTGACTTCACATCTCATTAAAAATTTTTCGTTTGTTTTCTCCCTATGTCCTTATCTAAAAACACAGAGCTGGGGAGCCGCATATAGTATTAAAAAAAAAAACCCAAACCATTTCCATTTTCATTAAAGTCATTCAGAGACATCTGAAATGATCAAATAGTTTTTTATAATTGGTTTTATATGAACCAGAAGATTTAGAAAATGACAGATACATTCTGTATTAAGTCAAATCATATCAGTAACTCAAAACTTTTTTTATGCCATTTAAAATATCTCATGAAACTTGCTTCCTGGAGGAGCAAAACATGATCCAAAGAGCTTTTTGTAGGCTACAATCATCCACATTAAAGTAATATTTATCACCAGATACTGAATTGATATCTTGGAAAGAGTTCAGTGATTTCATATTTGGAATCTGCTAAAGAAACTCAGGTTGCAGCTGTTCAAAACACCTGTTGATGACCTTGTGGTATTAAGGGAGAAGGAGCTACTGTGTGACCTTTCAGCACCGTAGCTTCCTAAGGCCACCTTCCTGAGGTCATGGTTGTGGACTTGTCTGAACAACCATAGATATGTACATCTGGACTATGAGACAGAAGAGGGACAAGGATTAGTCCCTGCTCTCACAGCCAAATTGCACAGACTGGTTTGCTTTTACACTGCTTTGGGATAACCCCCTCTCCAGCAGATTTGTCCAGGATGAAGCAGACACCAAACCAGGTCCAAAACAAAGCTAAGGAGTGACCTAAAGATTAAGCGCTGTGTGAATCAGTGGTGAGGTGCATGCTCTTAGACCCTACCGCTCTTTCATTTGGTACCATGGATGTGCCCAGAGTGTCTACATAGATACCAGATGAGGAGCAATTAGCTTACACCACACCAGCTTTCCTACATGACAAAGTGCAATGGAAAAAAATTATATTTACTTCCTTGGGCTGGAAGGTGGGTCACCTTTCCAAAAGTGAAGCTGTAAGGATTTTAAACTGCAACATGAATTTTTTCAAACTCAAACACACCCTTCTCCCATCAACCTCCTATACTGAGCAACTTACTGGACAAAGGACCTGTAAAGAAGGAACAGCTATAACACTGAAAATGCCATGCATTTACCTGTATGTCAAATTAGTTTTTGACCATTTCAGTTTTCTAGGGAAAAAGTTGTATTCTCCCACATCTGGGACACCACATCTTGGTTTCTGCATCAGCTCATATGTTTCTTCATCTAATTTGCCTGTCACCTCCAAGCCAAAAAAAGCTTGCATTTCTCGAAGTTTAGATGCCACTGTGTTGGCACTCTTCCTCATTATGCCAGCAGGATTTGGACGGAGATCATAGTGAGTCCTGAGATAGCGCTAAGAAGGGGAAAAGAAGTAATAAGCCTAGTTTCCAAGTTGTAACTACACAACTTAGTCTTTATAAAACATGCAAACAAATTATTTTATACTGTACCTCTGCAAACTGAAGGTCTTTTTCTGTGAATTCATGGCTATCTTCAAGGGGAATAGGGATTGTCAGGCAAAATGACAAACCCAACAAGAAAAAGAAGACAGCTGAAAGTCTTGATTGCATCATGTTGGATTTGTGAAGTCTGAAGCCCTGATGTTTTACAGGGCAGTTGTCTTCACTTTTATAGTCCCAACCCAGTGAGTCACCTCTTAGGGACAAGTTAGTACTTCTTTGTCACTGAAAGTAAACATGCTTAGGTGGCTGCTTTTTCTCTCCTCCCTAACACTGTGGTTTAGGCATCTGTTGTCCCACCAAGGGCTCTGAAACCATATCCTTGTATAAACATAGTCTCTGAATATTGACATAAGTTGTGGGAAGAAATGGGCAAAAGCAAACCACACTTTTTGATTATTTTGCAATAACTTAAACTGACAGTAACTTTGCAATAACTTACTATTCTCTGATAGAAAAATTGCCTTTCTACATTTCATAGACAATAAAAATATGTAACAAGCTTCATGATTTTCTAAATAAATTCTGCAACTTTTCAGTGGTTACACTACTTCAACAGCAATTTTTAACAGTTGGAATAGATCATACACACTTCAATTGTTAGTAAATGTTGCCTTGCCTGATAAGAAATAACATTTTGGAGTATCAATAGGATATTACATTTCCTTGTTTCTGTAAAGAAATATAACTGTAAAGTATTAATACAAATTTTACTTCAGAGATCCTTAAGGTGACTTCCTATGTATATTTCTAGAATAACTTACTTCTTGAAATGTACCTAAAACCATAAATGCTAAATATCAGGAAATAATTTTGAATATTTTAAAATGCTTTTTATTATTAGTAAAGTAAGTCATGTAAAGTGACTAGTTCATACAATTTGTTTTCCTTAAAAACCATGAATTTATGTGATGAAGAGAGCACAGCTATAGATCAATGAGACAGCTACTACTTTGAGAGGGGTAATCTACCAGCTATAGGTAGGCAATGAATCTGTGAGTTTAGAATGACAGAAAAATGTGATTTTGACTTACGAGGTGGAAAACAGGATAAATCTGGCATTATGACAGACATGGGCATTATTATACTTCAAAGCTTAAAGATGATTTCTGTCTCCCCAGGGTCACTCCAATCTCAGCTGCTGCAAAAACATGTATCATATCACATGCCCACAAGCGTGGGTCCATGGGCAGGTGCAGTTTTGGCTGAATCCACCTTCCTCTTTGATGGAGACTGTTCCTTTATGGAAAACCTCTGGTAGACACTGGTACACACTTTCTGGAACACACTGCCCTGCCATGGATGTTGCCTTGTTGACAAAACAGGAAAAGGACAAAAATCAGTGAAGCTGTATGTGTAAAAGCTCAATTTGTTACTCAGACAATATTAGCCTTCTATCTTACAATGACAAACAGCAACAGCAAATAAAGGTGGGAGGAATTTGCTATGTAAGCTATTTCTACCCCACTGCCCATCTCAGCCAGTGCTAAATATGGTTACTCCAATTAGAGATAGACAATGTCTGTTCAGTCTGTTCAGTTTGTATATGCTCTTTTACATTATCCATCACCAGCACTGAAACTTTTTTATTCAGCCATGGTGGCATAAAGACTGTTAATTATCCCACCTTCTTAAGAAGTGCTCACCCCTGAAGAGCTTCAGGAGGAATACTGAATCTATATTGCTGATGTTCTGCTGCACTCCTTTCTAATGCAGCCTGCCAGATTACATATATGTCTTTTCTTTCTTTTCAGCATTTCTGTATTTATATTTGCAGCATTGCTCTCATTAATGTTGGGGTACTCAGTTATGCGGTAAGCAGGGTTTACAGTGAATTTTTCTTGCTTTATCTGGAGCTTAGGAGCAGTGGTGCTGCCTTGCCATGGTTTTCATGGCAGTAAGGAATACTTTCTTGAGACCATGAAGCTGTGAGTGTCACTGCGTTACAGAACAGTCACCAGACATATCTCAGAAATCTGTGAGTAAAATGAATAACTTAAAAATCAGGAAGAATTCCTGTGAATTCCAAATTCTCTGAAAATAGCTTCCTTGTACCTAATGGAGAACAATTGTACACCAACATTTATATATCACAGCTCTTTGCCAGATATAACTAAAAACTTTTTATTCTGTGTCAGGCCCCTATACCACTACTCTTTCTCAGCTCTGATGTTGGAATCTTTGCTTCTGAAAAAAGAGAAATTAATTTCCTAACCAACTGTTACTGCAAAAAACTCATAAAGTATGATCAGTCCATCATACTTTATGAGAGAATGATCCCAAATTATTCCTAAGTGGTTTCAGGATTGTCTAAATAAATATAGATTAGCTAACTGATAATTAAAGGTGGAAACAAGTAATTAGAGTATTTGAATTACATAAAAGTAGAACAGAAAAAATTATTTAGCAAGGCACAAGAGTAAAATTAAAGAGCAGTGTTAGCCTATGGAACGATACTCCAAGGAGGTGTGGAGCTTTGCTCTTTGAAACATTTAAGCTGCAGTAGTCAAAGCAGTAGTAAATAGAATTATCTTGCATGAGGAGAATGATAGATTAGGTAGGGAAGAATGAGTTTTCACTTTCTACTCCCTGTGATTTGTTTTTATACAGATGCTCTGAAGTCCTTTGAAGTTCACAATGAAAACTCTTTCAAAAACTTTGCCTTCTGTATCCTTTACAGAGCTGTCCTGAGGTATTTCCAAGGAATATTTGAAAAAAAATGGACAAAGTAAAAAGTTGCTTTTCTGAAAGCAACTTCTCATATTAGATTTGCGTGAGATGCATAAAGCTGGTTCTTTTGCTATTACAAGACAATGAAATGAAGAAATGAAAAGACAGTCCCCTGTTTTCAACAGATTCTGCGAGTAGAAAAACATACAAAAAGAAAAAAGGCAGGGAGTCTGTAACTATTTTGTCACAGAGAGTAGGTCAAAATGCTAAAACAGAAACTGATTTCTGAAAGGCTGTGTGTAATGAGCCATCGGAGAGTGCACGATGGCTGAATCGTGTTTTCTGCACATTCAGGTGGTTCCTTTGGGAGCCCTGGCCATGTAAATATGCATGATCCAATATGTTTTTTTACACATTTTATTGCTATTTATATTACATTGGTGGCTAGAAGCCTATATTGAGGCATGGATTTTTATGTCCTCTGTACACAAACTGAAGAAGCCCTTGTGAAGGACTGTGCAAGCAAACACATTAAAGAACCAATGAAAATGAGCAGTATTCCTCCTTTTTCCAAAACAGCATCACAGATGTAGCATGCAATTTTTTTTTTTTTAAGTGGAGACAAAAAGCCTTGACAGAGCTGGGAACTAAGTGCAGACCTCTGAAGTTACTGTCTATTACCTTAATAGATTGACTCTTCAAAGCCTCAAGCAAGTGAGGTTTTTAAAGTTGGCAATGATAAATGACAACTTCAAAGCCTGGCAGTATTGGGCAATGTAAGATATAAAATCTATGGCTGAGGCTCAAGTGATGCCACTGTCTGAGTTTAAAAAAAAAAGAAGAGTTAAAAACTGTGAAGAGATGTAATTGAAGGTAAAAGCAGTCAGCAGTGGTTCATAGACCTTGTGCTGACCCTAGTGCAAACAAGCAAGCATGGAAAGTTACATTTTAAAAGCACTGAAAACCACAAAACTGCTGAACAGTAAAATTTCAACAAGCACTGCAAAATTTCTGCAGTTCTAGCATCTTGTGGGTGTGGGTAAAGTTAGCTGAACTGATGGTAATTTTCACAGGCACAGCAGGGACTGGAACAATCATGCCAGTTTTCCCCCCAAGGAAAAATGTAGAAAGAGGGATGGGAGATGTGGTGAGGTGAAATGAAGTGCCTTAAAGCAGCATTTAGGTGCTAACTATTTGAAAACAAGAATCGTGCCAACCATATAGTTTCAACATACATTTTGCTACTGCAAATAATTGAAAGGTGTCATGTTTTGGTTTACACTCTGTATTTGGTGCCCAAAATAGCACTATATTGTGAACATTGTGAATGCTCTGTGACCCTGAAACAGCAGACACTTCACTTAAGACAAATAAACAAAAGTCAATGGGTCTGTTTGTTAATGTTTCTTAATACAAGTTATGTTTCAAGTGGAACCTCTCTGGTGCGTAGGGCTACGCTGTCACATTTAGATCAGCTTCCTCTGGGAAGAAGGAAGGTATTCTGAGGCCCATTGTGCAGCTGGGTAAATGGAGTCCCAGAGTAGTTAAAAATGCACACACTGGCTCTGCATCTTCAGGTGGGACTCCATCTGTGGGACCTGTTACAAGAAGAGGGTCAAAGACAACTGCAAATGGTTTCCACAAGCAGCTCTTCAGCTAGGATGGCAAGGGATGTTACACCAACCTGACTCCTTTTTATATGAAACAGCTGCATCCCTGTGACATTTGTTGACAAAAAAAGATGCAATTGGGGTGCCCAGAGGTGTTCAGCAGGGTCCAGTGCCAGGAGAAAGTAACATATAAACACATTTCCAAGAGGCAATGGCTCTTGTTTGAGTCCTGCAGACTCTGTGAACCACTGGGTCTTAAAGGCAAAGGGCACTGTGGATCGCCTGATTTTCTGTCTGCCTACAGCATAAGACAGTTTGCAGCACAGCACCTGTATGAGCTTGGCAGGACCTGGGGGCTGCTGCCACACTGGGAGCTGCTGATCAATGTACCTTTCTTCTGTATTCATTAAACTCTAAGACAAGATTCCTCAGGGGTCAGTATTGGGACCAGCGCTATTTAACACCTTTGTCGGCAACATGGACAGTAGCATCGAGTGCACTGTTGCAAGTTTGCTGACAGCACCAAGCTGTGTGGTGCAGCTGACATGCTGGAGGGAAGGGACGGCATCCAGAGGGACCTTGACAGGCTTGAGAGGTTGGTCCGTGTAAACCTCATGAAGATCAACAAGGCCAAGTGTAAGGTCCTGCACATGGGTCAGGGCAATCCCAAGCACAACTACCAGCTGGGCAGAGAATGGATTGAGAGCAGCCTTGAGGAGAAGGACATGGGGTCTTGGTGGATGAGAAGCTGGCAACATGCCCTTGCAGCCCAGAAAGCCAACTGTGTCCTGGNACTGTGAGGGTGGTGAGGCACTGGAACAAGTTGCCCAGAGAAGCTGTGGAGGCCCCATCCCCGAAAGTGTTCAAGGTCAGGTTGGATGAGGCTTTGGGCAACTTGATCTTTTGGAGGGTGTCCCTGCCCATGGCAGGTGGGGTTAGAACTACATGATCTTCAAGGTCCCTTCCAACCCAAACCATTCTATGATTCGGTGATTCAGCTGTAGATTAAAACAACTAAATCCAAGCACCTTCCTGAGTGTTGCATGTCTAAACTCTCATTATATAAGCAATGAAGTCAATACACTCACTAAACCCTAGACAGTTCAGCTTACACTGAGGTAGATACCTTGGGATTATTTCAGTTGCCCACATATAGATACCTAATGTTGTTTAAAGGACAGAGAGCTCTCATCAGCCCTATGTCATATCTGACAGTCTCATGCAGATGTCTTGGGTTCTCTCCTGTGTCTTGGGTTCCCTCCTGCATCTCAAATAGCACTAGATGCCTTTCTTCAGACTGCTGTGCTGAGTCTCTCACAGCTGGGCTCTGCTGACTGTAATGAATCTGACAGTAATGGAGCTGACTGTAGTGGAGGCCCACCACCTGCTGCACACAGAGTTACTTCAATTTAGGTGACCTATTCCAGAGCTGAACTTCAGGCCCATTTTCTGCTGATTCCTGAACAAAGCAGAAGCCATCATGTTGCAGAGGTTTATTGTGTTGCTGTGTAAGGTGGCAGCTCTGCAGCTGGAAGGCAATCGGGTGATGTACACCTCCTACCAGGACAGTGCTCCTGCTCACAGCTGCATCTGGCCTTGGAGGAACAGGGGCTCCCACTTCATGCTGACAGCCAAACTGACAGAGAGAAAATGTCTCAAAGAGGTGCAAGAATCAAAGTTTTCTCTGTCCAAACAACTCCTGCACAGGTAGAAACTTGTTAGATTCAGGAGAACTGACCCAGAGAAGGTTGCTCCATGCAAGGCAGTAGCTGCAAAGACTCATGGAGGTCGGACCATGCTCTGCTCCTCCTTACCACTCTGAATGTTCTCCAGGACTGGAACTGGCTTCCCTATTTGGTCTAACCATTCTATATGAGCTACCCACAACTTTTTCTACTTCAGGATAAATGCAGGATGCTAAACTATCTGTTATAACTTGGCAGTTGTCGCCTTTTTAATGGCAATTTTTTTGCGTATGCAGTGCTATGTCACTAGGTGCTAATCTCCTCAAGATCTGGCTCATTTGTTGTGATTCTTACTGCAATCAGGATAGTGCTCCTGTATCCAGGCTGCACTAACCATTTGAGGAAGATATTTATAGCAGTCTCTGTAATTGAATGCTATTGATTCTTGAAAGAAATAGATGGAACCTGT
>VXBL01009155.1:0-23872 GCA_013400195.1 Aramus guarauna | reverse complement strand
AAAAAAAAGGAAACTTATAAAAAAAAAAAAAAAAAAAAAAAGAAGAAAAAAGATAATTATCTGAAGAATGATTCAGCCATTATTTTCTGAGATTGTAGAAGTATTTTGTTCTTTCATTAACATTACTTTATTACTTTCTAAAATGTGATACCAAATTGTAAAAGCTCAACAATCCCTGATCAGGCTCTTTCAGATATTCTGCATATGCAGGGTTTAATGCTTAATACAAATCATAGAATCATAGAATCATGGAATGTTTTGGGTTGGAAGTGATCTCAAAGACAATCTAGTTCCAACTCCCTGCCATGGGCAGGGACACCTTCCACTAGACCAGGTTGCCCAAAGCCCCATCCAACCTGACCTTGAACGCTTCCAGGGACAGGGCCTCCACAGCTTCTCTGGGCAACCTGTTCCAGTGCCTCACCACCCTCACAGTAAAGAATTTCTTCCTAACCTCTAAACTAAATTTCCCTTCTTTTAGTTTAAACCCATTCCCCCTTGTCCTATCACTCCATGCCCTTGTAAACAGTTCCTCTCCAGCTTTCTTGCAGGCCCCGTTAGGTACTGGAAGGCCACAATAAGGTCTCCCCAAAGCCTTCTCTTTTCTGAGCTGAACAATCCCAACTCTATCAGCCTGTCTTCACAGGAGAGGTGCTCCAGCCCTCTCATCATCTTTGTGCCCCTCTTCTGGACTCACAAAGTTTACATACTTGAAAATATTTGAAGTTACATGGAATTTTTATTTAGCACAGTGATGCAGCAATGTACTTAAATCACAATGCAAGAGTAAGTTACATCTAGCAGAATACAGGAATTGCAACATACAGGTGAATCACAACACAAATGTGATTACCAGTCTCTATTATATATTCACTGTAATCACACTGGGTGTCCACAGTTCCTGGAAAGTAACCCAGCTCAAGACTCTTGTTCACTTCAAAGTTATTTGTTTGGATTTTATACTCAGTGTGGCACTGAATCACATATAGACTACCCCCACTCATACACCCCCCATGCTGCTCCAGCTAACTCAGAAGTATATTTTGCACTCTTGATTAACTCAGAGATGGACATTTACACAGCTGGCTGATCCACTCATCAGATGCAGCCTCCAGTCCCATTTGTGTTGAGACAAGTTCAGCTTTCTTTGCAACACCCATGGCCAGTCCCTCCTTATATTCTTCCCTGAGATTCATGAGCACATCACCCTTAACCATCTCCTCAGAGCCTTGTTCCATTGTAAGGGTTCATTGATTGTTCACATCAAATACAAAATATCCAAATATCTCTACTGATAGCAAATTGTAGGCAAACAATGAGTTTGTTTCTAGCCAACATAATTTTGCTCCTAATGGGAAGGAGCTCGTCAACAGTACAAAAAATGGAAAATGAAACCCCAGGAATCTAGTTCAAAGGTAAGAACTTAATTTTCTAAACTTGTTTTTTGAGACATCCAGCACCTTACATTTCTATTTTTTAAATCTTGATGTTTACATTTGCAAACACTCACAAAAATATATTTAAAGACTACCTCAGTAGCACTGTGGCTCTCGACACTCATAATTAGGTCTTGGTATGTTTTGATGTCTTTTATTTCTCGTGTCAACCCAGAAATACATATAATATGTACTTAAAACATTTTAATTTTAGCTCTTCCATCATGGTAAAATATGTCCCCTGTCTGTCCATTTACTTGTTTACTAATGTGCTATAACAACTTTATTCTCAAATCTTAAGACCTCCACTATGAATGGATAGCCGTTGCTCATAGAAAGATATGGTTCATTGTAGATGCAATAAAAATTGGCATTAGGAAGAAAAAAATATTTGATTATTTATTTATATAGAGATTCAACATTTATTTCTAAAAGTTTGGACATTCAAGGATTTAAATAATTTTTTGGGATGAAATAGAAATTTTGCATCTTAAACACTTAAGTGGATTTTGAACTTTAAATTTGTGGATTCTACACCTTCAGGAAAGAAAAATGGCCCCTTTAGGAATGTGAAATAAAAAGTAATGTCCTCTGAAATGTTTTGTTTCAGACTACTTATTTCTGAAAATTGGAAATAGGAACCTAACAAAAACACACACATACTACTTCTGCTTCCACAAGCTCCTTTCTCTGATATATATTAACACATTTACTATTAATAATCAAGACTCCTCATAATTTCTAACTCAGCTTTCTGTTGATCACTACTTAAGAGCACTATATCTTCTATACGTCTTAAGTAATAACAAATCAGAACAAGTGCTATCATTACTGAACCCAGACATTTCAAACCGTTGCTGGCTCTAGTATCTAACCCCATGGAAGACTTTGTCATCGTAGGTATTGTAAGAAGAAATACAGCAGAGGAAGAGGGCAGGTTAATGACGTGGATTTTGAGGAGTGGAGAGAAATCCTCTCTTTGGCACAGGTGAAAAATATGAGAGTTGTGGCCACTGTTCACAAGATAATGATCTCTAATGAATGAGATATTACCCGGCACTTTCCAGATGCATCAATCATTAAAAGTACAGCCTAGCTGAATTGCATGCCTGATGCCTTTTCTTTTTCCAAAGAAAAAAGATTTTTTTGACTTTTTCCAAGTCAAAACCTACTGGAATTTCCACCTGGGTGTCTACCCCAGATTTCTTTTCAGGATCAAAGCCTCCCATATATGCACACAAATAGTTCAGAATAACATCAAATGAATTTTAAAAGTTGCATTGAAATTACCTAAAAGAGACAGCATCACAAACCCTGAGGACAGGTGTTTGTCCTTCACAGAAATGCATGGAGGAAACACTCTTAAAGTGAAGCTTACCGTAAATTTTTGATTTGTAAGGAGTAAAACCATACATTTTAAAAACATTTAGGAAAGGAAGTATCAGTTTTAAAGCCCTGGCTTTTACTTTCCAACCACATTCATGTTGTTTGTACAGCTGGGCTTTTAAAAAAGCAGTTTCTCAACTCTATTGCAAAAGCTTTTGAGAATAAGGGGGAAAAAAAACTAGATGACTGATGTATACAGTTTTATAGGAAGTACTACAAGCAAGTGGTAAGCTTCAAATTAAGGTTTGAATTACTGGTGAGAGATTACTAAAGAGGGATTTAAGAAAATCTGTAAGGAGAAACCTCTTCCCCAGGAGGGCAGTTGGGCAGTGGCACAGGGTGTTCAGAGAGGTTCTGCAGTCTCTACCCCTGGAGGTTTTCAACCCCAGCTGGGTGAAGCCCTGAGCCCTGAGCAGCCCAGTCTGATCTCAGAGCTGACCCTGCTGTGAGCAGGAGGTTGGTTCAGAGACCTCCTGAGGTCTCTTCCACACTGAGTTATTCTGTGATTCTATAACTTAATATAAGTCAACAAATATCAAAATTGGATATTTTGAAAACATTTTAGTGAGTATGCTTATATGTGACACAAGACATACTCAAGTACCATATATTACAGATTTTTGAGTATGAATTAGTCTTGGTAAAAAAACCCCAAACACCAGAGTTCTAAATGTTGGCTGTCACTTGAAATCTATCTTTAGTGGATTCTCACGTTCAAATGCATTGATTAATGTCTTCATGATATTAGTGGATCTTCAGTTACTGTGAAATACTAGTCAGAAACTGATATAGAAAAATTAACCAGCTAATGCAGTGTGAAAATGCAAATTAACTTTAATGTAATTCAGACGTAAATTCTCTAGATATGTAATTTCAATATTTTATACATCTTATTAGCCAATCTAATGCCATAACATGTTTTGCACGCTAACAGTGCTCTATATGAATAACGTTAACAGAGCATTTTCAGCCATTACTACAGATTTCCTCATTTGTCTTTCTGCCATTCTCTGACATTCTACCCTTCTCACTCCGACCTCTGCTGTATAGACGCCCTTCTGTATTCACTTTCAGAAAAAGATAACAGCTTCTATTCTTCTTTTTCACAAGACCTAGCACACAATGACCAGCATTCACTTGCAAATATATGGGATGGAGAAAAGATGATGAAATTTTCTCCCACAGAGTCCCTGGTAAAATGTGCTCAGTCTGCCTGTCATGGCTTTAAACACTGAGCATGGTAGCTGTGGGATGAATTGAGAATGAAAGGGGGGAATTTCTGCAGCATTTTTTTACAAGTCCTTAGGATTTTTACAAGTCCTTACCTCATCACAGTATCTCTGTTCTCTACATCTGCTAGAAAGTTCCAATCATGTATTTCCTAGCCTTGGCATTCAACATTTTATTTTCTGTACCAGCAAATACTAAGAACTGGCATCTTTCGCTTACTTCCTCTTTCATCAGCAGGCAGTCAGCTCTGATTCACTACAGTGATAAAGACCATTTGCTAGTAATTCAAACTGTTTAGTAAGGTTAAAGGATTATAGAAAAGTAAAATCAGAAATATTATTGATTAGCAGAAGATTTGCCAAGACTGTGACCCTTGTTAGAAATGCTTGTTCATATTCATGCTGAAAAACTAAACTTCAATAGTTTAGAGGCTGGAAGGGACCTCTGGAGATCATCTCATCCAACTCCTCTGCTCAAGCAGTACCACCTGGAGCCAGTTGCCCAGACCAAAAATGATCAGGGATGGAATACTTCTCCTATGAAGAAAGGCTGAGAGAACTGGGGTTGTTCAGCCTGGAGAAGAGAAGGCTTATTGCAGTCTTTCAGTACTTAAAAGGGGCTTATAAGAAAGATGGGGACAAACTTTTTAGCAGGGCCTGTTGGGATAGGACAAGGGGTAACTAAAAGAGGGTAAATTTAGACTAGATATAAGGAATGAATTTTTTACAATTAGGGTGGTGAAACACCAGAAAAGGTTTCCCAGAGAGGTGGTAGATGCCCCATCCCTGGAAACATTCATAGTCAGGTTGGATGGGGCTCTGAGCAACCTAATCTAGTTGAAGATGCCCCTGCTCATTGCAGGGGCATTGGACCAGATGACCTTTAAAGATCCCTTCTAACCCATACTGCTGTAGGACTCTAGGATTCTATGACCATGTCCAAACGTCTTTTAAATATCTCCAAGGATGGAGGCTCCACCACCTCCCTGGGCAACCTGTGCCAGTGCTTTGTCATCCTCACAGTAAAAAAAAGTCTTTCCTGATGTTCAGACAGAGCCTTTTGTGTTTTAGTTTGTGCCCATTGCCTCTGGTCCTGCCACTGGACACCTCTGAAAAGAGCCTGGCCTCTTTGCACCCTCCCTTCAGGTGTTTATATATATTGATAAGATCCTCCCTGAGCCTTCTCTTCTCCAGGCTGAACAGTGCCAGCTGTCTCAGCTTTTCCTCATAGGAGAGATGCTCCAGTCCCTCCATCATCTTCATGGCCCTTAGCTGGGCTCTCTCTAGTATGTCCATTGCTCCCTTATACTGGGGAGCCCAGAACTGGGCACAGTACAGCAGATGTGGCCTCACCAGTGCTGAATAGTCCTATGAGCTTCCTATGGAGTTTCCTGTTTCAGTGTTCAAGTATATTTTAGTTATTTATTTGCTGCATTCCCTCTCTCTATGTCTCTCTGTCATAGTGCTTTTTTAGAACTGCTGCCAAATATCTGAATAAAAATAGTTCTTTTTATTGTTAATACATGCCGAAAGACAATTCAGAGTTAGTTTGCAGCTAGATGCATATTGAAATCTGCCCTCTCCTGAGAGACAGGCTAACCTTTAGGTGTTGGGGACTCCTCATAGATGCAATAAAATATGCTAGTCCTTCTCTTTCTAAAGAGCACCAGAGGGGAAAAAATCAGACTGGTATTTTCACCCCTGCTGAAAACTTCTCTGGTTCTTAGACAATGCTTGAGTATGGAATCATGCAGGAGTTTACATCTGTAAAACACATAAGGAAAATACAGTGGAGAAGTCACCATTTTGGCTATTTTAGCTAGATTAAAACATCAAAACAAAAAATTGCTTGTTACAGATAATAGATGTCAATCTTTTTCTGTGGCCCATCATTGTTTATTTCCATGTAGACTTTAGCAGTCTGAAGACTGCATACGGTGGCTTATTGGGTTTATTTCATTGTCCTAATGAGTATTATCTGAAGGCAGTCATACTTGTTACCTAAGGATTGTGCCAAATTAATTGGAATTTTTGTCTAAAATACAGTACAGACATCCACATTTTGCCCATCTCTATAATTAACTATGTTCAGATGTTTCACAAACACTAGGCGCATTAAACAGCTGCTTCAAATCACTCCCACCATGATAACTATGTATACATCTTAAAAAGTGGTTACAATTCCATGACATATCAGTGATTAACTTCCTAATAAAGGCACTCAGAGTTGTTTAATGACCCTAAATCTCCTGCTGTCTTTTCCAGCAATTCAGGGTGCACTAGTGGGAGACTAGAGGCTACTGGGAGTCACAAGCACATATTTCCTCCAGGTGGGCAAGCAGGATCCCGTTTATTGGAAGCTCTAGAAAAAGAAAGATTATCTGTGTAAAAGAATACACACAAAATTCAGGCATTCTTGCATTTCATAAATTAGAATTAATGTTTGATAATTCATACTTGCAGATTCATAACCATTAAAAATCTCATTAAAATGATATAAGGCCTAAGTCAGAATAGATTCTGTCCCTGACTATTTTAAAATGGTTAAAGCATCTTCTCTTTGCCAGCTTTTGTGCTGAAAGTGATCATGAAATCAGCATGGCCATGAGACAGTCAGACCAAGGTCTTGGGAAGATTTCAAGTCACATACTCCTAAAATTTCAGTGTCCTTCAGTTTGTTTAGTCCACTTTTCACTAGCCAGATGTGAAGTGTAATTTATTATATAAACAGGTTAGAAAATATCTACCCAGTTATGTCAGAATCTTTCAAGTTATTAAAAAAATCTGGCACCATATGTCCTTTGGTTCCCTTAGCATATGAAATGGAAATTCCTGACTGAAAGAAAACTATGACAAATGTTCACTGGAAGTTTCACAGAACTTAGGCATTAAGTCAAGCTATTGCTATATTTCTTTTCATTGCAAAATAATTTATAAAAACTGTTCAAAACTGACATGGAAAACTGAATATAAAAAAATAAATGGACTATTTAAGTTTCAAGTTTATATAAATGGTTAGAAATAAGGTTTGTGTATTTTTGTTTTCCTTTAATCCTGGATGAGGAAAGAGGAACATTGAAGCAGTATCTTTTAGCCTTGTCTAAAAAACTTAGCAAAATATTATGAAACATCAAGATTTTATCTGAAGGTTGATTTGCTATACAGAATTATTTGCAACTATTCCAATAACTCTGAATTAAACAATTTTTTACCACTTCTGTTTAGGAAACATCACATCTATCAAATTCTGACAAAATGACCTGGACAAAAAGAGTAAGTGTTATTTCTATGTAATATTAATCCAGTTGACTTCCAGAAACTAGAAGTCTTCAGACTGAAGAGGCTGTTACAATATGACAGATCTGCATTTGGTTATTAGGGAATTTGACTAGGAGACAAAATTTCACACCCACACACTTACCAAAGTAGGAACTTGAGGTTCACCAACATCCCAGATGAGTGCCCTTGTTGCTGTACTAAAGGGCTGAAGAAGTTCCTCCTGCCTTTGTGTGACAAGGGATCAATCCAGTTTTTAATCCTGTCTCATGTAGTACCTAATTCTCAGAGCACAAAACTCTGATTGTACCATTAAGTACAAATACTTTCATTCAGTTTTCCTGAATTGCTTCAATTCTGTTTAACATACAAATGACTAAATGATCCATCTAGCTCAGTATTCTGTCTCTTAGCAGTGACAATAAGAGACAATATCTAGGGAGGGTATGAGTCTGATGAGTTTTTGACTGATGCTGGCTGCTTTCATGACCTTCTACAGTCTTTCACAATCTTCAGCTAAGTGCTGGGTCCTGCACTTGGGTCACAACAACTCCATGCAATGCTACAGGCTTGGGGAAAAGGCGCCAGAAAGCTGCCGGTGGAAAAGGACTCAGGCGTGTTGGTCAACAGCTGGCTAAATGGGAGGNGAGAAGTGGCTGAGTCACCATCCCTGGAGGTATTTAAAAGACGTGTAGATGTGGTGCTTAGGGACATGCATTAGTGGTGGACTTGGCAGTGTTAGGTTAGTGGTTGGACTTGATGATCTTAATGGTCTTTTCCAACCTAAACAATTCTATGATTCTATGATTCTGTAATAGCAAGTTTCAGATATTCACTTGCCACTCTGTAAGAGATGTTTTCATTTCATCTTAAATCAGACTCCTGAAAGCCTCATTCAATGACCCCCAGTTCTGATACTGTAGGATTTGGTATATAACAGTTTTACACTGAGATTAAGATTCATCTTCATGATTTTGCAAATCTTAGTTATACCAACTTCTTGATCTCCTCTTCTCCAAACTCCTAATTTGGTAGCTGGTCCATTCAGTCAATAATTTAAATTGCCTTTGTGAGTACTTTCTTTACTGTTATTATATCCTTTCTGAGATTCGGAGAAAAAAACTCAAGAATTGGACACAGGAAGTTTTTATATAGTGGCAAAATTATGCTCTCCATCATTCATATTCTCAGCACTTATCCTGATGATGCCCAGCACTTTGTTGACTACTTTTGGCTGCCACAGCATATTGAGCCATTGATTTCCGAGTAAAGATTTATTTTTGTAGAGTTTGCTCTTGCTCTTACACAAGAGGCTGTATACCTTCAAAGTCCAAAAGGCAGAAAGAATGTGAACTAACTTAACAAAATCAAAGTTCACATGATTGCAGATTTTTGCTACTACTGCCTTAGTGATAGCAAAAAATCCAACTCTACACAATGTTCTCTAACATTATCAAAACATAAGGATTGTTTTACCTTATTGTGCCAGTTTAGCTGCATTGCTTCATGATCATTTACTGGAAGAGAATAAATAACAGGAAGAAAAGATCAATTTCCCATTCAAAGCTGACATGACAAAAAACCCCATGTGGTTAAACAAACTGTGTTAAATTATAGGATATGTGATGTGCTGTGCTCTAGATAAATGTGTGGGTTTTTATAAAGCTGTGTGAATAACTGATATTTTTGTTCAGTCAGAAAAAGAAAAATTAAAAAAAAAATTATTTGATCTGAAGTTTTTTGTATTTGTATTCCTTGTCAGAAGGAAACACCCCCCCCAACCCCACCCCCATTCCAGGTATCTTTAATGAGAGCTAACGCTTAAGCAAAACCAGTTTAAAAACCATGGGTAGTATTAGTAAGTCCAACCATAAGATCCAGGGCAGTGACTGGTACTTGTGAGACCACATCTGGAGTGGTGTGTCGAGGTGTGGACTCCCTAGTACATGGAAGAGGCTGCCAAGATGGTTAGGGGCTGGAGCACAGACACAGGAGGAAAGGCTGAGAAAGCTGGGTTTGTTCACTCTGAGGAAGAGAAGGCAAAGAGAAAATCTTACTGCTATCTACAAGTACCTGACAAGAAAATGCAGAGGAGATGTAGATGGGCTCTTCTTGGATGTACACAGAGAAAGGACAAGAGGCAATGAACGCAAACTGGAACATCGGAAATTCCACTTAGATATTAGGAAAAATTTCTTTGTCATGAGACAGGTAAATTATTTGAATGGGCTGCCCAGAGAGGTTTTGGATCTTCGTCCTTGGAGGAGTGCAAAATTTGAATGGTCAAGTCTCTAAGCAGCATGGTCTAATTAAACCTATTTTGAGCAAGGGGTTGCCCATATGACCTCTGAAGGTCCCTTCCAACCTAAATTAACCTATGTTTCTGCAATTCTTTGAATAATGGCTGTTATTGGTCCACTAGGTCATTGGAAGGGCTTGCAGAAGGAACCTAAGTATCTGGCTAAAAATTTCTTGAAAATGCTATCTACAAAGGCTTTGTAAGAGGATGAAGTGTTCAAAATGGTCTGTTCTTAATTCTTTCATTATGGAATTTACATGTATGAGTGACCACCATGTATATGAGAGTTATAAATTCTCTGGTAACATAAAATGAGTAGTTAGGTTGCCAAAGCTAACATGTAGTTGTGCAGGATTAATTATTATTATGCCCACTTTAACCTAAGAGAATTGAAACTATTCTCCTGTGATTTGATAAGACTTGGTTGATGGTTATTTGAGTCACATAAAACTATGACTCAAGTCTGTGTCTAAAACTCAGACAGTATTTTTAGATTATTAAAAAATGGAGACAATTGAGGCAGGGAACTCCTCTGCCTTGTTTACCTAAGGGATGAAGAGTAAGGTGTGTCACAGACATTTGAAAGCAGAGATCTTTTCAGTGAGTCACTAGCGGATTTTCCATAACTGCTATTAAGTAATAACTAGATGCATAACAACAAACGGCTGAATTCTTAAATGAGCTGCATGTTAAAGAAGGCTCAAATTAATCTCTTCTAAAAACTAAGTCTTTCTGTTTGAATGAACACAAAGCTAAACTTTGCCCAGGCACAACAGTGTGTTGTCATTTTCTCAAATCCTTTAGTCGAGTGATCCATTTGACATGATATTACTTTATGTTCAAGTCTTCTTTTTCAAGGCTTTGGCTGTAGATAGACACTGCTCTGAACAATTAGATCTCTTTGCAAAGAGTAAAAAAAAAAAAGGTGTTAAAAATGTCTGAAAGATACAGTTGATTTATTCACACTAGTAATTTCAACAACCTGTATCGGACATATATGGTAAACCCAACTTTCTCACTATTTATCAGAATTGCTCCGGAATGCCAGGACACTGATAAGTCAAAGATTTTTCTGATTAAATAAAAGATGTGTTTTCAAATATATCCCTATATGGACAGTAATACTAATATGATATTTATTCAGATATTTAGATGTTCAGATATTCAGATATTTATTCAGAACTGTCTTGTTAAGAGCCTGGATATCTCTCCATGTCATTGGAACAGGCTATGCAGACATTGAAAATATGTCATGGGGAAAAATCCTGCTCAGTTTGCCCCAAATACCATTTTTTTCTTGGAACATTCTGTTTAGAGTAAGCATTTTCTGTTTCTACAACAGAATCTGGTGTTTCAGCCCTCACATTATTGATCACAGAAGCTGCAGAAGACTTTAATCCAGATCTTCTTTGCTGATAGCAATGAAACTACAGAGATGTTGATTTCTCTGAGTAGCTGCTAAGTATCAGGGGCTCTTTGTTAAAAAAGTTTTGAGTATTGTCTGACTCAGACTGAAACCAAACCAAACCAAACAAAAGTCGTTGCAATGGGTAACTTACTTTTTAGTCATCTTTGTAGAGTAGGTGCTTAAATTCCAATGTAATGACCCTTATCTTGATTAACAAGGGGCAAGCTTCCAGTGGCAAAATGTTGAAACTCTATAGCTCTAGGCTAAATACCAAACCTGAGGTGCTAGAACAGAGCCCAGTACTATTAGAATGGGCATGGCACAGAGGAGAATGCATAATATACTCTGAAATTGTTTACTCCTACTCAATTTGAGTTAACGAAATTTTCAATAGCAGTACTGAAGAGAGAGGTCAGTCATGCATTCTTCTTAATAAAAGCCAATAACCCAACAGTCATAAATAAAACAGTAATTACACTCCTTAGACTGTAACATCCAATTAAATGGTTAGTTGGGGGGACAAGGAACTTTCCTAATATATATTCATCTGCCTTCCACACCATATTTATAAATATAGGAAATCCTTTAATGTAGAACAGAAGTTTTCAAGATTACCCCATTTTACATAACTTGGATTATAAACAGGCCTGGGGACTGAAAAATGTACAGATATGCAATGAGAGAGACCGTGCTTGCAAACTAGACAATATCCTATGATTTAGGCATTAAGAGCACATGGCATTCAGATGAAGCAGTGAAAAAAATATACGATAACAGTGTATGCTGTTCATAAAAGGGATTAGACTAATTCATTTGGGAGGATGATTGTCATGAGATCAAGGAGGAAAGATATGATGGAATTACTTCTTTATCCTCTTCATGTGAAAGATGCTACAAGTCGTCCCAAGTACAGCCCCAGACACAAGCAGAGTTAATCAAGCATCAGTCTTGCTAGTGGATGTATTTATTTTTCCTGTGAGAAGGAGACATAGAAGAAAACCTGATTTATAGGTTGAAACTTTTTCCTCACAGATTCAGGTTTTCCCTTCTCCATTTCTCTTGAAGGACTAGCTCTATTTGTTACAGCAAAATCAAATGTAACCAAGACTATTGCTGCTAAGGGTGACCATTGTATAGTCCTACCCCTGTGTTAGTTAAAGTTTATCCAAACAATGTACTAATGAAGAGGTGATTGTCAAGAAGTAGAAGTGTAACTGATAAATTGTTAGTTTGACCAACAAGCCTTGAAGAATCATTGAGGATTGCCAAAGAAATTAGGGGAAAGGTAATTTCAACAGGGAGAGATTGTGACCACCGACCCATGGACCACCCTCCCTAATTACACCACTGAATCAAAATAAAGAACTATTAGTCATGCATACTAGTTTACATAGGATGCGAAGGTTTATTAACCAATCATATAATGATAAATAATACATACATATTAGAAAGATGAATATGTTATGTATAAATAACCACTGATTCGGAGCTTTGGGGTGCTGTCTTGGGACAGACACACATATCTGTGCCAATATGCAATAAAATACCTCTGCTCTGTGTGTATATTGGCATATTGTACACTGTGTAAACGAACCTCCAGTTTTGGGACAACATAGTTATATGAAATTATATACATTCTAGTTGCAATCCATGGCAGAGAAGCATGTTAAAAATGAGACTTTCTTTGAGGAAGATACGGCTCAAGAAATTTTGCTTAGTTAGATATCTGTAGGTAGCTTCATAATTAACCTGTTCTTGGTAAAAAAAAACCCTCCTAAAAGACATAAATAAAAAAATCACAACAAAATACAGTGTAATTGTGTTCTTTATCTGAAGCCTCTATCAAGAACAACTAATAATCTTATTAGTGTGAAACTATTAAAATTAAAGAGGAAGCAATGTGAGGGGGGAAGGAAGCCCAAAGTTTGGAAAGGTGAAATATTTGTAATCCCAGGTTTCCTGGAGCTGATGGTCTATTTTATGTCACAAAATGAAATAAAAGTTCTGGTAAACACAACACATGATTCATATCCTGGAACTCAAAACACATAGAAATAAGTAGAATAAGCAAAAATATTTAATGAAACACCAGACCCTCCTTTCTGAGGTACCTTGAACTTGCTTTGTTTTGTCCTTTGTTGGAATGAGTTTTTGCATTCCAAGGAGGAAATATTTACTGCCTATTACAAAACAAAGATATTTAAAAACACTGGATATAAACCCCCCATATCTCACATACAGCACTAGTCATCACAAATTAATGACAAAGAAAGGAAGTATAACAGCCAAATTTAGAGCAGCACAGCAGCTGTTAAACACTACATGGCAGTTCCTACATTGTCACGCTAGAGATGTACTTACTGGATGGAGCATGTGTAATGGTTGTAAATGCACAAAGTGCTCTCTCTAGGTCTTATGAAGAAGCTTGAAAAACACCAGAAGTGTGGATTCAAGTTTAATATATAAAGCCCATAGTTAAAATCCAAGTGTGCAAGAGTGAATGCCCATTGAAGAAAATTTACCTATAAATACAGGGATTTGGGCAGCGTAAGTACTGACATCAAGGATGAGCTTTTGTGGCCAAAAGGAATACAAAACTACTGAGTCAGGGTGGTATGCTGTCCTCAGCCTGTGGTAGCTGGGCCACAAATATAGGTTAATCATCCCGCAGCCACCTTGGCTAATAAAAGTGGATATTTCAGCTAACTCAGAAGTTCTTGCCAGAGGTTACAAATGTTCCAGGATGGATCCTCATGGCCATTCACCAAATAGGGTAACGATGACTCAAACATCTGCTCTGTAATACAGAAGGTGAAATATGATGGAGTAGAAAAACTGCATTAAATACTAATAACTTTGACAAGGCTTTTGAACTAATGATATTAGTAATAATAGAGATTTCAAAGATTTTTTTTTTCTATTTGATTGCTAGATAATTTAAAAAACTTAAGTTCTATATTGAGTTTCCTGGCCTTAACTAATGATGGTTATGGAAGACATTTAATTGTTTGGGATATCAGAGGTGATATTTCTTTTCAGCAAAAGATAATACCTCACATACTACTACTGATATTTGTGTTGTTCTAAATCAGTCATGAACGGAAGCTCATAAAGAATTTAAGACACCCACTGTTAATACTGATGCCCCTATACATGTGAATTACAGGGCAAGGTTCTGCATGGTTTCGGTGGATATCATGTGAAAACTTATAAGTGGAAAAAGATGATAGTCTGGAAAAGGAGGTAGATTTTTCAGACTGATGAAATTCTACAGATATTTAGAGTCAACAGCTGCATAAAACAGCCTTTATTGAGTATTAAATGCTTTCTCTTTAGATCAGTACTTTGTCTGCTGGTCTTCAATAAAAATATATTTTGTACATATATGATCCTATATTTCTGTCATATCACAGCTCACTACTGTAAGAAACCAAGAGTTATCATCTATATATAATCTTTCTTGACTAACATGGTGTATGTCTTTTTATCTTTAATCTCCCATTTGCAAGTATAGTATTTGAAGTGGGATTGAGAGCTACATTTTCAAATCTGTATCTTGGAAACAGATATTAGAAAAAGAACAGATTATTTACAAACTTGTTTTTGTAGTCAGCTGAAATAAAACAATGATTCCATCAGTCTGTTTGTAATTCTACAGATTTATTTGTAGTAACTACTTTGGAGTCCTATCAGGACAGAATTTCCCCCATCACATACTGAGGACTTATTTTTCCAGAAAAAAAACCCAAAGACTGTGATCGTAAGCCCTGAACAAAGAGATCATAAGATCTTTAGGGCACGTTAACTCCCAGTGTAATTCCAGTGGTTGCTGCAGAAAGGCACCACTGTGGGTTTCCTCCTGTCTGCTGATGATTTTGCTATGTGCAGTTGTGGAGTGTGACGGGAATGAGAAGCCAATTTGTGGCTTTCCCATTAATTTGGTCTTCATTTTGGAAGTAAAGAATCAGCAACCTTTATTTTGTTTCTCGGCAGGACCTAAAGAGGAAGGGGACGTCATTAGGCACTTCAGTAAATTCTTCCGTTATTCTAGGTCAATTTTTTTCTACTGAATTGCTACATTGGTATTGACAAAACTATCCAGGATTAACTGAAATGATCGAGAAAGCCTTCATGACTGAACATCCTGGCCTTTCCCCTGCATTGTCCTTGGGAAGTGGAAATTATAGAAGTTCTACCAAGCCAGTTGTAAATAAAATATTTGCCTTGAAATAATTCAGCCAGTTAATTAAAGATTTTTCATCTTGTGACAGGAGAGAGACAATTCAGCAGCTATGTAATCTTAGCAGAAAACAAGGCTAAAGTTACGGCCATGTGTAGGTAAACTCAGCCCTATGGTGGGGATGGTCAGGGTGGATCAGCCCCTGTCGGGCCCAGCACGGGCTGGCAGAAGGTTCCAGAAGGTGCTGTGGTCAGCGGGCGCGTCGCAGGGCGCCTGCAAACCCGAGCCAAACCACAGCTATTCCAATGGTTTCCCAGCCAGCCTGTGTGGAAGTCTGTGACCTGCTTCTTGCAACACCCCAGCACATAAACATACTTCCCTACCTGAGCTCTAGATTAATTTCCAAGAATCATTTCTTAATACTGTTATCTTGATTTCCCCTTTTCTTTCCTCTCTCGTGCTGGCTGGGCTAAGAACCAGCCTGTAGTAGCTCCCCTCCCCAGCCCTGTTCCTCCCCAGCCGGGATGAATTCCGTCTCAAACAAAACATCAGTAGAAAAGTCAGTTTTCTCGCAATTAAAGGTGAGAGAGCATGGGATGTGAGGAAATGCAGTGTCAGCATACTCTGGCCTGACACCAGTAAATTGAAATCTTTCGTGATCTGCTCTCTCTGGAGCTGCGCTTCCCGTTGTTACTCACCCGGCAGCCCTGAGGCAGAGTCATACCTCTCCAGGAAATAAACTGCGAGAATCCCTTCTCGTGCTCTTCCTTGTCTCACTGACTGACACCTCACTAAATGACATCTCAAAGTCTTGTCCCACACTCTGCAGTGAGTACTATAGCTCGCTGCAATATCACTTCCTAATCTGTATAGGGTAAGTAAAAACTTGGTTTGCATGCTGTGCTGGTGGAGGCAGGGGGAGTGGAGACCTGCCATTAGGCCCTGTAAATCTTTTTCTCGTTCTTAAGCATTGTATAACTCATCAGCAGATTTTTGGGTAGCGGCAGTACCTCATTGGTTTCAAATCCATACAGTATAGGTGCTGTAACACAGACTTCTGAGTGGCTATCACTGCTTTTTCCTGTTTTCCAAGCAAAAGGGTTTTTGTTCCTACCAGCACCACTTTTGCCAAGAATGGTAACCACAAAAATTGCTGATTACATGACAAACTCAGAGGGCACAGACAGCAAGTCTCTCTCTTGTCAGGGTAAAGAAGAAAAGAAGCTTGAGGCCTTGGATTACCTTAGTGAGGAGGTGACCGGCCGTCTGAGCTAGCGTGGGAAGAGTCCACCACAAGGAACATGACTCTAGCAGTGGTTTTGCTGCTGCCAGTAAGAACTTCAGAGTGCCATAGAACAGCATTTCTTGGCCTTCTTTTGTTGTTGCACACTAAGGTTTAACTGAAAAATACACCTCTCTCCTCCAAATAAACTTTGCCGAGTTTGAGCATCATAGGGATTGTAAACAGCAGAACTGACAGTAGCTACTGACAGTAATCTGAACCAGTAACAAAGAAATCAGCTTTGTGGGAAAAAGGAAAAACACACAAAGCGTTAAAAAGCAGGAGGAACCAGCACATGCTTCTAAATATTTCTTCAAATTTGTGTCATTTTCTGTCCTGTTTAAGATACACAATACTGCTGAGGAGAAAGCAGGTTTGTACAAATACTTCGTTGTTGGCTTAATCCTGCCATGGTGCTGAGCAGCAGAGCTTGCAGGGTGCCAATGGACCTCCTGCAAATACTGGTAGCAGGACCACAGTATTCACTTCAGAGCTGAGTCTGGTGCTTGGAATAACTCTCTGACAATGCTGGAGAGACTGATTTCAAGTCAACTGTGTTTTTTTTTTCTTCATCTCTTGTATTAAAGCCAAAGAATCCAGCACCCTTATATTCCTTAATCAGCAAAGCACATTTTAGCCCTTCAGCTTTCCATGATATATGTTGCATCACCTGCAGTTTCTTTCTTCTTTTCTTCTGTGTTTAGTTGAGATCTTCAGAACTGAAGTTGGTCTGATTCTTTAAAAATCCTGCGAAAGCCTTCATGAGAATACAGGTTACTTTTAGTTTTCTTGCCCAAAGTATTTCCTTCAGGTTTTTTCAGTGTGTATCACTCAGACATGTCACCTGACTGCTAAATTTCAATAAGTTAGCATCCTATAGAAGCATTAGCATTCTATAAAAGGAATTCAGTTATTTAATATAAATCACTAGCTGTATTCTAAATTAGGTAGACAGAATTCCTCTGTTGGTTTTCATACAGGTTTGAGTAAATAAATATTTATCTACATCTCAGGTGTATTAATTTCATAGAACTCTCACAGTTTCATCCCTACTAAATTTTACAAGATTCTTCTGTATACCTTTGAATGTTTTAGAGATCCTTGGAAGTGAAAATAAACCACCATGATTATAACCGTCAAGAGAAATTGATGATAATATACTGTTTCATCCACTTCTAAATAACAGAAAATGAATATGAAACAAAAGCTTCAGATTTAAATAAAGCTAAAAAATTACTCAGAGATCTTATCACTCATCTAGGTCATTACCTAGCAACTGTAGCTACTCTGTATTGTTTGCCACAGATTTCTTTTCTCTTTGCTGTATAAATAATAACTTTGCTTTTAGAAAGAAAGAAGGAATAAAAGCAGTTGGAATAAGAGTAATTGATTTCAGGAAAGCAGACCGCAACAAAATCAGGGAAGTGGTAGGTGCAATCTTTTGAGAAAATAGTCTAAGAAAATAAAAGTGTAGGACAGAGTAACCGCTAAGAGAAGCAAATAAAGTACATCAAATGTGTAAAGGCAATCTCTTCTGAAGCAAGAGAAAGGTCAAAAGAAGATACCATTTTACTTGAAGATATCAGAAAATAAGGAATTGAATAAAAAGTGGAAACACTATTAAGTATGAATATAAAGTAAGAGCAGCAGCATGTGGGCACAAAATAAGAAATATTAAGACATGAAATCCCTTTTGATTTTTAAGGGTCACATAAAGCAACAAGTGTAGACCATACAGTTAAATTAAAAAATACAGACAGACAAAGGAAACTTGGCTCTGTTGCTTAGCAGGGGAGGGAGCCATGTGGGGAAGTGGGTCATCCACATAGGGACATCATCAGGTGGGAGCACAAGGGGTTCCTTGTGCAACTATGAATTTAATGTAGTATTTTATCTCCTGGGTCAGGTTTTCTTCAACATTTTCTCCAAAAGCTGGATGGAGGAATGGGGAGTAGACAAAATATGTTACCTACATGTTCTTATACAGGTCCTGGATGGCCTTCTCTATCAAGGAACTTGACCACCTTTTTCTGTTTGGTTGGGGGGGGTGGTTTGGGGTTTTGTTTGTTTGTTTGTTTTGGGTTTTGTTTTTACTTTTATTTTTAGATATATTTCTTCACTCTTAAAGATGCAGAAGCCAATGTATAGTAAATACTTGAGGTGCTGCAGGGTTTGGCAAATTAATGAGCACATTTGTGTGTAAGCTTCTACATTTGGTAACATATAATAACCAAGCAAAGGCAAGCAGGCAATAGCAGCATCAATGTTGTTGCAGCTACTCCTAGATAATGCTCTCTTTCTGTTTTTCTGTGATAGAACCTAAACCATAGTTGGTACAATTTTAATTAATATGAGTGTAAACATGAGTAAGGCACTCTATGATCTCTGGCCAATAAATGGCATCACATAACTAATGAGAAAACCAATCATCAAACAAGTTTTAATTTTACCAGTGACTGTATGCTTCAAA
This sequence comes from Aramus guarauna, assembly GCA_013400195.1. Taxonomy (NCBI): domain Eukaryota; kingdom Metazoa; phylum Chordata; class Aves; order Gruiformes; family Aramidae; genus Aramus; species Aramus guarauna. Next base: position 4,906 of record VXBL01009155.1, on the reverse strand, counting down.
CACCAGTTACTCCCAGTCAGGCTTATAAAATACACGCATTCACATGAGACAGAATGAGCTAGATACATAGTATAGAGCTGTTGAACTGAAAGCTGGTCTGTAGTAGGTGACCCACACTAGTGACAACAATGGAATACTGCAAGGGTGATCACAGGCCTCTGGACACTGGTCCCACCCCAGATCTAAAGCCAAAGTTGGAGTCACAGGCAAAGGAGAAACCTGCTGCCTGTCTTCTTGCAAGGAGGACTTCTGTTTAACTTGTGAGCAGCTGCTGCTCCCCCTCCTTCTGTATATTACAGATGGTGAAAATTCCCTTATTTTGCAATTTATTAATATTCTGAAAGGCATGTTGAGGGGGGGTCTTATGAAATAGTGTACAGATGGACTTTGATTTATTTGATTTCTTACATCTTTACCAGTCCAGATGATTGCTCTACAGCATCTCTAAGATCACAAGCTCTCACTTCATTCAGGAACAGGCAGTTCCTTATTGTGCCAGAATAAACCAATGACTACATGAAATAATTGCTCTCAGAAACTCCCAGTCCCAGTGAAATGAAGCCATTTTGGATCCAGGACCTTTGCGTTTGTAAAATCAGCTATTGGCTTCTGTTTTCTGGCATGCTGAGTAGTATTTGCAAGTCAGCTCTATTTAACGATGATTTCAGCATTCTCTCAGTGTGCCATGGAAGTTGCTGGTGCTTAGTTTTCTTTTATAGTTATATACATCCTACACTATAGCTAATATAACAGCAAGAAATAGTGATACTTCATTTAAGGATAATTTTTTTTGCCCAGGTGGCACAGCAAATGCAAATATTTAGATGAATCAAACTAGTGACACTAACAGTCTGATCTTGTCAATGGTTTGGGGTCAAAAATGTATCAGTAATAAAAAAAAATCTTTAGTCTTCCTAGGATTTTAGATCATTTGCCCCTCATAATACATAGACACTGATTCAGAGTTGTAAATAAGACAATGAAGGTAACAGCCATGCTGCTCAGAGGAAGGATCGCTGAAGCACACAGTTTTGTGCAGTAGCTTTGCCTTTCATCCTTATGCTGTATTTATGATGAATACTGCACATAGAATATAAGGTGGGTCCAATGGCCAATCCTTAATTCATCTTCTTAAATGCACTGTGAGTCAATGTAATTAATACAAAGGGCAGAAATACAAGAATGAATGTTTTTCTCCTCAATTATCAACCTATAGCATTATTCAGTAAATGAGAGTCATACCGAACACTTAATTTTTCAGTAGTGGGTACTGCAAACAGATTTTACCTTAGCTTTAGCCCATCTGGGCTCTTTCCCTGAGATCCTTTCTCATCACATACTTTTGAAGCAAGTTCAGGCATTTTACTAAAAAGACAAGCATTCACTAAATTCTGATTAAGAATAACTGTAAAAAATATTAAAATGTGTGTTTACCAGTGTCTTTAGAGCTGCACTGTTGTTCTGCTATTAATTAAGTCTGCTCTGCCTTGGGAAACCATCAATGGGAGCCCAGAAAGATCTAATGTGTTGTTCTATTTGCTGAATCCACTTCTTTGGCTGTAATACTTCTAGATGGAAACAAAGAACACAGTTTCAGTCTCAGCTGTTCCCAGAATTCGTTTATTTTGGGTAAGGTTGGTAGTGCTTAACACAATGCCAACATATGAAAAAAAAAAATATTATGAATGTGTTTCTAGGGGCAATTGGAGTGTTACCACAGCTAAAAACTCATGTAACAGGGTAGGATCCCTCTCTATGAGCTTCACAAATTCAAAGTCTGATCCTGTCCTTAACAGTACTTGGTGTACCCACATTTATATCATTTGCAGTTTCAAGTCCCAAAAGGACAAATAGGCAAGGGATGAAGAGACAGGGTATAATAATACAAAGTAGTAAAAGTCGTAATAGAAGTAGTTGTTTTATATATGCCATTCAAGTAATAAGAAATGTGATCATATATCCCACAAAAAAAGGGAATGAGGAGAAAAATGTGCAGTAAATCTTGAATTCTGACTGATTATTCCTAAACACCCACCACTAGTTGGTGCAACTTACCTTGTTGTGGTGTGGTGGCTTGCGTGCCTTGTCGGGCCAGACTAAAATGTTGCACCCTGGCCCTCCAGGTTGGGGGTTTTGTTTTGGGCTAACAACCCAATCATGTAAAAAACAAAATCTGTTACAGGAATTGCAACAACACTATCCCACCGGGTTCAGTGGGATAGTGTTGTTGCAGCCCTATGCTCCTCGAGGAGTAACAAGGACCAAACAACAATTCCTAAACACAGAGCTGTGACTTTGCTAGTCCTTGGAATTAAGCAGAAAAGTATTTTTGCAATTAGAGATGGAGAACCAAACCAGTCATTAAACACTGCTATAAACATTCTGGAATGGGCTGCCAAGCACTGACTGACATTGAAACTGGGGTTGTCACATGGCTTTGTGCAGAATTGTGCATAATTGAACAATACAAAGCAGGAATTATTTTAACCTAGAGCACTGATTAGTGCCCATTACTTAACACAGAAATGTAAAATAATTATATAACTGTAGTCCTTCTACAATATAGAGCTAATTTTGTCTGTTCATTGCTCAGATTTGTGCTCCAGATTACCCCTGGCTCTAAAAGCAAAAAGAAAACACAGAACTGCAGCAGTTGCAATTTAGGAGCGCTCTTGGTTGAGTGACTGTGAATAGTAAACATGGGGCTAGGCAGAAAATCCCTGGCTGCAAATCAGGGCCCAGCCCAGCTGCGGGCCAAGAGGGAGCGAGTTGTTTGACTTCACTTTGCTTTTGCCAATTCATTCTGTTTATGAAGAGTACCTGGAGACACAGAAACTTGGATGTGATATGCTGCACTTGAGTCAATGCTCTTCTCCACCAACAAAGAGGTAGCCCTCTGCTAGAATCATAATGGAAATCATAAAAATAAGAGATGGAGAGGACTACTGTCATGAATCATCTGATCATCCTCGCTGCCAGTGGAGGATTATTACTACCATGGCCAAATTAGAGTTTTGTGCCAGGTAATTTTTAAGAAGCCTGAGCTTTGTAGAATTTTCTCTGGAAAAATATTGTATTTATTTCCCTTTTGAGCTTAAATTTTCAACTGTGTAATGTCACAGTCAATTACGCTTACGCTGATCCCTTGTAAAATGGCCAAATATCCTCGTTCTTCTCAATGGCATGAAAATAAGCTGATTATCCAGCTCTGATCAAACTTTTGCTCTTGGTTGGATGCTCCAGGCCCCAAGATATAGAGATGATAAGGATAACTGAGCAGTGACATGTGTGCTAAGATCTTTGGTTCTTTGGGAATCATAGGACTTGATAGACACAGATCAATTTCCTACTTTTTTTTTTTTTTTCAATACAGGATAATGAGCCACCTGGACAAAGGTATATAACAATTCAGACATGCATCTAACTGGATTTTAAAAATGTGGAGGCAGCAATGGGTGCTGGGTACTCAGGTTCTCTATGTATTTGACACCAAGCTGTAAGCACTGGTATATTTTTAAGACCAGTCATGTTCAACAATTCAGTTACCAAGTTAACTGAATGGAAACTTCCAGAAAAGACTGATGTTTGTGGCTTGGAATGTCTATATGGAATTACAACAGCTTTGAAAGTCGGTACCAATATTTCTTACATCTGAAATACTACCCTAACTGCTATTGGCTTCAGCAGGAACCAGCTCTGCATTATGCGTTTCTTGCCACCTGAATAACCTGTTAGTCTGAGAGTCCTCTGCTATAATAGCTTGCAACTTCCCATGGTCTTTATACTGATTTAGTTGTCTACTTTTTGTAAGAATAAGTCTCCCAAACAACATTGTCATATCATTATGACAATAACAGAGAAAATATGACTGATGTGAAAACAGATTATTTTAGAAATTTGTTTTTAATAAAATAAATGTTATATGGATATGAACACTCATTAGCTGCCTGACTTAGCAGCTAGCTATCTATGAAGATGGCATATAGCAAGAATTGTAACCAGAGAAATTAGACTTAGAAACCCATTATGAAATTGCTGGTCCCTTTTATTGCTAGGTCACTAAGATTTCTTAGTGTGATTTTTTTAATTATACTTTATTCAGTCTATTTTAAATGTTTCAAAGTTGCTTTTGTGACTCCCTTTAGAAGAGTGTTTCTCAGTCAAAAAATCTTGCATTGGGAAACTTTTTGCTAATATGCCTTAAAATAATACAATTCTAATTTGTGGTTCCTAATAATAATAAAGAATGCTTCATTACAGTTGATTTTGCACTTCAAGCTTATTACTGGATATTTATTCTCTATACTAAAGATTTAAATCACCTTAACTCTTGTAAATGTGTTCTCTCTTTTCTTAAGCCTCGAGTCTGCCAACACTTTATATATGTATAGTGAGGCTATACGTGTACAAAGCTATGACAACGCTAAAAACTTTAGTGGATCAAATCTAGATTTGTCAGGAAAAATGCATCATAATTATAGTGTTGTTCTATTATGCTACATATATAGTATATCCAAACACTTTAGAAACATGTACATACATACAAATATAAAGTGTTTATACACTATAGCTAGGAAAAGGGAATTATACTCAAGAAAGCCAACAGCAGGATGAATAAACTCTGGAGTTTAGTTCCAGGTCTCATCACCTGCATCGAAATGCTCTTTCTAATGAGAGTCTTCTCTGAAGAATGAATGTCTGGGTCTCAGCACAGTTTGATCATGAACAGTTGTAGCACTACATAGAGACCTTTTAACTAGTCTCATGAGTAACCAAGGTGAGGGTTAGATTTTTAGAGGACAGTACACATGGATGACGGCTGAAGAAAAAGAGAAAAACATAGCTGATTATAAAATCCACTTGAGCACCTTTACACATATGAACTATTATGTACCTGTACAGGGTG
>VXBL01009154.1:534717-550269 GCA_013400195.1 Aramus guarauna | reverse complement strand
CCCACCGCCGCCTTCCCAGCACGTCCCCGTGGTCTCTGGGGATGGCCCCCCGCTTTCACCCCACCTCGGCCTCGCCTCCTCCGGCTGTAGGTCAGCTGCTGCTGCCGCCGCTGTCTGCTGCGGAGTCCCCTCCGGCGGCTGCTCGGGCGGCTGCGGCCACGCTGGTACCTGGCCATGCCTGCTGCTGCTGCTGGTCCTTGGCGGTCTGGGGGCACCACTGCGGCTCCCCCTGATATAGAAGGCAGGTGGTTGTGATGGTGCGATGACATCATAATGCTGGGTGGCGATGCAAGGGGGCGGGCAGCCATCCATCCATCCTTCCATCCATCCATCCATCCATCCATCCTTCCATCCATCCATCCATCGCTGCAGGAGAGGACCGAGGGCTTTGCCCCGATAACCTGCCCCAGCGCAGTTCTCCCACCAACGGCGGGGTGGGGGACAAACCTGCTCCCCTGTTTCTCTCCCAGGCACCGAAACCGGGCTGGGGCGCTGGGGCTCGGCCGTCCCAAACCCCGCAGCCCAGTCCCAGCTCCCCGGCTCTGCCTCTCCCTCCTGCGCGGCCACGGCAGCTCCCACCTCGCCGTCGGGCACCCTCCCTCTCCCGCACCCTCGTGCAACGGGATTTCAACTCCGGAGCATTAAAATACCGGGCACGGCACGTGCCCCGTGACGGGGCAGAGGGGGCTGGTCACAAACACAACGGGGATCAGGCAACTCTGCTCCCCAGGTTTTCAGCTGCAAACAGCTCCCGCTGCTCCTGCCCCGTGTTCTCAGCTGCCCTTGCAAACTTGCAACCAAAGACAAGCGCGCAGGCGCTGGGCCGCTCACAGCGGACCGAGACGGGGCTCATCTCGGGGGCGATGACGCCAAAATGAATTAGCAAAGCTAGACGTGAATGTCCCACCTGGAATCCTCTCACTTTTTCCCATGTGAACACCCACAGACCATATTGCGCTGAAGGACCGAAAGCGTATCGGCATGGTCAGTTGACCGTTCATTGAATTCCGGCGCCGCGTTCAGGTGGGCTGCGTAGGTCATTGTGGGGGGTGCCCCTGTCTGGAGCCCGGGTGCCCCCCAGAGCCGCTCCCTCCCTCGGCAGACAGTCCCGCACGGGCTTCTCCAGCGCGAGTCCTTCCCACGGGCTGCGGTCCTGCCCCACCTGCTCCGGCGTGGGGTCCTCCGGGGGCTGGGGGTGCAACCTCTGCACCCCCTCATCCTTCCTCCGTGGGCTGCAGGGGGACAGCCTGCTTCTCCATGGTCTGCTCCAGGGGCTGCAGGGGGATCTCTGCTCCGGCGCCTGGAGCACCTCCTGCTCCTGCACTGACCTCGGGGTCTGCACAGGTCTTGCTCACATCTTCGCACTCCTCTCTCCGGCTGCAAAAGCTCTCCCTAACTCGTTTTTCCCTCTTAAAATATGTTATCCCAGAGGCGCTGATGGGCTCGGCCTTGGCCAGCGGCGGGTCCGTCTTGGAGCTGGCTGCCGTCGGCTCTGTCGGACATGGGGGAAGCTTCTGGCAGCTTCTCGCAGAAGCCCCCCCGTACGCACACACACACCCCAACTACCAACACCTTGCCAGGCAAACCCAGTACAGTCATGTTACACCCTCAGGAGTGACCGCACTCAGCAAGGATGCTGTTGGTTCCTCTTTGAATCATTTACCCAAAAACCAGACAAACTGAGACGCTTCACTCAGCAGCTCCACAGCATCAGGAATACTCTCGGGCCACGTTCTTTTAAGCGTGCTTTGAGTGCTTTAGACAAAGTAAATGTTATGGGACAGTTTACAGCAAGAGCTATCAATATTTTTGCGGAAAGTAAGGCGTGAGCGAGGCAGCGCGCACGTACTGCCGAGGGATTGCGTTTTGCTCTGCAACAGGACAGGGAGATGTCTTCCAGCAGCCCAGGCTTTTCCACTTCCATGCTGATTTCCTCGTTACCCATTTGCTCCCGCAGGTGCCATCCCTCTCTCCCATAAAGACGAGTGTGCCGCAGCCGGGGGTGAGATCTGTTTCCTGGGATGCTGGCATCTCTGCTGTGCACCATGGGGCATGAGTCTGGATCAACCCATGGCTCGGATCTTGACTTGAGGGGCAGAGAGGGCGTGAGGATGCAGGAAATCCACTCCTCATCCTCCTCCTGCATCCAGGCTCCTGAAGGGACCAGTGTTTGTGGCTCTGTGTCCTTCCAGGTCTTCCCCAGATGAAGACCAGCCCTGGCACTGGTGTCAGACCCTGCTCCAGGAGGAACCTTCCCAGTGCTCAGGGCTGGAGGAAGGTCTCAGGAAGAGATGGAGAGGCAGATGTAGCTCAATGTGTTCCTGGTTTTCCCCCCCCACACCATCTAAAAAGCAAAGGCTGAGGCTCCGGTAAAGAAGCTTTTGGCCTTTCCTGGGTACTTTTTATTTCAGGTGAGAGAAAGTGTCAGGACCGCTGGGCCTGACAGAAAGAAGGATGCTAAAACAATTAACGTTATTAATTGGTGCTGGCTTCTGTGTAAGGAGAAGAGGGTGCTGTAATGTCCCGGCAATGAGATGTTTAACCCAGAACCCCGGCTGAGCCCCTGCANCCCCCCCCCCGGGCCCCCCCCCCGCCGGCCCCCCCCGCCCTGCCGTGAGCCTGACGGGACTTGGAGCGGGTCCGGAAGGAAAAGCATCTGTCCTCAGCCTCCAAAAACCACCGTGGTAAAACGGCCAGAGAAGAGATGATGCCCTCAGAGCCGGTACCCGCGTGTGGATGCGGAATTTTGCGGCGCTTGCATAGCAGACGGGTCATTTGAAGAGCTGACACGAAGCACGTCCGTATGTAACCCTACGGCAACGTATTGCGACTCTGAGAACGTGTTTTCAGTTCCCTCCTGTTGCAGCCAGGGATGAAGTTCTGACGTTTCCATTTTGGCTTTCTAAAACCCGGGAGGGGACAAAGAACTTCTCCTCGTGCTCGCTGCCTTGTCCGGAGCCAGGACCAAACCGTCCCTCGGCCGTCCAGCCAGGTTTCCTGGTGGGTGGGAAACACGGGGCGCCAGCCGGTTGCCCCCTCGGATGGATGGAGCTTTCCCGGCCAAGTGACATCTCGGTGGTATGAACGGAGCAGCTGGAGATAAAAACACACCGGGAGCGGGTTCTGTGTTGAGGAAGAGGGGGGATGCCGCTTTGGACCCGCATTCGGTGGCGCGAAGCATCGCTCCTGACGTGATGGCAGATGTCACCCAGCCCTGGGTGGGCTCTGGTGCTCCAACCTGCTTTCTGTCGAGGTCCTGGTCCTCTCACAGGACCAGGACGGTTTCAGCATCCCCTGGAACACGAGCAAGCGTTTGCTATAATGTTCTGGTCATCAAAAAAACCCTCCACCTTAAGTCTGAGCCAGAAGATGCGATGGAGTGGAAATCAATGTGGAGCACATATCTCGTACCTACAAAATTCATTGTGTACGCGATGAGGTGTTGGCTGTCAACTCAGTCTGTCTGGGGTTTCTGGCTTGTTCAATTCTTCTGAGTCGTAAATAAAGGTAAATAAATAGCTGGCACGATTCGGAAAGCACCCACGGGTCCCGCTGGGACACTCCACTTTCTTTCTTTGGGTGTATGGACTGCGCCAACTCAACACCAATCTCAGGGGGCAGATGCCTCAGGCGATACGTTGGTTGGCTTATCCCCATTCTGCTGAAGCGGTCCCACCTCATCAACATAAGGACCGGGCTGCCATGTGGCTCCGCCTGTTCCCACCCAGCTCCAATTAGTACCAGGATCGTTAGAGATGTTAAAAGGTGCTAATTAGATCCAAACCATCATCTTTTGGGGTTGGCTGGGGAATAGAGGCTCTGCTAATAACGCTCGTGTTTTTGAGCTGGCGCTCAGGCTGAAAAAACCTTGTCAATCCGCACGTTTTTTGGCAAAGCCTTTGGTTTTGGCAGCAGGCTGTGGCTGCCGTACGTTCGTCCAGGTAACGGGATGCTGCGGCACGAAGACGACGCGGCGGCGTTCACCCGGGTGAAGGGTGGCCCCGGGCAATCGTGTTCCCACGCTGACACCCGCCCCGGTGTAAATGTGAGTCCCACCAATGCTTTATGTGGCCTGAACCTTCCAAAGTTCGTTAAGTAAATTGGAGTAAAAGGGAGCACACAAAATTTACTGTCGCCCTACGACCGCCCCATGTTCTGCTACACGTGGGTTGGAAGAAATAAAAGCAGTTTTATCTGGTCCACGTGTATATTTAACAGATCTGTGTGGGGAAAGCAAAGAGGAGAAAAAAAAAAGCTCCTTTTCATGTTTTGCAAATGTGGGATTCTGCAATTGTCTCCATGGTGGGGTGTTTTAAGGTGGGGTTGTTGGCTGCTTTGTGGGGTTTTGAGTCGGTTTGGGTTGGTTGATTGTTGGGTTTGGGTTGGTTGATTGTTGGGTTTTGTTGTTTTTTTTTTTAAAATACCGTTCTTGTTCATGGGAAAGGAAGGGGGAAGAGGATGATGAAGGTGTGATGGAATTTCACCCTACATTTTTCTTCCCTATCTTTTCTCTGGTTGAGAAACTCGCAGTAGCGGGCGCTGAAAAAGTAACTGTAACAAACAGTCTGGGCCGTATTTGAAGGAAAATTCCACAATTTCAGGCCCAATATAATAACTAGAAAACATGACTAGATACCCTTTGAAAAACTATTAACAGTGTTTTAAAAAAAAAAAAAGTGTCTCTGACTGTTAGACTGACACTTACCAATCAGTGCTAAATAGCAGAATTAAAAAATAGAATAATATTCTATCTTAGGGAGCTGGGTACAGAGGAATTAGAATTAGGATAGTTTGGTGAAGGTGCTGTTCCTTTTTATGCTGCGCTGGCAGTAAAAGAGAGGGAGCCACCATTTCTACATTTAACACTTGTACATTTTTATTTAGTTAAATCAGCCATTGTACACATTGCAGCTATGTATTGTTAAGTGTTGTTTTTTTTTTTTAATTTTTAACTAATACATGCCCTCATAGATATATTCAATTAGTGTTATCACCATGGGAACAAGATGCTGATTCGTCAACTTAAAATTCACTTCTTCTCACAGTATTCAAGTTCTCTGATAACACAGCAAAAAATCAAAATAAGAGGTGAATAACCATTATGTTGTTACACAGAACATCATCTGCACCGCAAATAACACAACAGAAATGCATTTCTTTAGAGCCCCATCCTTGAAGATCATCCTGTGTTGTCTCTGACGATAAGAAAGCCACGATGAAATGTTTCATCACGGGTCTTGGTCGGTTTGGCTGCCAAAATGCCTTTTTTTTTTTTTGTTTGTTGTTTTTTTGTTTTGTTTTTTTTTTCCTGCCTGCCAAAAAAAAGTGTTAGCATGGCACCTTGGGTCATTTCACCCGCAGGAAGCCAGAACTCCCAAGGTGTTTTCATGCTTTTGGCCTCGTTACCTTAATGAAGTGCCCTTGTTCTGAGCACTGAGTGAGTCATTAAAAAAAACCCCAAACAACCCTACAATCGTAGAAGGCCAGGTAAGCTTGGAAAAAGTATTACTCCGAGAGGAGAGGATTTGGTTTACTCTGGTTTTGAGTAGACTGTTAAAAAAATCAAACAGCTGCTTAAAAAACATTTTGTGTGTGTGTGTACGTGTGTATTATATACGCTAAACCACTACAGAGCTCCCTCCATTAAATAGTAAGGTGCTGAACACCCAAAACGTCAGATCTCTATTTCCCCTTTTTTTTTTTTTTTTTGAAAATAAAAGTGCAGACATGCTATCGTGCTTTTCAGAGGGTTGGTTTAGAAATATATATACTATATATATAGCTAGATAACAAAATATGAACAGAAACTGGCTTTCGAGGATTGTGAGCACTTTCTCTTTAAAAAACGCTGGATTGGAAGATAAAAACTGCTCGCTCAGTGCTAAGAGGGCTAAACAAGCTGACGTGAGTACAGGAGGGTTTGGCTTTGACCTTCAAATGCCACATGCAGGTATCGGATAAGAGGCAATCTTGATAAAACACGGTGAATTAATTATTCGCCTTGTATAGTGGGTAAGTCTTTCGCCCATGGTTATCTACAGTGCAGTGGCCAGCAGGAAGTACCACCAAGACGACGGTGTGGTTTGCGCTAAGCAGTGATGAGAACAGGAAACTACCGTAGTTATAATTGTTTAATACACCCTGCCACATGTCCAGATCTAAAAGATTTTAATACCGTATGCAAATGTGCCATAGATATAGCTGCTAGCGAGTTGGTTACCTAATTGGGTCATTTTTTTTTTTATTTTTTTAATTTTTTTTTAAATTTTTTTTCTGGAAATCTTTTAAGTGGCTGTCCGAAGGTCTTAGAAGCATTAAATGGCCACAGTCAGCTGTTACTTCGTGAGCCCAGCTGAATTTCCAGGTTTTTAGCCTGACTCTTAGAGCCTTTAACTATAATAGATCCCTAAACTGGAAGTCTTACGGATGCAGAAGATCTGCAGTGCTTCCTCCTCGGTCGGTCAGCGTTTGCAGTGGGTTGTGTTACCGTTATTTTATTAATCGCTGTTCAGCAGTGTCAGCAGACCTTGTAATCCATGATGCTAATCGTAGTCGTAGGCAGCGTGTTTCCTGCAGTCTTGTAAGTCCAAATACTCTTGCTATATACAGTTTGCACGTTAACTCCCTTTTTTCCGTGACGCATGTACATAGTCACTTGAAGAGGCCTGTGGATGAAGTTGGCTTGACAAATGCAACTTCGTGAAGCTACTGCAGAAGCAAAGGGACAGCAAGAAGTGGCGATGCTGACAGATTCCCGGTACGGCACAAAGACGACGGATTCGGTGGATAAATCATCCCGAATGAAGGATGCTATCTTTGGTCACAAATTAGCTTACAGGGGTAAAAAAAAAAAAAACAAAAACCAAAAACCAAACAAAAAACCCAAAATCAAATACGGGGCGGGGAAGAAATGAATTCACCGCATCTGCACAAGTAGATATGGCAGTGTCTTCCAGTGATTATGTAGGTAATAACGTCCACACCTAGAGAAGATGAATGCTGCATACGGGATGGATGGTTACGTGGTGGTGTCGAGGGGTGGCAGCTTCTCATTTCGCCTCCTCTTTCCAGTCCTCTTTGCAGAAGTGTCTAAGAAGCTGCTGGAGGTCATGTTGGAGGTCATCCTGTGGTAGTGCTTCTGGTGTGTCTTCCAGCTCTTCTATGTGAACGTGTTTTCCATGCCGGTCCTTCATCACAGTCCTCTTCTGTGTGCTGGCTTTACTCAGTGTCGTCCTAAAACAAAAGAAAGGAGAAGAGTGTCTTTAAAAAACCCACAGTTCCTGAAGCTTTTAAAAAATGCTCCTTTTCAGCTGCAGTCTTAAGGCTTTTTTTTTTTTTTTCATTTAAAACACCACGAGAAGAACTGTGGCTGGCAGTTGAAGCCAGCTACTGCGGTCAGAGCTTCCTTATGCATTCCGAACACAAGACGCACCGCCGCTTTAACTGGCTTTCGTAACAGAAACTCGCAGCAATTCATCTCTAGGCGCTGGTGAAGCATACAGTTCTAGATGCCCAGCAAACCCATGCTGTAACACACATGCTGTCTTCGTTCAACCCTTGACTTCTCTCTCTTTTGCTCTTCCTATTCTCTCCCCTGTTCCACGGTGGGACGGGAGGGTGAGGGTGCGGCTGCGTGGTGCTCGGCTGTTGGCCACAACCCACCACAACCCTATTCATCGAGTCTTTTCAAGCGAAAGTAGACCCTTCCAGTGCGTATATCCCTTCCTGTAACAACATGTTTGTAGTAACTCAAGTAACATAGACCCTTCCAGTGCTTATATCCCTTCCTGCAACCAAAGGTTAGTAGCAATCTTTAGTACTTTTGCAAATAAAGCTTGAGATGCCGCCAGCGGTTTCACTTCAGACGCTCACTTAAATCCACTCTTTTATTATGAGTTTGTTAATCCTTGTCTAGTAACAGTGCATTGACATGCCAGGCCAAACCTTTTAATAATCGATCCGTCCTTTTTCATGATTTCTTTCTCTACTAAAGCGGGGAGCTGGACTTTCATTTGGTTACCTGTATAGCTCAAAGCCTCAAATTAAAACATAAACTTCCAGTTAAAACAAAACCCAAAAAACCTAGGACAGAAGATAATTGCTCTTCAAACCTTAGTGCTTTATATTAATGAAGTTGAATGCTGAGAAAATGATGAATAAGAGAAGCATCTGCCTGACATTTGCATCCTTTCAAATATTGCTCAAACGGAGAGATCAGTTACAGTTTCGTGCATAGGATCGTTTCATTTTACTGAAACACGTCTTCACACATGTTATTTCAAGGGACAATAACACGGGTTACGAGTGAAGCGCTCTCAGTGCCTCACAGAAAAAAGCTCTATTAATGCAATATCGCTTCTCTATTACTGAAATGTCTAAACTGATCAGAAAAAGAAAAAAAAAACCCCAACAACCAAAACCAAAAAACCCAGGAAAGGTGCTAATTAGCTGGGTAGCCATTTCTTGCTTTCAAGGACAAAGACATCAGCTTACCCAGAGCGTAGACTTAACTGTATCCGTTTCTAAAATTAGCTCCAAGCGCGCTAACACACGCATGAACTTTTTCCTTAACAGTAACCACACCCCTGATTTCCAACAACTTTACTCAAAGCCTCTATGTGGGCTTCTTTTTTTTTTTTTTAGAATCTTAAAATGTTTCACAGCTAATTCTGTCATGTTAGCCTCCACGCACACTTTATGTACTAACCCTTTTACAACACGGCTGAGGATAACAGCAGAGCTTCACGCTCAGTACCTGAGTACGAAGCTCCACCAACAAAACTCTGAACAGAGTAGAATTTGTCCCCAGGTGTGTTGTGGCACTTGGCTTAATATTTATACGTAAAAGGCATTTTTACCTCTTCAAAGTCCTCTTTGGCTGACGGAAGATCGGTAGCTAAGCTAGCATCCCCCAGGTGTTTCTCCGTTCTCTCTCCTTGCACCACAGTGGTCTTGATGACTTTGCTGACCTTCCGGCCTTCCACTGGTTCAGACTGGAATTTGGAGGCACTAGGCAAAACAGCGGGTTCAGACAGGGTCACCTGTAAGGGCAGAGAGCAGAAGTATACTGGATATGAATTACTTAATGGATGCTAAAAAGGCTTTTAGTTACTCTATCATTCTTTCTTAGTCATCGCCATAGAGAACAAGAATGTAAGTGTCTCACTTTCTACGTGCACACCTCAAAACGGCGAGCGTACATCGTGTTACCTGCTGTACAGCTCCGGAACGAGACTTTGTAGGATACGTGCCCGTTCAGACAGCGGGAACGGCCCTAGATAATTTATTCTGCTGAGAAGCTTTATGCTGGCAGGGTGAAAACTGCTTCTGGAACCCGAGCTAGCCGGAGGGTAGCAGGGACGTTGCACCACAGGCTGCCAGCCCGGCTCACCCGCCGAGTAACAAGCGGATTTGCTGTATTCACACAGGTAGTACGAACTACGGGTATCAATCCATACCTTAATTTTAAGATAGTCTTAAACATCTTACGAGATATTGAGAGATGAGTCACACTTGTAAAACCAAGGAACTCTTACAGGAGCAAAAGGCCAGAATGTTAGAATACCATGGGAAAGCGACAAGCTCGATTTTATTTGGTACAATACAAACGTAACGTATATGGGTTCCACACGATAAAGAGCAGTTCTGGTATGGTCAGCTAGCTAAAAAAAAAATAGTATTACTTTTGTTTTCTGACTCCTAGAGAATTAATTCTCATGATTAATTCTGGTGAATCGTGTTCTTAGCATTTCTAACGACCATTTGTTAAATATCGCTTCCAGGTGCTGAAAGCACGCCCAATTCCTGGCTTCTGTCACAGCCTCCGTTCTGCCGATACAAATGTCTGTAGGGCTACCTGGTGAACTAAGGCAGGAAAAGATAAACTGAAAAACACTTACCTTTTCAGGGGTTTTTTGTTGTTTTTTTTTCTTTTTCATTACCTGGCTCTACAAACAGGTTGCATGAAAGTAATACTATTATTTTTTTAGCCTCTTCATGGCAAAGAAGACACCAGTAAGTTAACCTAATGTAACTGTGTAGTTTTAGAAGGGCTTAGCTGTAGAAACCTAGAGAACATCAGATCATTTCCTCACAACATTCACTGATTTTCTTATTAGAGTAAGAGGTGTAATAACAAGTACAGACTGACCATTTATCTATAAGTCATCTTAGTAACAAAGCTGCTTTCTTTATGAATTTGGTACTTCTCACAAATCACAGAATCTGTATCCTGAGTCATTTTCAGAAAAAAACGGCCCTCCCTCCCTGCCCACCTTCCCACCCCCTGCCTTTTCCCTCTCTTTATTCTGAGGCCTCTCCATCTGCAAGAAAACCTTTAAAAGCCTCATTCAAAACTGCACGTTGTTGGCACGAGGCCGATGCCACTGTTGGCGTACTGCCGCTTTGTACCATCGCAAGGGAAGCGGAAGACCTGACCTCCGACTGTTCGCTGTCGCTCTTCAGCACAACCCGTTTCACAACTTTGGAATAGCCGTCTCCTTCTTCGACGGTGACAGGTTTTTGCGGTGTTCCTTGCATTAGGACTTCCTCTTTTTCTGTGCCATCTGGAGAAACGTATCGCCGGATGATCTTTCTAGTGACCTGAAGGAACGAAACAGAGCTTTGTCCCAAAGGAATTAACCGGAACATACGCCTCCTTTTTTGCTATACCCTATTTTCTTACTCAAAGGGCATTTTTACCTACACAGAAAAACCTACATTGATGGTTCAGTGTTTTAGTCTTTAACACATATACTCACAAATACCTGTAGGAAAGTTGCAAGTTGGCGCATCCGCCCTACTTAGGTTACCAGGCAGCAAAGCTTCCATAAAATACTGCGCAAATGGGCACAACACAGATACTGGAATGACTCTCGGAAGCAGTAGTTATTATTAGGAACAGATGTGTAGTGTTTCAAGAGAGAAAACGTACTTTGCAACCGCATGACCGCTACAGAACGTTTTCAGACTGGCACTTTCAAAACGGCTTCTGAAAGTAGGAGGTTAGCAGCTCGGCTAATGCTTAGAACCATTGTACCACCGACGGTACGAACCGCCGCTGAACTACTGAGCTAGAATTAACCCACTTAAGAGACTAAACTGGTGCTTAAGCTTTCTAGGCATTGGCAAGCCAAACTAAGAGGAGCAGAAGAGAATTTCAGGGTTCAAGACGAGATAAATTTCTCAGGAGGATGGGTGTGCATCCCTCTGCGGACGACCTGGAGCTCTACATTTTCGTACGCCATCCCAGCCCCTTTTGACAAGGTACATTTAAGCAGTTACCTCCCGCTTTGTCCGAAAGCTTATTTGCTGTGATACTCAATCAGATTGTGTCACGGATATTTAAGAGTCACAGAGGTGGGGGTAGCGCCCTCCCAGGTGGGACCTCCCCAGAAGAATACAGTCATGCTCACGCTTGCACAACGTGCCCAAGAGTATTCGGCTGGGATTGTTTATTTTAAGACGAACTGAACCCGCTTCCAGAGACATGCTATCCTGCTGAGGGTCTACGATGTTTTCTTGGGACACAGACAGAAGATGGAGTTTGCCACCAGCAGAATTCAGCCAAGTCCTAGACCAATATTGCCGGATAAATCACAGAAGTTCTTCTTCTGCCTCCACGCTGTGCAGAATTCACTTGTATAAGCAGGGTCTGAAAATGCTTGTTTTATGAGGCCATCACACAAATAAGTACTTTCTATATTCCTTGTGCCATAAAAACTGAACTGTGTGTACAGATACAGAAATTCAGGAACCTGCTCAGGAACGGCTGAGTGGAGATTTTGAAAATCTAAAGTCTGGATTTAGATGACTCTTGCAGACCTAGCCCTCCCTTAGTTTCATGAATATGAGCTAACATCGTCTTAGATAAAATTGTCGTGGTATGTTGTTTCGTTTGTTTGGTTGTTTTTTTAAAAAAAACCCAAACTGTATTTCTTAGAAGTGTGATCTATGCGGAATTTTCTTTGGCTTTAAGTGGGAAAATTAACAAAATACATCATGTTAAGTTATAAAGTGTAAACCAGAATGATATTGCAAATCAAAATACATCTTCAAACTTTGGAATCTCTCATGAACAGACATTCTTCCCACGCTCTACTCTTAAAAATCACAAAGACAATTTGGCATGTATGTGGATGTATATATCCTTCCTTTTATAGGCCAGTAAGAAGGCTGCAAGGGGCATAACTGACAATACCTTCTTTACCACTGTGTGGCCATGTTCGTCTGTATATTGCTCTTCTGTGACTGTTTCTGGTGGCATTTCAGGCATGCTATCAGCCTGTATGACAAAGAACAAAGTTTTACGAAGCAAGGCCTTCATGTAGGTAACTTGCAATAAGCAATTCTAAAATCGGTTAATTGGGTAAAGAATGAAAAACAAATTGAGAAGCGTTAGGAGGAGAAAAAAAAGTGGTCTGCAAATACTTAGAAAGGCATGCAAAGAGAAGTTATGCCACAACGGAGGGGCAAAAATACGTTAGTTGACCGTGTCGTGCATGGGGCCGAGAGGACTATGTCCTCCTCCTGCTGAGGCATCTAACGGAATTTAGAGCCGGGTTAGCAGTGTTACTATAATCCTCCCTTCAAGAAAAGGCCTTGGAACGGATTATCCAATGGCCAAGCATTACTCTGGAGCATTCCAGCCTCAGGTGCAATACCTGCCAAGTGGCTCTCTCAGCAGCATGCCCCGAGGCGTTACCGGGACCTAGCCACCACAGGCACGTGCAATCGTTCAACACTCAGTACCTGAATAATCACCCGGCGACGAACGATTCTGGTAGTGACCATCTCGTCCTCGTCCGAGCTGGTCTCCAGCCCGCCTAACTCCTCTGCTAACTCCTAGTAGAAGCATGGAAGCAGTGCTCTGTTGTAGGTGTTACTAGCAGTACTTACAGGTTCTGTCTTGTTTCTATCTAAAACCATCTTCACTTCTGAAAATTTTTGCTCGTACCTGACTTGAATCTGTGAACCATTGATGCGGGGTGGGAAGCTTTGGCCGCTTGACTATACCTGAGCTGTTCATTAGCATATTGAAAAACGAAGGACGACTCTTTGTGGTACTAATTCTATAGGATGCTCTTAGTGGTCTTAGTGCTCTGAAGGTTTCCAGAGACCAGCCTGAAATTTGTGGCATGACATCGCCGCGGGTGGACTAGAAGGTATTCCTAACACCAACTCCAGAATTCATACATATCGCATATGGTTTCTGTGTTAATTACACAGAAGATTATATGAAAGCCTTTTAATCCTCCATACCGGGAAGTACATAGTGCAGCATGTGGACAGTAGGACTACACGGTTTTAACTGGAGGACAATAGCCTTGGCACTGGAAAGATCAAGACAAATTAGTAACAAGTGTTGAAGTTCTTCTCTCTCCTGCATAGGGAAGAATTAAAAATTTAAATAAAGAGGTCAGAAGGCAAAGAGAAGCTGAAAAGAACTGCTTGGGAAATATCAATGGAATAAAACTGTATCTCTGAGGGCAGCCTTTCCTACAGCAGCCATTGTATTGAGTCCTGTTGCAGCTAATCTCTCAACATCTGAGTCATCCTACACACTTTATATTCAACCTTTTCCTGAGATCTCAGAGGCAGAGCTCTGAAACTCTTCATCCTAGAGGCGGTACCTTTGGCAACATAAACAGCAAAGAGCGAGCAGCCTGTTTCTAGGTGAATGTCAAAACAGGAAACAATTTCTCCTCAAGTAGAACTGTCCTTCCTCTGCCCTAAATTCACTGATAAAACTCATTTTCTGCCCAATTAGGCCTTCTCCTTCTTGTCCACTTAGAACAGGCAAACCAAGCTGTTTATTCCTAAACCTTTATCTGCCAAGTAATTTAAATTCCCCACTGAAAGCCATACAGTTGCTTTATTTCATTGCCTCTTGATGTCTTCCCCTCTCCAAGAACTGCAGTGAGGTTCCTTCGTCTTACACAACCAATGACCTACCTCACATAGTTTTTGTTCTTCTCTTCCATCTCCTGTCTCCGTTTCTCTTTACTGCCTGCCCGCTACATAAACACCATTCTCAAGTTCTTTTCTTCCAGTACATCCTTAGTATTCCGCAGCATCTCGCCTTTCTTCATCAGCTTTTAACGCTACTGCTTTGTCTTTCGATACATCTGGTTTTCAGCTTTCCCTTGTACATGGTTTCTTTCTACGCCTGTTATTTACCATATTTCTCTCTCTCACGTGCATGGCCGCAACTGGCACAGGCCAAAGGACCAGTAAGGGTAACAGAACCAGAATTACAGTCTAGGCTTTAGGCTCTGGGGTTTGCTTCAGCTTTGAAAACCTCTATACAAATGACTACAGCTAGTCCTTATAATCACTGAGGAAAGGAGAAAAGACTCAGTTGCAGATGGGGATTAATTAGGCCAATTAAAATATTCTCATCTTAAGGAATGAACAAGACAAAAACTTGTTCTTTTGTGTCAATTACTTTGAGGCAAAGTTGTTATTTACCTTTTCTAAAGATTCCTCTTCATAGCCTCTTCCAAACTGTTCCGCCTGCTCATCAGTTGACTCCAATATCACTAGACTAGTTCTCCTTGGAGAGAGGTCATCCTGGTGGAGTTGGGGGTCCTCGGGCTCTTGGACGATGGGAGAGTCACCCCTCTGAGCAGATGATGGGGGCTGTGAGGATGGTTTTTCTCTCTCTTCCTTTGTCGCACTGAAGGGCGCAGATTTTTCGCTGGCTGCTTTTCCAGTTACTGGTGCTGTAGACTGCTCTGTTCCTGGAGTTGTGACGCTGTGAATTACAGGTTCAAGGGAAGTTTACTACCGTGCGGTGCTTTCCAATTTCCACGTACACCGATTAAATATTCTTAGGTCGTCTGTCATCTAGCAACGTCTAGAAATAACTGACACTCCTTGACAATAACTACGAACAACCTGGTTAGGAATCTCTCTCATCATCCCGACCCAAGAAAATCTCCAAACGGATGTCCAAACGTTGCACCCAATTCTGCAAAACTTGGTCTTTGTAAAGGATTTACGTGAGCTTTGCTGTCACGTGCGCCCTCGCAAATCTACGTATTAGCTATTTTTTTAGGGGGGAAAGAGGCTGGATCCCTACAGGTGGATGTGAAGCAACTACTACATTAATTACAAGTTATACAGCTGTAGGGGAGGGGACACCAACTTTCAGGCAGAATTCTGGGGCCTTAGCAAACAGAAATTTAGTAGAGATTCTTATTTTGTTTGTAATGTTATTTTCAGTGTTGAATATCGCTGTGTTTTAATTCCTGCTGCAAGTTATTTAAACGTATTGTTACATATGTTACTATGTAACCTATATAAAGGTAATACACATATTAAAGCATATGTACGTGCAATATTTTTCTGTTGCATATGGGTGAATAATAGTGACGTCAGATATTAAATTCTCATCGAACTGATTTTTATGAAGTAACCTTATAATTCTAATGCTAACTCAAAAAGGTCACTTCTGATTTGCACTAACTGTGAAAACATTACCTGCTTCACCACCTAGAATCTTCTTTTGAGGTTGACTTCTCTTTTTTCAGGTATTGTGGTAAAAAGGAA
>VXBL01009154.1:486807-534678 GCA_013400195.1 Aramus guarauna | reverse complement strand
AAAAAAAAAAAAAAAGGACAACTATGTCCAAACTGGCGGAATTACAGCCTGAAAAATAGTGAGCCTGCAAAAATGAAATCTTCTGCTTCTAAAACTTCTTTGCTAGATCCTTTGGAGCTAGCAGCTACATGCCCTCCTTCCCCCCCCCCACCCCCGGCCTGCTAAAACCTGAGGAAATTGTTAAATTTTAATACTAGGAATCCAGATTCCCTTCTCCGTAACGAATCCCATGAGTAGATAACAGTAATAGAAAAACTTGCGTGTATGTTTTTTTCCCTGAAACAAGCTGGGTTTTGACAATTTGTCGTGCTCCCCCAAGTACTGCCCTTGAAACAACTGTGCTGTAAAGAAAAGGTTTCACTGTAGTCTAAGTTAAACAGTACCGATCCAGCCTTGGTTTTCATATTCACCAGGCTATACATAGTATTGTATAAGTCCTCTTAGTATGTGTCCCTTATGAGATATTTAAATCTACCCCAATTTTCCTCCTAGTTCAAACTACAGATGAAGTGCAATGATATCCCGTCATCGCTATTCTCATTTAGTAGTGGCGATATTGTCTCAAATATATTTTCTATTCCTCAAACCCATTCATTTCCTCATGCAGCTCATTAGGCAGTCCTGGTATTTTGCCTACCAGTGCAACACAAGTCCTCTACCTTGGATGCTGTTTTCTGTCTCCCACACTCTCCCCTGGGGGTAAAGCGTATCTTGAGCAAAAGAATCTCCAAAAGACCAGTTGCTGGACTCAGCTGCGCTTTGTTGGGAGCTGCATCTCCACATCCAAGCTAACCGCTCCCAGGAAAACCACCTCTTTGGAAGGGGTTCCTTGATATTTTCCTAGCCTGTGGATACCTGAATCAACCCCGTGTTGAGTTATCAGCGTGGGCACACGATTAGGGATGGTGAGAAGAGAAAAACTCAATCTTTTTCAAGTTCAAGTTCCTTTCCAAATAAACCAACCCCTCTGACAGTCCCAAACCAGAATTCAAGGCTTTGCCGTGCAGGTCTTCTAAATGTATACTTTATTGTGTGTTGTTCCCTTAAGTACTTTTGCCTTGTCTGTGTAAAACCCTGTTTCTGTTCCTTTGGCCACCTGAAATTTACTTTTAAAAATCTAGTTGCTAAGAGGCGGTTATGAGTTTTGTAAGTAATGACTAAGTTGAAAATTTTTGCTTCAATCGAACAAGCCATCCTGAAGTTGAAGACAGGCCGCTCTAGCATTAATTCCATTAAGTTTAACATGACTTGCCACCTAACAAATGAAAAATATACACAGTTTGCAAAAAAAGCCCCCCCTCTAGGTTATCCCTCTTTTCTTTTGTACGTACTAGACTAGATTATCACTTTATGTCCGCAGTGACAAACTGACTTTCTCTCCCGATCCTTAAGGCTTCCTCCACACAGATGAAAAAGTGAAACCTGCAGTAGGAGCTAAAGAACTGGTGTGCACAATTGGAATAAAAGTCTAGTGAGTTCATCTGGTTCAAAGAAGACAGTAAAATCCTCATGTTATCCACTCCACATAGGTTTCATTCTGGTCTTTGGACACTTACAAATATTCATGTTGTGAAGCAGATGTTTTTTCTGGCACATCTTGGGGTTTCCCTGAGAATTCAGCTTCTACCTGTTCCTTCTGTGCTTGTCTCAGGAGCTCAGCCATTGATACTTCTGCCTCACTCCTGGGAGTACTGTCCTGAAAAGGAGAATAACTGACAGATACATCTTCCTCGGAGACAATAGGAGGGTGTTCAGCTGGGTCGCTGTCTTTAGATATTCTGTGTTGTTCTTCTTCCTTATGTCTTGAACTGTACACTTCTTCTTGCAGTGCAGAAAACCCTTTGAAAAAGAGAGAGATGAGAAATGTCGTTACAAGTCTTACTAGAACGCAGGAAGTCCTTTTCATTCTCCGTGTGCATTTAAAATCCCCGGATGGAACATATTACCTGGAATTTTTAGACACCTTGTGTAGGAGAGGACATAATCTCGCTAAGTAGCTGAAGGAACATTGGATTACCCCTATTATTGGCAAATAATGAATCTTGACAGTAACAGGCAAAATAAAATTTACCCAGAAATTTACTTAGACTAATTAATCTTGAAACCCTCAAAGTATGAAACAAGATTCACAAAAGGCCTTTTCCAGGAGACTAGGATAGGTTTTAGTGGCATTTTTTTGCCCATCCGTTATGTATCTGCGTATGGAAAAACATAACGGAAGTATGGACAAAGAAATGAATACAGGACTAAGGCGCAAGAACTAGCTAATTTACGTGCTTCCCATCATATAAACGTAGCCACCCACCCCCACCCTCTAATCTCAAAGCAAGGGTTCTCATTCTGGGGAAAAAAAAAAAAAAAGAAAAAAAAGTAAAATAACAGATGTGTTTCTGTTCCACAGGCTTCAAGTCACCAGCTTGGGCTTTTTTTTTTTTTTCTTCTTTCTCTTTACTACTAGCCGCATTCACTAGGAACCTATTGAACTCTGAAGAATAGCCTGGGGGAAAACATAACTGCTTGTACTGAGCTTGAGCAGGACAGGGAGGTTAACGCTCTTAAACTAATCAGTTGTGATATTAGAATGCTAATTATAGCAAACAACCTTCTGTCGCTACGTTCTCTTAAAGATGGAGAGTTTCCAGCTGTCCGCAAACTTTATGGAGCTACTAGTTCAATAAAAAGTCAAGGATGTAAAAGCATCACATCCAGAAAAGCCGATTTTATTTCACATAATTTGGAGGCGTGTCTTTAGTTTACAACCATTGATTTAATCTACTGAACTTTTAAACTTGAGAAATCCAACAGCATCATAGCAGAATTACAATATCCTGGACACTTGAATCCAAAGGTTTTTCCAAAGCGTGGGGTAGTTTTCCTTTTACAAATCTTGGTCTAATCCTAACGCAACCTTCTTAACTTTTATCAAAATATTTGTACACGCCAAAAAACCCCAACAAACTGGGCATGAGTACTTGCAGTGTTTGCAGTAGTTTCTAACACTCCTCTATTTGCTTTATAAGAATCAGCTAATGCAGAGATCTTTTACCTGGTGCATTAGTGACCTGTATGATGTCATGCTTGCATTCATCCCTATCATCTGTGCTTTCAAAATGAGATCCTCATCAGACTTAACCGATTATCCTAGTCCAACATTTCAGGACAGAAGCTAGTGCTTAGCTGAGAGAACCTGGGCAGTCTGGATCGGGAGACGTTTACCTTCACTGTGGTCCAGTCCTATCGTTTGTTCGATTTCTGCGTAGGTGCGAGTGCCGTGGACCTGCATGGAGTCTATGCCGCTGGTCTCCATTAGGTGAACGATATCCATTCGGTTGATTTTTGTGAGACAGTGGGTAAGATTTGTATCTGTGGCATTAGAACGACACCATGTAGCTGAGTTAAGAATTTCACATGCTCTCTCCCTTCTGTTTTCCATATGAAGGACATATAGAGGATACTGAGCAATATAACATCGTATATAAAATACAGACACATTTAGAAACATTGCTATGTAAAATCTGAAATTAACTGAAGGGCTGCCTATAAAAATTACCACTCATTTTCTTCTTTTTTCTTTAACAAACTTGTTTAGTTTCCCCAAACATTTTTCCGGCTAGGAAAAAGAAGCCTCAGTGTTTTTCTGCTCTTTCTTTGCTGTAAGATGTTCTGCCTTGCGCTCAAATGAACAAGATTAAACCATTTGCTCTGAGAATGCCGTGTTACGCAGACAAGCTTAAAAAAAGTTACGTACAATGTATAGTCATTCTTTCTATAGCCTAAATTTTCTTTTTGTGATTACAACACAGATCTGTCACCTCAACTAGCAAACTGGAGACAGTTATATGTACTGTAACTGGCAACGAACCTGTTGCGTGGCTCCCATCCCTTTCAAGCCAATATTTGAGGAGTGCATGGCTCTGGTCTTGAAGCGAATTAGGATTTTCAATTCGGATCTGGTGAATTTGCTCTTCTGTGAAATCCAGTTCTCTTGCTAGCTCTGAAAAAGAAATCCATCTCTGTAAAGAAGTCTTTTCCTCTTTCCCCCCGCCTTACATCTCTTTTTGGCCATCAGCAGCCAAGTTGATTACAAACTTTTTCGCAAGCAGATTCTCTCTGTTGCGATGTCCATCGTGTGTTACCCTGCCCTCTCTAAAATGCTATAAAACATTAATGTCTATTTGGATGAGCATCTGTTTTTTCTAGGTTTGTTTTCAGAACTGTCCATTTATATAAAATTTTCAGCTAATATTCCCAATCTGTTACATTGCACAGGTTCAAGTCCTACTGATTTCAAGATAATCCACGTTCCACTGCTCCCAGTCTTCTCTACAGATTGAAATAGAGGACAGGAAAGGAAGAGGTGAGTAACATAAGCAGAAGTATCAGTGGTATTTTGTATATATTCTGAAGATGCTTATAAAAGCAGCACAGAGCACAATCTTCGCTATCAAGGAGTTCACATTTTTTTCTCTGGCATACAACTCTTCTTTAACTCCTAGAGCCTTGACTATTTTCAGGAGCGTGGTACTGCTCTAGGGACAGATACAAAAAAGCTTAGACCCGACTTAATTTTTTTAATAGCAATTTTTTGTTGGATTGCACAGTTTGACACAGCATCGAGATTTCTGCACAGCGCTTTTTCTTTGTAAAGACTTTTGGGCTGACTTTCAGTGACAGACATCTGCATTTCATTCTGCCCTACTTTTGCCTGTCCCCAGTAACGTTAACTACCTCAGATCTATTAAATCCACAATATTAAGGTGAATGTTACAAACAGGTCCCTTTTTCTCTCTTTTTTCCTCAGCACAGCTCTGTAGAAATGAAGCTGATTTCATTTATCCCTGTAGTGGCCTTCCAGCTCGGGAGTTCCAGAACACAGATGCTGTTTATTAACGTATTCATTTATTTTCTAGCCAGAGTTGTTGCATTTTGCAAGAAAGAGTAGGATAACATATGCCAGCTCTTTGTCACGCACTCGTCCTAGGAGTCTCCGCATCTGAGTTCTTACTTGGGAGGCTATAGGAATCTTAGTAACCAGAAGACAGTAAGCTACGGAAATATTTCTACAAAACATCTTTAGATAGTCAGGAAATCATCTGAAACACAAAAAAAAAAGCGAGGAATGCTTCCCTCCTTTCTCTCCAGTGTAGACAACATGCATTTTACCTGTCCAGCTGAATCCAAGATGATCAGCGATGTGGGCCAGTCTTTCCTCTGTCCTTTCGTGATCATCCTGTTGATCTAAAGGTCAAAGAGAGCCACAAGTTGCCTTTTACAAGTTAAAAAACATTTTCATAGGTGATATAGCTCAAGAAGGGAAAGCGCTTTTTTTTTTTTTCTAACTGCTGTAATCTAAATGTGGACAGGCTGTTGCAACTGGGTAACTAAAGTGAGGACTGTACATCCTCAGGTTAAAAAAAAACCCAAACAAAAAACAAAACAAACAAAAAAAAAGCAGTGTGATTTTTCAAAAAGCACAGGACTATCTACATTTTCCATTGGAAAAATCAGGCTTTCACGTGAAAATCTAAACAAGGACTTAAGTGCCTACTGTGCCTGTTCTGGCCAAGCATTTTATTCTAAAGCTTCAGTCTAACTTTATTTGAAGACTTCAACTACGTCAAGAGCCATAATTTTCCATGCCTCCTTAGTAAAGGCCAAGGTTGAAAAATTCATCTGGACCGGCGCTTCTAATTACGTTCTTTCTGTTGTAGGGAAAATTTTGTTCAAACAGTCCATACGGCACTTCATATCATGGTTTCTATTTGAGATATTGTTAATTTAAGTGGGTCTGACCCTTTCAACGAGGGAGCGCTGCAAAATACTTACAATGAAGGCAAGGAAAAATCAGGTGTTCGTTTGCCAGTCTCCATTTATTTCAGTAAGTGAGACTGACTCTTCCTCCCATCCCCAAAGCTCATTTGAGGATGGCAGAATTTGAGTTTTGATCTTCCCTGAATTCACACGTGGATTGCGGTATCTCAGATTCAGAAAAATGCTTAAGGTTAATGATATACGCATGCTTCATTTTAGCTACTGGATTTCCATCGTGGCTACTCAGTAGTAGCACACAAGTAGGTGAGAAGAAAATCAAACACCAGAAAACTTGTACCAAAGTTACTGGCGACACAGAATTTTCTTGAGACAGAGATGGTCAAAAAAAGGAATGTGAAAAACTTAATCACTTCAAACTTCTGCAGATTTCTTTGTGTAATGACCCAAAAGAAAATGAACGTCTCAGTTTCAATCAATGCCCAAATATTTCATTATTAGTAAAAAATTATTAGTTAAGAATAGGGCCAGGGAAAGCCAAAAGCCAAAATGCGCATGACCTGAGCAATCAGTTTAATGGTAAAACAATGCATATTTTTAGAAGTGTTTTTGTTTATTAAGGTAACACTTCCCATAAGCATTCATGGTTTGCAATCTTGAGATTGTTTCACAGACAAGAAAAATACAGACACAAACACAAAAACCAAACACGGCTCACAGGGGAAAAAAAACCAAAAAACAACAAAACACAACTAACCACCAAAAGCTTAAAAGAAAATGCCACGCACGTTACACGTGTACACAAACATACATACGCGCACACACACCCCAAAGAAAACAAAAGAACCAAAAAGTTTAATTCATGACATGCGTCGCACAGGGAATCCCAGTCGTTGGCAAATACCTTCAGCATGGTCATGGACATTTTCGTCAGGGATACGTTCAATCTGAGTCTCTACAGACTCATCCCAAATGGGTCTGGTGTCAAAGATGTCTTCAGGAACTGACTGCTGAGTCTCACTGGATGGCACATTTTCAATAACTGAAACTTCTAGGGCGCTACTGCTTTCATCATCTGAAACTAATTCTTGTTCTCTCTCTGACTGTGTGAGTCTTTCCACTAATTTAGAAGCTTCATCACTAATTTCTTCAAAGAATTCTATGGAGTTTTTGTAAAGGTCAAAAAAATGTTCTTTACTGTCTTTTGTGGGACTAAAAGCACCGCGGGAGCCTGTGGTGCTTCTGCTTTTAACTGGCAACCGTGATGAAAATACCTTAGGTCTTGCTGTTGTTGCCTCATCTGAGTCTAGCTCAAGCTTCATCTCTCTCTCCCTCTCCCTGGTCTCTGCTTCTGCCTCTGCATAACTCCTAGCTTTTATCGAACGTTTAGTCTTTGGGTCCATGGGAACGCTTGCATCAGATTCAGATTTACTTCGGTTATCTTGTTTCATGGGTACTTTGCTTGTCATGTCAAGAGCTTTGGGTGACTCTAGCTTGCGGACAGATGTGTCTGTGTATGGATATTGTTGTTCGGCTTTTTGGAAAGCTGCTTTGACAGGAATTTTAGACTTTGGTTTTGCTTGGTCATCTTTTCCTTCACACTGCAAACTGTCTAGGAAGCCATCTGTGGGAAGGCTCTCGTTTTCCAGTTGTTGCAAGGATTGCGATGCAGCAGCAGCTGTTCTTACAGGAATTTTGGATTTGCTTTCACAAGAAGGCACTCTCTCCATTAGAGCAGTAGGGATTTCAATCACAGATCTCTCTTCCTCTGGTGAAGAGTCTGGGGACTCATCACCCTGTTCAGAAGAAACTAATCTAGTGATTTTGGAAAAATCTAATTCACCTTCTACTACAGACTGCTCAGGAGAGATTGGGCAAGGCACCTGACTGCTATCAACCGTGTCAGTCTCCGTTCTGGAGAGGGGCTCAGCTTCAGAGGCAGCAGTTTCTTTCTTTGGTGATTTTGAAGAAGCTGAAATACCCATTTTAATTGGGATTCTGGATTTAAGATCTGCTTTTGCGGTGCCTATGCTGACACCTTCACCCGTCATTTCTTCTGATTTATCGCTAGACTCAGACGCTGGGGGTGAACATTTCAATGCATCTTTTTCTTGTATATCCGAGTCCTCTGAAGCTGAAGGTGTAAATGGATCTGGTGAGCTCTTCAGCTCAGAAGATTCCACCTCTGCTGCTTCTTTCGCTTCTTCAGATAAAGAAACTTCTTCCTGAGGCTGCTGCCCCACTTGGAAGAAGTGAAAGCTTTCATCTGGATAGTTCCTTTTGGTCATGTCGATGGCGCCACTTCTAGTCATTTCAAACAACTTTCCTTCCTGAAAAAGAAAAGGATTTTGTTCACTAAGTGGCGTCCCTTCTTCGGTAGGTGTTCTGGCCGGTGTTGTATCAGGTGTTGTGCCTTGTGAGCGCCTGTCTACCATCAACCCAAATATCTTTTGCTCCTCCTCTTTCACCCGAGCTTCAAAAGCTTCATCATCTTCACGTATTTCACTCCACATGTCAGAATCCACGTCAGTTTTAGTGATGACAACTTGACTGCTCAGTTGGTCTGTTTCATCTTTTATATCCTCAAGGGCAGATTCCACTAATTGCGTGGAATCTGATGCTGAAGACCTTTGGGACTTTTTCTGAAACGCATCCTCCGGTTTTGGCTCTATTTCCATATATATTTCCTCCGAAGAGTGATGTTCGCTACCTGCGTCTCTGCTAAGTAAAGCTTCACCAGTCTGATCTTTTCCTTCTTCGACCGAGTAGTTTTCCCTAGATAGCAGACTTCTACCAGATCCTACCTCACTTTCAGAGTCAGTAAAAAAATGTTCAGAAGACACATTTTCATAAGGGCTTACTATATAAGGAGCGCTACTTTCAGCAGCGTCTGCTACACAACTTTCAAGTTCCACTGTTTCAGTGGTAAGGGACGAATACTCTGGTTCCTCAGCATGCGTATCTCTTTGAGATGTTTCAAAATCTGTGTCCGCTTTTCCCAAATCACTTCCCAAAGCAGAATGTTCGGCGGTATCATCTTCAGGCCGTTTGCCATCTTGTGGTACAGAGTACTCGGTAGTACTGTGTCCACAAGAACCATCGCCTACTTTCTCAGACGCGGCTCCTGTAGCAATGAGATCTGTGTGTGTTAACAATGCACTGCTTTTGACATCTTTTTCAGCAGTATCACATTGCTGTAGTGTGAGTGAAGACTCAATGTGAACTTCTTTTTGAGAACCGTCACCAATGGAACGACACAAAGAACCCCCAAATTGTGTGACTGGGGCATTGGGACTAACTGTCTCACTGTCATCTGTACTGTCACATTTTGATTCATCGGTTTCTGCTGATGCACAACCATCAGAATGACAAGTGCCTGATTCTCTTGTGGAAGCCTTACAGCTGCCACCAAGTGCTTCCTCTTTGTCATCTTCTGTTGGCTTATCCTGGTCTGCTTTAACTGCACCTATCCTGAAAGAGCATTGTTTTGAATCAATGGGTTGAAAACCTGCTTCGTCGGGGCTAGAACTGGAGTCAATACTGGAGGGTAACGGTGAGGGTGGCTGCACTCGGATCACAGGCTCCACTAAGAGGCCTGAGTCAGCTTCTTTTTTTAGCTGAGTCAGTTCTGGCTCGCTTTCTGAAGAGGAAGAACTTTTTCTAGATTCAGCTGCAGACATCACCACTGTAGGTATATCTTTTTCTTCTACAGGTGTTGACTTTGGTTCTTCAGCTTCACATGCAGCTTCTGAATGAGCAGCTACGGAAGATTCATCTTGCTTGCAATCCTTTTTGTAACCTCTTTTCTTTTTTGCTTCCTGTTCCAATTCATCGAACGTTTTGATTTTGGTCACCATTTTAAACATCTCCTCTTCAGGGGTGAATCTCTTCTTTGGCTCACTTTCGGAATCATCCTCTGGTTCTTCACTGACTTCAGGGATCACGGCTGACTTTGGTATGTTTGACAGTGCCTGTGAGTCTGCTGTTTTAGGTGTGATTTCATAGCTAATTTCTTCAGAACTAGGAGTTTCAGGTGAAAGAGGACTTTTCCCTGAACTCTCCATGAGGGATGTTTGCTCTAGACTGTCGTCATCAGCACTTCCCTCAGGGTCACGGAGAATCCTGGAACGCACCGATGCCAGCTCTGGGCAGGTTTCTCCTTTGCTAAGAACAGATTGAAGAGGACCCTGCCCCAAAATACCAGCCTTCACTGTTTGTTCTACAGGGCTACTTTCAAGGGAGTCACAGCAGGGAGACTCTTTCATAGGACTGGGCTCCAAAGAATCAGGCGTTTTGTGTGATGAGTTATCTTCTAGCACTGGGCTTGCTTCCAATGAGTCTTTATGACTTATAGCCAAAGAGTCATCTGCAACTGGGCTAAAGCTTTCACTATCATGGCTAGCAAGTGAAAGTTCCAATTTCTGGGGGCTTCTAACCACAACACGACGTTCACAGGTTATATCTTTTTCTTTCTCTAAAGCAGTGTCATGTGTTTCAGAAGACTTAGTTAAATGTGCAGTGGTTCTGGATTCTTTATCCCTGCTAATATCTTTCATAATGGAAGCTGAGCTACTTTCTTTAAGTTTATCAGCCTCTTCTTCAGAGGCTGTAGGTATAAGCTCTTCTGATACATGGTCAGAATGAGACTTACTAGTCTCAGTGACAGCATCTAGCTGTCTTTCAGTAATACCTTTTTCATCTTCCTTTGGAGAGAGTTCCTTCGGAGAACATGTTTCTGCTGTTGTGTGTGCTCTAGCTGCTCCTTTGGCTTCTTCAATTTGCCCATCAGTTTTCTTTGGTGAGAACGAAAGGCTTTCAGGACTTGTTTCTGGAGTCTCTGCCAGACCCTCGTGCTTATAGCTTTCCTCAGAGCTGATCTGAGGGGTTCCATCAAGAAGGCTACCTGGAGAATCAGCCACGCCTTCGTGTTTAAGGCTCTCTGAGCTCCCGTCAAAGGCAGCACTTTGCAGAGAAAGAGCGGGAAGGAATCCATCTTTCACATACTCTGTGGGGAAAGCAACGCTGAAAGGACTGGTCAGTACTTGCTCCAAGTTAAGCTCTCCCTCCTCTGTCACTGAAAGGTGTCGGAGCTGTTGATATTTGTCATTATCCTCCAGTTCTTCCTTAATGACATCAGAAAAGTCTGTTGAGGTTTTTCTGTCGGGGCTGATCTGGAAGTCAGTATCTCCGTGGTCATCAGAAGTCCTGCCCTTCACAACTGCTGTATCTTTGGCACTTTCATCATCAAATACCGGAGGGAGAGGTTCAGTTGGTTTTTTGCTGCTCTGCTCTTTCACCTGCTCTTTACCTACAGCTTTCTTGGGAATTTCAGCAGCAGAAATTTGCATTTTCCCTTTTTTTGATTGTGGCTCTTTCTCTGCTTTTGTTACCGTGCTCTGTTTGTCCTTCTGTTTGTCTGTCTTGTGGCTTGATACTCGCCTGGTTTCGCTTTGTGAAGAAATTGGTTTTCTCCGGGTCGTTTCCTTCTCAGGGAGCTGTTGCTTCTGTTTGACAGACTTGTGCTCAAACAGCCCAGATATATTCTTGGATGGGTCTTGACCTGACTGGAAGGCTTTCATCAGTTCACGAACTGACATGGTCTCTTCAAGTCTTTCTGTCTTAGAAGAAGGCGAGACAGGCGGTTGTGCTTTGTGTGCTACCGGTTTTTTGACTTGCGCTGGTCTTTTAGAAGCCTTTTCAGCAGTGCCTTCTCTTGTTTGAATTCTGACAGGTAGTTTTGACCGTACTTTTTGTTCATCTTCCACTCGTTTCTGAAGAGCTTTAACTTTATCTTTTATTGAGCCAATAGGAGTTTCCTCTATAACAGGGGACACAGCTTTAGCCTCAGGAGTGGCTGTCACCGTTAAGCCAGGTTCCTCACCTAGCGACTCATCTGAAGTAAGCTTCACTAGTCCTGGTTGTTCTTCGCTGCTGTGCATCTTGCCTTCCTTTTGCTTTTGCTTGTCTCTTAATTTTGTCCTAAGTGGCTTTTTAATTTCTAAGGCTGGCTTGTGTTGCTCCTGCGGACTTAGCCTTTCAGTTGTCGGAGATTCTTGTCCTTTTTCAGAATCCCTGCTTATTACTACAGCTTCAAATCTCTCTTCTACTAAGTCTTCTTGTAAGGCTTGTGGCTGTACCTCATGAAGAGAAACGTATGTTTTTAAATCCTCTGCAAGGTAATCTACCATTCCTGTCATATCTGATTTCTCCGTTTTTGTTGTCCCTTTATCTATCCTGACTTCTACACAGGTAGGTTCAGTGACTTCAACAGGAGCGTTTCTTCTGGCCTCTTCAATTTCTTCATCGCTGACAATCACCCATTCTTCTTCTTCTACGAGTTCCTGTCTGGAAAGGGACTTCTGCAAAGCATGTTCTTCTCTGGTATAGGATCCACCTCTCAGAATTTCATTTACTTTTTCTAAGTCTTCTTTCACTCTCTCAACTATTTCAAAAGGCTCTCCTGGCTCTTCTTCAGTGGGTTTTCCAAGATCTTTCACTTTAATGGAGCCTGATTTATCAGAAGGGTCAGTTGTCAAGATGGCAGTCATTTTGATCAAATCTTGTTTCATCTCAGAAACTTCAGACAACAGGTCTGGACTGGCTAGTACAGGGACTTCATTAACCAGATGGCTTTTCAGGATAGATGTTTCTGTAGATTCTGTCTCGTCATCTTTGATGCGAATGGAAAACATTGAAAGTAAAATGGAAATCAAAAATAGAGATTGGAAAATGTAATCAGGACTGAAAATGACAGTCTTTGGTTGCAGTGGTGGGAAGGTCAACAAAATGGGCCGGGAATGGTGGATCCACAAGATCTGAGGGTACAAGAGCAAAGCAAAGCTAACAGGGGTGGGGGGGAAACAACCAACCAAAAAAAACCAAAACCAAAATCCAAACTGAAAAGGAAAATGGCAGGAAATAACTTGCTTAAATTTATCAATATAGCACAACCACACATACATTGTCAAAGCTGTAACAAACCAAATCAGGACACCACTAAAAAAAAAAAGCCAAAACAACAACAAGAAACTTTAAATTAAAAACAGAAGAAACACAGTGAATTTACACAAAGATAGGCATCTCAAGATTGTTCAGATGTTACAGATCAATGTTCAAATAAAAATAAACAAGAAAAAAGGGGGAAAGCATTAGAACTGATTGAAAGTCGATTTCCTCTAAGAGAAAGCCAGTGTTAGCAAACTGTCAGAATAACATTGAGTTAACATTTTTTTTTTCTTAATGACCAAAATAAAAACTTAAAAGTAATTCTGCAGTCATCTAAATTATGATCAAATATGTAGAAATCTGAATCAGCTGCAAACCGGCATTTCATCTAAGGGGATTTCACACCTAAACAATGAAACAAATATTCTTTTGTTTAAAGAGGCATGGTCCTTTCCTTGGAACATCCTCATTGACAACTAATGAATTGACTGAGGAAAGAGAAGACAGAGAAGAAAAGGAGAGATAATAAGAAAAAACTGTGAATCAACTTAGAAGTGATTTCAAAGTTTTATACAATGTAATGTATGGCAACCAAAAATCAGAGACAGTCACACTAGACACATACATACAATTCATGTAAGGCAAGTTATTTCCATGCAAAGCAAAGGTGTTGCAAATGCTGCTGGGTATGTAGCTTCAGTTAAAAAAAAACCAAACAAAACAATAGCTCTAAAAATTAATCATATAAATTAAAGGCACATGAAAATATTGTAAAACATACTGTGGTGAAATATTTGCCAATCGATATACAGTAAGTAGGATGTAATTAATTCTCATTATGCCGTAACTACCTGCTGGGAATATTTACTTGCAGGAAGGACTACTAGAAAATGTATAACGGACAGAATGAAACATTGGAGGACTGAAGCAAGTTACGAACAGAATGCAATGCTTGGAAATTATAATTGTATTTTTTCTTTTTTTTTTTTTTTTAAAGGTAGTACCTCACATAAAACTTCACACATTTCTGCACTCCAGTCTAAAAGTCAAATGCAAACAAGGAGAACCTAAGCAGTACATAATTATGTGTATTTCTTTGTAAAAAATACCCATTTTGCTACACTATTCTCTCGTGAATGCCAAATGTTTGTGCTGTACATTAATTATAACCCGATTGCTGGGGGTGAATTTGGTGCCGAACCTTTGGTGCTTCGGTGCTGCTGGTTTTAGCGTGAACTATCTAGCGCATACTGAAAGGGTATCTACTGATTTTGTAGCTTTGTGATACAGATTTTCAGAAATGTCAAAGGGATGACTATCTCACTGGGCGGGCAAGTTAATTAGCCGGAAGCAAAGAAGCTTAACAGTCATATTTCACCACAGTAAAGGGCAGGGGGGCGGGGAGAAGGGTTAAACATCCTGATTGCTTTGGACAGTATCACTTTTTTTTGCATGTATTTCATGAGTTTAATGAAATATATCGGGGTATTAATTGTGTTTTCATGAAAAATGATACTGTCATTTATCTCCAATGTGAGGCAACAATGGGTGTCAACGAACGGACGACACAAAAAATGGAAGGATGAGCATTCATACAAGCAAAATAGCAATAGCGGGATCGCTAGGGATGTCAAAGGAAAGTAAATGCTTAGATGAACTGTTTTAAACTGTATTACTTGTTAATTTATATATTAAAATGTATTTAATTGGATAGCTGCTTTGGTATTAAATTCTTTTCTATTACGTTTTTAAAGTATTGGTATTATTAGCAATAGCAGTTAAAGCTTAGCTCTCTTTCATGCTTATCTTAATTCTTAACCATCTTCCATACAAACTGCACTGTAACATTTTCCAAGAAAAAATTAAATCTTACTTTTTTCTGAAGTCATATCAACCTGGAAAAGGAAAAAGGGGGAAATGTAAAAGTTCAAATATAATCAATAAATATGAAGTCACTAGTGAAGTAGTTACAGGTTGAGTCAAATCCACGAGATGAATGGAGACACACAGATTCATTGACTTACATGGAACCGAGAATGTATTTAAAATAATGGTAAAAGCATGGCTTAATTTATTTAGTGTTTCTAATAACAGAAAAATGGTTACTTTGCTATAGCTATGGTCAAAAGTAGATGCAAAATGTGGCAATGTGGGTTTTTTTAAATGCGACTAGCAGTAGAGAGGACCCAAACTTTCGTATGAGTGGGTAATGTTGTTGTGTTGTTCTCAATTTATGTCCTCGCAGCTAAAGCAAAAAAGCCCAGTAAGGTCATCGGAAGGCATACGTCCCATCCGAAAGGCAACCAGTATGCTTTATACATAGTTTCATCGCACATATTCCTTCTGAGATGACGGTTTGCATTTTTGCCTCTGCGCTTGTGTGCGATGACGAAAAGCAGGCGCAGAAATGACCGCAGACCTGCTGCCGCCTAAAGCAAGAACTAGGACTTGATGCCACTAATAGCTATTGACACCTCTAATGGCAGCAGCGATGGCCCTCAGAGGTCATCCTTTTGAGTTTTCAGAATGTATTTGGGTATAGATTGAAAAAAGCCGTATCATTTTACTGGTACCCAAAAGAAAACATAGCCCTTGCCAAAAACATTAAAAAAAAACGCCATAATGAAAATTCCAGAAGCAAATTTTTGAAGTTGCCTTGTAGTTTGACTTTTTTCCAGTTGTGCTAGCACAATCATTTGTCCACACAAGCAAAAACCGATTTTTGTTGTGTAAATTTGGATATGTGAAAGTATGCAAAGTTAGAAGTAGCACAAAACATTTAATTTCCTATACAAACTTGTGGTGGTAGGATGGCTGCAAGGAACGAAAATCAGCTATGCGGTACTGTCGTTACAACATACCTCATACGTTCAGGCCCCCAAGACAGGTTTTAGTGAGTGTTGAAAAGGTTTTACTTGTTTAAAAGCATTCTTTATAAAAAGATAAATGCAATATATTGTCTTGGTTAAGAGGTGACTGATTCCTGCTTCTCCCTAACCCAAAAATGAGCACAAGTAAATCACTGCCAACACTCACATGTTCATTAGTGCCTCGCGGTCACTTATGCTCACGCTATTAAACTTCAGCAGCGTGTATTACGGACCCATAATAGTATGAATTCCCCTGAAGCGCAGATCGCCCTACATGGTAAGCTAGGATCCCTAGGATAATTGACTTTAAATTCCGCCAAATCGGTCTGGAATTCCGTCGCTCGACGGTGCTTATCTTTTAGCACCGGAACAGGAGCGCTAAATATTTCCGTAATGATAATAGAAAACTGCGATCCATGCCACAAAACTTCTGAAGTCTGTTTTGCAGATCATGGAAAAGATGTCCATCGTCTTTGGGGAGCGGGCTATTCTCACAGTGCGGGCGCTCTCACTTGTCTCCAACAGCTGAACATCACCAAAGTGTGGCGATGCTTTTCCGATGTTACTCATTCGTGTAGGGGTCAGACCTTAAGAAACATCTACAGCTGCCAGACTGGGGCCAGGAACGTAGAAGGGAGTTGGCCACATTTCTCCACTAAGACACAATTCGGTTTACGCTCAAGATGAAAACTCGACACCTTTTTCTTGGGGTAAACTTACTTGTAACTTCTGAGTTAACACTGATTCTCTGCTGGACTTGTGTGTCCAACTCTGAAATCTTTAAGATCCAGCCTACTGGATGTTTAAACGGACAAGAAGCGCGGATTGCAGCCCTTTCAGGTACACCGATTCGCATTCCATTGCAATCTGCCCGCAGACTCCTCCCAGCAGTGGGGAACTCGCCGATGGAGGTAATTGTTGTCTGTCTCCGTTCCCCCCCACCCCCCACTGGAGGAAGCATATTCAGACTGTGCTTAGGGGTCTCAATAAAAGGTAAACTATGCCGATGATTCACCGCTTCGGAATACTTTAGACAAGTCTAGTAGAAACCCTATGTTGTTTTTAGGATGTGGGATGGTTCTCAGAATCAGAAAATTCACTCCCATTTCCCCTTTTTTGTGCTGCAGAGAATAAAGCTTAATGAAACACACTTGTACGGCTTATTCTGGAGGAAAAATAATTTTAAAATGATTAGGGAACTGTTTGGAAAGCAAAATGAACTATTATACACCTCCAAAACCAGTGCATCTGAATCAGTAAAACTTTAATTTTAAGGTAGGGAAAGTTAAACTCCGTAAATTCCAACAGTGAGCCTGTGCACGATCCTTTTAAGTGCACTCCTCTTCATTGGTTTTAGCACTGAGCTCATCATCGATATGCCTGTTTCACTACAGATTTAATCCTCCAAGCTGTGTCCGTTAGTTGTGGTTTAGTAGCATGCATAAGCAATAGCATGCTGTTAGAGCAACATTACCTCTTCTTCTTGTTCTTGATCTGATTCCGATTCCTTTCAGTTCCAAAATGCCAGGCAAAAAGAGAAGGGGAGAAAAGAGCAGGCAAAATGCAATTTTGTTTAGAAGAAAAGAGTAGGAAAAAATAACT
This sequence comes from Aramus guarauna, assembly GCA_013400195.1. NCBI lineage: Eukaryota > Metazoa > Chordata > Aves > Gruiformes > Aramidae > Aramus > Aramus guarauna. Next base: position 517,492 of record VXBL01009154.1, on the reverse strand, counting down.
TCTGACAACATTTAGCAGGAAAGAAGAAAACGCAGTCAGTTTCGACAATTGATTTCTGATGTCAAAAAGTGGCAAAACCAAACTGTCAGTTTAAAACACAAAAGGCTACAGAATCAAGCAAATTACAAACAGAAAAGTTGCTCCTGGGTGTTAGACTTCTAGCGATCTTGATTTGTAGCCAAACTTAAAATACACACATGCTTTTGCACCCATAAATTGGCATGAATAAATACTTAAAATAGTTAAGAACGTTACGCATTTAAAGTTAAAATATGTTGAGATGCGTTGGGTTTAAATGATACAAAAATGCTGTAACAAAGATTATATTATATGGTAAAAAGGCTGAGAAAAAAAAATGAACACCAACAGGCGAGATTTTGGTCAAACAGCCTAATACATTACTAAAAGGTAAAAAGGCCTGCACCTCCTAATCTGACAAGGACAGTAAAAAATCCTAGTTATCACAGAACAGCAATAAACCGACTCTTTGTAAGGAAACAGAAGTCTGAAATCCCCCAAACAGAAATCAAAGGCACTCCCACGATTCATGAGAATTTGACTGGTCTCAAGCTTGTTATTTATAAATACTAATGCATACTAGAGTTTCCCTCTCCTTTCTCTGCCCTTGATGTTGCACCATGTTCCTCCCCAGGCATATTAATAACTTTTCTAACAATATTCTGAAGAAAGACCATTTACACGATGTGACCTACTCAGATTCTTGACAGATTTGATCAGACGTAGGAAGAAAAGTTAGCGTCAAAAGTCAATCTAATATTAAAATCTAGTCTAAGAGAATACTTTTGGCACTGCTATAAACTTTCCAAACTCTAGAGCTCGAGTCTGCTACATTTTTATCACTGTCACCGCAGATAAACAAGACAGCTACAAATACTATTGCGAGGTCCCTTAACTTTCAAATTGGCAAATGACAAAAATGACAAATAATTTTCAGTCCGGCTGTATTCCACACCTTAAGAACATCGTATGACCTACAGACATCATCCTCACGCTTTGTGAAAGAGGTAGGAATGGTGAGTGCATCTCCAGAGAGGTGTCACAAGCCATGGTTGGACAGCGTGGGAAGTCTTTGGCAAAACAAAAGATGAACCTAGAGGTACTCAGTGAGTGCCAGATCTGTCTCACCCCTGAACAGAACGGAATGAAACCACGGGAGCAAATAGCGCAAACTGGATTTTTGTCTCCCTTCTGTCATCAATTCTGAGTCCTCAGAAAATGAAAGCCCTTGGCTGGTCTTTTTTATTCTTTAAAATGCCCACCTACAAAGCTTGAAAAATATTTTGCCCTCCTACTCATTTCCTTGTTTATATTATAATGCTGATGACTACAGATCAGTAGAATTTCACAGTACCTTTGTGTAAACGGGTAAAGTGATGTTTAAATTACATATGGCTTGATGAACGAGGCCTCTTGTAGATTTTGGCTCCTTCATGAATGATAATCGTCCACAGGGTTCTTGAGTGGTATCTCGCACCTGGTAGAGCAAACATACCAGCATTTAACCTGTTATTTTGCTATTTTGCCGTATGATCTATTTGCGCCACTCAAAACTATTCAGCAAAAAGAGGCTAGATGTGGGAGAAAAAGTCCATATAGGCAAAAATAATGTGTTTTCTCTTTTTTTTTTTCCCCTGCTTGTTTGTACACGTACACAGGGATGTATTTGCGTGTCAAAGCAAGAGAAGACACAAGCACGCACATGCCTACACATTAGAAACATTTACAGTGTGATCACAGCCTGAAAAGAACAGAAGCATTCCAGTATGATTCAGCTTCTGCCAGAACTCACAAAGTCCATTTTTCCCTGAAACTGAAAGTTTTTCACCCAAACTTTATGGTCATAACAGAGGTGACAAAAGGAACCATACCATTCTTGCCATACGGCAAGAACACGTATTCATGCTGATGTTTAGCGATAGCTCTTTGCTCAAAACTTTAATACTAAATATTGCGTTCGCTCACTTGGCTACTCTTTTGAGAGGCTGAAGACAGTGAAAGATTACACTTAAAATTTCTGCTCTTACAAAACGTTTTCTCAAATGCATTGAGAAATCCTAGTCTTAGAATGAAGGAATTTGCTGGAATATATTTATAGACGTGACCATTATCAGCTACAAAAGATACTACATCATGCCGTACTTTTAAGATTTTGCAGTGAATCTCAGAAAAACCTCTTTCACGGTTGTTAGGAGAAACAAGTGTAAGCACTTAGACCACAAGATACTAGTGATGTAGTTTTCGCTTTTGTACGTAGTGTCAGGAGGATTACGTACGACATCACACAAGAAATACAACTGAAAGCATTACCTCATTCTTAGTTTTCTGAACTGATAAAATGATACAATTAGAAACATGTTTATTAATTTTATCAGACTGGAGATACTAGATGCAAAGACACAGATGTTTTTGAACAGATTTTGGAAAAATCCATCGTGGAGAAAACTACGCAAAGCCAAAGGTAGGTGGTGGCACAGATGAAGTTGTACATTAAGACAAGCTAACCAAATATTGCTGGAAAGGAGGAAGAGAGTTAAAAAGCTGTCTAGCAGCACACAGCAAATTTAATACAACGAGGGAGCTAGTTGGGTTTGGTTTTTTTTTTTGGAAGTTTCCACTCATAAAACCTATCGCTAAGGCTGTTCTTTGTAGAATCTCTCTGTCCAGAAGAGAGGGTGATGGTGGCTCGGTGACAGCAGCTGCTAGCACAGCCCACAGCGAGAGCACGTTTTTACGTGACTTATTCCTCCCTGCAGATCTCCCCGACGCCGCAGACGAGCTCCGTGGACCATGGCGTTGATGGCACCGGCTCTATAACTAGCACTAAAGCATCAGTTAAGTTTGGATGAACGGAGGTTGGGGTTTTTTTTTGGTTTGGCTTTTGTTTTACAAACTGTCCTATTCACAGAAAAGCTTTGCCAAATGGAATAGTACAGTAAGATACACTACAGGGATAAAATGAGGTTACAGTTGGGTTTTTATCAAAACTAATTACTTTCTTTTTCCTTTGTTCTCAAAAATAGGGTAAAACTGTAACTTGAAATAGCCGAAAAGGAGCCAAGCTTTTCTTACTGTACCCCCAAGGAAGTTTTGCACTGCTACTGACGGGAGGATGATTGGTTGAAGAACAGTTATATTCACAGCAATATGCATATTTACAAGCGCAGGGTACGACGATCACATTTTGATAGATTTCTGCCAATTCTACAACGTTTTCTGACACTTTCTTGCAGTTTCTGCATTTTTCCCTGCAATATATTGAACCATGATGCAGAAAACCAAACAAGATCAAACTTGATTAGCTCTTTAGATTATCAGGTAGAGAACGGGATTCCTAGAAGTACCATTCTGGTGTCTGAAAGAACGCTGTGGACACACGCATATAGAGCAGAACACGGATAATTATCTCCATAGCTCCTATTAATACCATTACCTTAACAAACAGAGGGAGTCGGTTTTCTTTGAAGGCAAAAAAACTGAATATATGATGTTGCCCGCTCTTTGTTAGCGGCACCAAATTGCCAAAGCAGTCAACATAGATGGGTTTTCCTTCTAGTACCTATTGGAAGTGAAAAAAGAAAGAAAGCAGTAGTTAATCAGAGTGAGGTGGTTAGGATTTCTTCTCAAGCATAATTCTACCCTGGTTTCAATCAATTTCTTAAATAACTGGGACTTGTCAGCATTTACAAGATTTGTTACGGACAGTTACCTAAAATCTGTGGCAACATTTCAGGTTATTAAATGCCAAATGGAATACTTGTTAATTTGGTAACAATAATGTGACACTAGAAATGACAAAATGAGTATTCAGTGTCAGGAATCTGGGCAAATTCTCAATCTGTATTTTAGTTTGTGTTTGTTTTTTTTTTTAATTGGCTCTAATTTTAGCATATTTTGCTAACCTGGCCTCATCACAACAGTCAAAGAAATATTTTCTTCAGCAATCAAATCAAAAGTCCTGCTAGTAGGATAATAAACCAGTCTGGGAATATCATGAACTTGCAGAGGACCTTTTTACCAATGCAAATACTTTCTAAGTAGATTCTCTTTATTTCAGCTGGATTTGTAAAGGCCTAGAGCTTTTGAAAATCAGACCCTGGATAAATACCTCTCTGAAATGCCTATGTAATGATACTGCCTACAGCTTTGGATCCCTATTTTTATGGCCCCTCCGCACGTCTAAATCTCAGCTTGCCAGTTTTGGAGATATTTCCTTCAAACTGCCAATCCATTAACGTCCCATCCTTACTTTCCAGAAATTCAGGCCTGTTATTCAGTTTTATAAGCCCATGTTTTATCTAGCTCCTCTGCACAAGAAATGCCTGTCAGAGCTTTAGGAACAGTGAGGATAGATTTATTTTTTTTTTTTAAAGGTAGGATTCTCAGGGAAAAGAGACCATAGTAAGCAGAAGAATGTGCCATGCATATAGTTAAAGCACTTTCAATTTGTCACCTGTTCAGAGGAAGCTGACAGAGCCAGAAAAATCTGCATTTAGCAGGCAGTTTGCTGGATTCTATGTAGAAAAGCTTTTGCCTTTCAGCAACAGATTTAAATTTTTTTTTTTATTATTTTTTTTTTAAGCAGAATATTAATCAAACCTGCTCGTTTAACTTCTTGGTATGCACAGATGCTGACAAAACATGACTACTGTTTTTTTTAACTTATTTTTTATTTTTATTTATTTTATTTTATTTTTTATTACCTGATTTCCTAGCATAAAATCAGCCCAGTTTCTAAGTACAACTGTTTAACAGGTCCACCATAAAAAAAAAATATCTTGGGAAACCAAGTTCTTTCAATTCACTTTTGTCCTATAGGTTTCTAAGCCTTAGTCCCGTAACAGAGAGCTCAGCCTCAACCAGCCCACTTCCGTATTTAATATCTCCTTGAGCCCAGCTTAAAGTTCCTGCTATCTACTTTTTAATTGCTGAGGACTGCCCTGAGAACGCATGGGATGCCCCATGCTGATAATGCTATGGAGAAAGCAAAAACCGGTATTACCAAAGGTAGCCAAGAGAATTCCTTTCTAACTTCTGATAACCAGCTGACTGGCTTTCCTTGGGGGGGAAGCACACAATTACCTTCCACCTTGGTCGGTTGACCCAGGAAGACCCAAACGCAGTCAGCTGAATATAGCTAACCTTCCCACCAGCCCCGTGGACCGAGAGATCGGCATTTGTCCGTTGGGAAGAGGATTTCATCACTCGTATCTGGCAGTTGCTTTGCCCTTACATCTGACAAAAGTCAAAGCTTCCATCTTATCGCGATGCCCGATACTGCATTCCGGCAGTATTGGTTGGCACCGTTATCTTTCACTACTTGTGGCAGATAGAAGGCAGAAAACATGAGCTTAAAAACAGACATTAGAAAATGGAGAAAACGGTTTAAGATTCTTGTGCAGTACCTCTACATCCCTGCTTCTGGCAACTTCAGCGAAATTTTCTTGCTGTTCCAGCGTTTTATCCACCTTGTCATCTGTCATGCAAAAACATCTTAACCGTGCTTCAATGGGATCATGTGATTTGGCAAACACCACAAATTTGGCCATGTAGGGGACACAGATAATCTCTCTGTACACTTGGGAAGCAAAAGTAACAGATTCTTGTGTCTGTCGACAGTCTATCAACCAAAATCTGTAAAAGAAAATGAAGAGTTGTGTAATCAGCACCAAAAGATTTAAGCAAGAAAAGGATACATTCTCCCATCCTGGCAGCATTAGCTGGTAAACCACACCAATTGTATATGCCAAGTCAGAAGAAAGTAAAAAAAATAGTTATGATTTGGGAAGAACAGGCTAAGAATGCTCATGGTACCCTCTAAGCATTTAGGAGCATGAAGCAACATCAACAGGGAAAGCATTTGGACCAGGACTTGCTCTCCTAAATACCAGCTGCAAAGCCTTCACGGAGTCTCCTGCCGCACAAATCCCAGGCCATCGGTTGCCTTGCTGATAAGATCTCACCTCAGCTGGAAGCTTATTTCCTTCCAGCTACACGACTGGCTTTTAAAAGCTTTAAGAAGCTCACTTTTCCTGTGGCAGTCAGTCTCCTACACCTGCTCTGAAGATTTAAATATATGAACTTTTCCATATTTTTCTGTTTATGAAATATATCTATTACATTTATAAGTACTTTTATAATATTTAAACAATCATTGATGGCTCACCAAAATCAATAAATTCTGGAAATTCATCACAGTTTCCAATAAATGTTTTTTCTTCTATTCAACTTTGTTTTCATCTGAACTGATTTCTTATAGTGACAATATGTGATCAAATGTTTCCTGCCTTTTACCAAGAAATAAATCTCCTCTCGAATAAGCTCATTACTGTTTTCCATCGCTTCCAACAGTTTCTGACGACATTTGAAATGGTGACTGATCTTATCACCATTCTTCTGGAGCTTCCCAAAGTCCCTCTGAATTTGTTCTGGTTTATCACACAGCATTATTTTATTTCTGTGCAGAACATAAGCAGAGATGGGTGGACTGGAAATGTACAGTTCAGATTTTCCCCTAACTGTGACTCTGCAACATCTGCCTTTCATCTAGAGGAATACAGGCTCTTTTTGACAGCTGGTTGCCGCTAAATACCTGACGACACAGATGAGAGTAACATCCCACAAAAATCTCACTAAAATTGCTCGTATCTAATCATATGCCGAGCCTGTCATTTCTTTTCCAGTTTATGACTAAATTGTTAAACTCCAGATGGGGCATTTTCACCCTTTTCTCTTCACCCCCTGAAATCTTCCTCGGCATTGTACAGTTTGGGGTTTGCTCGGTGCTGGACACATGAGTGTACCACACTCGGGCGTTAGTGAACTTGCGTACAAACTTCTGACGTGACAGGGACGCTCTGAAGGTTTCTCCTGAGGAACAAGAGACTGAAACGGCTTTTGGCACGTGTTGCCAAAAATCTGTTCTAGGACCTCCACCTCTCACAGATGAGATATAAAGCTGCCTTGCCCCAAATATTTATTTTTCTTCTACCATCTAGCTTAAAGGTTAGCAGTACATCCCTTACATACAACATCAAAAACTGAGGGTCTTTAGGGGAACGTAAATGATTTTGTCCACCGTGTAACACTTCATGCAAAACCAGAAATAATTATTCTATGAATTTACCGGGGACTTTTAACTTTGATTTTGTGCTAAGTTTTTGTTATGCATATCGAAGACCAGCGATCAATATATTTCGCTGAGCCATATTATATTTTGAAGACCCCGAAAGCAGATGTGTCCACATCCTATTCCTACTACCCCTGCCTCACGGAGGCTGCCGTCACCGCTGACTCGCTTTTCATCGTGGTTTCTAACATGCCATTTTACTGACAGCATCTTTCTAATGTATATGCTAAGTCAAACATAAACATGCTCAAAGCAAGAGGCAAATACTCCTGGAATAAATTACTTCCTCTGCACGGTGTGAAGCCAAGAGCTGCCACTGCTATCTCATTCAGGTACCACCACGCCAGAGAAATACTCCAAGATTTCAGGGCAAGGTCATAAGTTGTCTGATTTCACTAACATAATTATTACAAAGGCACGCCTGCCTCTTACGAAGGATTGCTAGTGCATATGAATTGGAAGAAACCACCTCAAAGCTTATCAAACATACACGGTGACTTAAGACATACCATGGATGTTGCAACTCAAGTCTAGAACTTTAGCTTCCAGAACAGGTCCTCTTGTGTCAACAACGACCCTCCTCTTTACTGAAAACTACAGGTTCTTCACCCTTTTTTGGGCCAGGAAAACATTGCCCAGTAATAAAAATTTACAGAATTTCCTTCTACCTTTGTCAAGACAACTGAGTTGTTATTTTGCAAAGATAACAACTTTCACTTAAAATAATTTTACTTCTGCTCCCAAAATGTAGCAGCAGAAACGCACCAAGCATTTCATAAGGCAATACGTGTTACTCCTTTCTTCTCAGATATCATTTCATTTAGTTTCTCTGTGGAGCCGGTGACATTTCTTTTAAATAAAATTCGCTGTGTGGGTGGAAAGCAAGCTTGAGTTTGACACCCGTAGGATGGAGACGGAAGTCATGAGAGGTCAAAGACACCTCAAAAACTGATATAATCTACAGGGGGTTTATTACTTTCTGTAGATTACATGGTATTATAACCCACAAAGCATACCTTTCAAGTGTGATTTCTCTGGTCTTACTCATCTGCAGTTGAATAATAGCAAATTTCATGCTGTGCTTATCTTTAGAACATTTAACAAACACGCTGGTTAAAAAACAGGCTGATGACATTTGAAAGAGAGAAAGCATGTTTGGTACATAAAGGCTCTGCATCCTGATACCTTCCTTTCCGTGTGTGGGAGAATTGTGCTATGCTGGGCTCAAACTGGAGAGGCTATATCCTCTGAGAAATCACCGTATGCTCCAAGGTATACACCAGGGGCTCAAAAGCCCAAACAGATCCTAAATTTTTAAAAAAGCTGCCGCTCAGGAAATGGAAACCAGCTGTGCCTCAGAGCCTGCACTTCAATCCACATGTATTTTACAGAAATGCATCTCTTTCCCAAGCTCATTTTGGACAGAATTAGTCTTACAAATTTAAGATTTAACTGGAGGTAACCAAGTTACTGCGGAGAGCAGACAGGCAGGAATCAGCTGAGTCTCAGCAGGGCACAAGGGTAGATGTACTTCTAGACCAGGGCACGAGTGAAGAAATTCAAGTTAGCTTGTCCTTCAGCAAAGAAGGTACTTAGTTCTCTGACTGTAAAAACATGAAAAATCCTGGGTTTTAACTTTAACAGCATTTAAAATCATGTTTGGGCTAAAGTAGTCTGTTGAACATTCATTTAGATTAAAAAGAAGTGGTAGAAACCATTAAAATCTCTACATGGGACCCCGCCTGTATCACAGAACATTAGCAACAGTAATCAATTTTAATCCTGTCATCATCGGGATTAGGAGACATCCGCTACCAATACAGCCTGTAGTTCCATTACACTCTCCCCTGCGTTCTGGCTGGATTTCACACGTAGGCTTCCTGGGGACTTCCCAATTTTATGGACTTTGACCTCTCAAACTTTGCATCTAGTGTCCACATCTGGTACTTAAATTAATCTTTAATTTCTCCCCTTAAACAGAACACTGCAGGTGGCAGATGAGAGCTAACCCAGACTTTAAGATCTCCCTCTTGTGGTCACTGCTGTTACAGAGAAATGTAGAGTTAACTGAAAAGAAACGTACATAAGCAAAGCATCCAACTTAACGGGAAGAAAGCCATTTCTGGACTGAGAAAGTCTAGGAAAAGAATCCTTTATTTTGCCTAATGTTAAAGTTATACCGTAGACGGGACTGTGAGAGCTGAACTCATTTCAACATTGAATAAATGATTTTATTAAATAGCAAACCTAATCTAACGGTAATAACTGCTCTGGACAGCGAATGTTTGCACTGAAGGAAAGTCATTGATTTTCACGGGCGAGTTATCCAAGATTTTTCTAACCGTTCGCTAGACTACACACCCTAAGTGTTACGCTTTCCAGGTCATGGACTGCATCTCCTGTTAGAGGAGGAGATTTTTAAGCATGTCTGTGATATAAATCACGGACAGTATACAAACTAAAATACACGCATACATATATAGGTATATTTTTAATATAAAATTCTGTTTTCAGAAAGACAGCAGTCGAATCTCATCACAAGAACAGATGGTTGGAAGAGATTCTTCTAGATCACAGTTTGGTACACCTACAGGCCTTGCTGCTTGATTTCTCATTTGTTGGACATTCTGGAAGTAACATCTTTTGTAAGATGTATAATGAGCTACCCAAATAAGGGATATCTGTTTCCATGGAAATTTGCATATTTCTGCATCTGGGAGAGAAGCGGCATCCAAAATGAAGCCAGATTTTTTTTCTAGCTACCTGCAAATGGAACTGTCCCTCAGATTACCATTCCAGAAAAAGGACTATGTCATTCATTCATTTCTGGGATCATAGCAGGTGCTGACTGCAAAGGACTAATGGCCGAGATAAAAATGAGAAGAACATCTATTTCCTTCCGCAGCTGGTACGGACTGTAGAGCTTACAGCTCGTGTACATCATCTGTCTGGGCTAGGAGGCTCAGGGCTTCCAAAATACCTCGCCAACTGGTTCACAGCATGGACAAAATACCTATGTTCCTTCTGCTATATCAACTAAAATAGTTTAAAGGAAACATATGTAGAAAAAAGACACGCGCTTGAAAGTACCGCTGTAAGACTCATGTTTTGTTGCACAGGTACCTGGCAGAGACGTTTGTTGTGAAGGAAACGCATTCATTGACAAATGTCAGTGGTGTTGTGCCAGTGATGTCTTCCCATTGGGCAGGGGTGGTTCCTCCTGAAATGGTTATTTAAAAAAAATATTAAAACCAAGCAAGTCTGCGACTTTCTTGCCTCTAAGAAATATTTTACATTCTTCTGACTTTTTAAATCCTATGAAACCAGTAATAATCCCAGACACGCCTTCTCCTTAGCTCCACGTTATTCCACTAATGCTAGTAGGATTGTAGGGGTTCCCCCTGAGGAAACAAAGTGCCCAAATGATTTTCAAATGATGAGACCTGTCACACAGCTCCGGAAATGTTGAAAGAGGCTAGGATTTTGGGGGAAGAGATGTCATTTATTAGGAATTACTTTTGTTCATTCTAGACTATTCGCATACACGGGGCAAAACTGGCCCAGTTAAACCTATATTGTTACACCTGGGAAACAAGAATAACGTTACTAATAGTGACAACTACAATTTATGATTTCTATAACCTACTTCTTTTTCAAATAATTCAAAGACTCAGGTCCAGTATGTACATAACTACGAAATTTCTTTTGCACATCGCTATGAAAACCTGTCAAACCATCTGTGTCTGACAAGATCTGGGAGCTGAAACGTGCACCCCCATATCGTGCTGTACTATAGACAGCCTTCTGGATTCCTGTCACTCTATTAAGTGTTTCAGTCCTCTTTGGCACGGATGCTGCCAGCTTCCCATTTGGCCCATGCAGCTGAAAACGTGGGCGCAATCTGTCACCCTGCAGCTGTGTTTTCAAGTTCTTCAGTATATGTCCCTGCCTCACCTTTTGGTGAAGAATATCCAGTTGGTTTCCAGTTACCTTAAAATCACACTGAGCTGACATAAAAACAGAAATACAAGCGTTTATTTCTAACGGCAGTTATGAACATTTACAACACACATATGACGAACTAAAGGAAAAATGATGCATAATCGGGGCCAAGTCAGAATGTGGGTCTGGCCCTCCTCTCACATACAGCTGACCTGTGAAATATCCATTTGACCGTGTAGCACATCTTTATGCAAGCCTTAAACCAAGCTGTATCCGTAAAGGAGTACTAGTTTTCAGGAAACACCTCCTGTCTCCTTTTGGTGAAGCATTCTTGGAACCAATTTCCCTTTTGAAGTTTTCTAGAGGATCCATGCAGATTTACTGTCCCTCCAAGAAACTTACTCAAACTCTTCTTTAGAGAGGAGAGCATTCTTCTCTATTTAAATAAACATTGTTTCACTCTCTTGCAAAATGCAAATACTTTTTTCTTGACCAGATGTTGCTTCTGGTATTTCAGCACCTAACACCTTTGTATCAGGAAATTGTAAAAGCACCTGTTCTCTGGAATGACTCACTGGCACATCTCAGTGTGTCATACATTGGGTCGGTAGCTGAAATCAGTTTGAAAATGAAGATGCTAACTTCTAAACAGAAGTAATGCACACGGCTGGTTTCTGTCTCTTAACTGAGACCAAATTTGACGCTAATCTCTTTGGAGTTCTCGCAAGTATATAGTGTTTAACTCCATTATTTTCCTCTGACGCATACTGCAATGTTATGTCTGTATCACACTCACCCTGCTAGGCAGAGGTATGCTGGTTCTCAAGAAACAAACTGTAGGAAAATGCAAAAAAAAAACCCCAAACCTGAAGTCTATGCTGATATCACACGTATTTTGTTAGTCCAAACAACAAATGTTATTTCTGCTATAAAGTAATTGTTTGGAAAGTAGTTTATTCTCGTAGCCTCTCATCCCAGTCAGCTTTTCACCAAGCTTTCCGCGTGTATAACCAGTTTAACATACTCAGCCCACGGTGACTGACAATTTCAAGGCGCACATAAAAAGCTCGAGTATTTGCATCTTACCTGTTATGCTGCATAGTAACCTTAAAGTGGGTGTGTCGCCTCCGTAACCATTCATGATCCCATCACTGGAGGCCTTGGGAACGGGAATCGTCATCGTGATGGGTTTATGGAACTTCCTTCTCCTGGGCTCCAGCGTGACTATAGGACTGAAGGTAGCCTTGTTGCCTAAAATCTTCTTGATAAGTTCCGTATGCATAGGTTGAGCCTTTCCAAAGCAAAAGACAGTAACAGAGTAGTCACTTGAAAACAGTTTAAGGAGCATGTAAAGAACTGGGTCTGTATATTGCCACGAAACCCCTTACGTTTTTACGCTAAATGGCACAATTTCCCATGAAAATCTGCGGACGGAAGAACTGACTGCGAGAAGGGGAGACCTCCCTTTTTCAACTTTCCCACGCCTTCCTCCTCTTCCCGTCCCCTTTCTTGGTGCCGTCAGACCCTTTACAGCGTTAATATAATTCACTTAACCCGTAGCAAATGCTTCCCCTGTCACCTTCCCCCCACCTCCCCACTTCGAACAAGCTCTGAGCTATTTTTTGCAAGCTACTCAGGCGTTGACAGGGGACTTCGACAAGCACAGCCTTCTGGCCAAGGTAAGTTGTGGATGCATGCAGGAGGAGGAGGGGCTGGAGGTAGGGGAAAGACTTCCCCCTCTTTCAGTAGTGAACCGTTAGGCTGGTTTACTTCACGCTGAGAATCTGTACGTTTGAGCTAGTTATTACAGCACTTTGTACCTCTCTGATGCTTTGCGTAAGAAGTATTTAAGAAATCGTTCTACGCCCTACACAAACGTCATCAGAGTCACCAAAATGAGGCGGAAAAAGAAAGAAAAAAGTTAAGCCTTGTAATTGTTGCATCGTACCTGGAGGCCAACGCGAATTCGTTTGGTTAGAGCCCCTTCCGGGAAGACCGCCTGCACTTGTGGTACCACAGTGCTGCTCAGCACACCTCCCTCAGGTCCGATAAGGTTGCTGTCCTGTTTGATCCGGGATACCACCGCAAAGTACTGAGGGAAATCTCGGGTGATGATGCGGCAGATACGTTTCTTCTCCAGCTCCTCTGGAGTGTCAAGTACTGAGGCCAAAAGAGACGATGGTCAGAAGACAAGAATTTTGGAGAAACAATACGGCGAACTTCAAAATGCTTTTCACAGTTTTAACTGCAACTCACAAAAGCATTTTGTCTAGAAATCAAAGGGGGAAAGGAAACATACCCCAGTATTTCAAGTTCAGCTAAACCAGAGCAATCAAGAAAGGAATAGAGAGACAGACTGAACAACTAACTGAAGGGAGCTTAAGACAGCAAACTCAGAACACGTTGACGACATCCCCAAAACGAGCAGGCAAACAAGCAAAGGGATTGCCGAGCCCCTTTCTACTTCACGTTTTCACACTATGGCTTGGAGTAGCATCAAGGAAACTAAACTCCAAATCAAAAAAGTATCAAAGTATGAGTTGAGCTGTAAGTATCTGAGTTGGCTCCTTTACTTTTGTGTTTTGTTTTGTGTTTTTGCTTTTTTTTTTTTAAGAAAGCCATCAAAATTAATAACAGATTCTGTAGATCCCAGACAGCCCAAGGCCATTCTGTTCTCTCAGAAAGACAGAGTACCCATGACTGACATTTCCTCCCACACACGTAGCTGCTTGGAAAGGATTAGTATGATAATCGCCTTGTTTTGGAAAGATGTTTGCAATGGAAGCTTTTTGTTTAAACACTATGAAAAGGAGCAGCAGAAAGCACAAGTCTAGCATCTCTTCTCCACTTTGTGACAGCAGATTTTGTTTTGTCCCACTACTTCAGCAGACCGTGCGAGGGAAGTAAGCCCAAGTCCACAGCGCTTCTGTGGCTCCGGTACTGAGAACACGATTTATGCTCCAGTGTGACTGAAATGAAGTATCTGGAGAATGTAGCATCAGAAATTCTAGGTCAGACCAAACGTGAGGTGTTAAATACAATAAACGATAAAAAGCTATTACCCCCAGTTACAGAAGTAATGCAGGAGCAGAATTAAAAAAAAAAAATAGTAAAAAAGAAAAAGGTCAGACTAGCTACCTTCATCCATCCCATTCAAGATTTCATTCAGTTCATCCTCAGTGTATTCACAGAAATGCTCCTTCCAGCTGTCCCCGTTCTCACTGCGCAGTATCACCAGCTCTCTCTCTTTCCCACGCAGAGCAGCAAAATGGGGAATCTCCACAATCACAGGCCTGGCACAGCAACACAGCGCATTAAAGGCACACGGGAGAGAGGAAGAAACAGGATTAACAGCAACTCTATTCGGTCTGCTACAAAGTGACCTGGAATTCTACCTATTTCGCTGGAATACTTTGGCATAATCCTAAACTAGTAGGTCGCTAACACAGATTAGATTTTTACAGGGACCCAGTAAATGCTGAAGGACAGATTAAAAAGTGCATTCACCTCTTTCCACGGTGTGAATGATCTTTGGTAAGATAATAGCGCTTAGCTAGAAATTTGGTAATCGTTTTGCAAATTCGTAAAAAAACCCTCATGCTCGTTTTAGTTGTCACTACTGTCTGGGTTAACCTGTGCAACTTCATTTCAAAGAGAATCTACTGTAACGTATATGAATAGTGGGACAAATTCTGATCTCGCTTATACCAGTGCAAATCAGAGTAATTTCATTGCAATCAGTGGGCAATTGTGTCCTGTGCCAATTTTACTTCATTGCAATTCTATATATTCCAATGAAATTATTCCCGATTTACACTCCGGGAGAGATAAAGGAGGTCTGAGGAGATTGTCTGGGTTTCTATTTCAGTATAGGAGATAAGAATTTGCCTTGTTGCCTTACAAGCAGATGTCAATATATGTATCAGTGTATGTGTCCATATATATATATACACACACATGCGCAACACATCTGTGTACATACAATATATCCATATTTATATATACATATACATACATACTCTTAGAAATAAGAGAGAAAATACAAATGTATTTGTATATACACTTCTCTAATTAGAGGACTCACAGAGGTTACCATGTACATAGTAAATGTCACGTGTTCTATCATACTGGTGGTATCCAACATATAACTTATCGATTAATCAGTCCGTGATACAAAAACCTCTTAAAATTTACAGTAGATTCCTCTTTTCGGTCCCAATCCAGGTTGCTTTGCTACAGACAACAAGCACATAACTAGGAAGATTTCATGCCAAAACAAAAATGAAGGCCACAGTACTTGAAGAAAAAGATACAAACATACCACCAAAACAAAACCACATACCACAAAGAGTTGAAAAAATGGTCCACTAAGGGTTAGGTATACAAAATTTCAAATGATAGAAAGGGACAATATCATGGGCATAATGACATAAAAAAATCATATTGCAGAAGGAGGAGAAGAATGGGGAGGTCAGCATCCATCAATTTGTTTCAAGTCTCTCCTACCCAAGGAATTTGGTCCCAGGAGGCCCCAGCTGAAGGATTCGGCTGACCAAGCTTTCTCCCTCATTAAGTGGGGGAGGAGCCGTAGGCAGATGAAGTTTACTGAGTACATCCAAAGCAGCAGTGAAAGAAAGAACATAAATAAACTTTATGTATTTTTTGTGCCAGAACGCCAGCGCCACTGTCTGGTCCACAGAGCGGAATTAGGCTGTACACTGAATAAGGTTCCGTCCTAGCGATCACAATTTGGCGATCAAAATCAGCAAAGTTAGCTTCGTTAATTTAGGATCTTTTCTTGCTTACGGGAAGACACCGGGACTTTTGGCAGCGAACTCAATGGGAACAGGATTTGGACCTCAGAATGCATCTCTGCAAACAGTACAGTAATTTTCTGATTTCCCTGCAGGTACAACACTTAGAAAAACGCTGGTACGAAGGGCACAAAGATCTGAGAATGATTAAAACTGCTATACCCTGGTCTCTCAGGTGACATGTTCTCATTAGACAGAGACACCTATCTTTAAAAAGAAAACAGAAGACATACTTAAGGCCAATTTGTGTGCGACAAAGATAATGGGAAGACCGAATGTGACAGCACAATATTTCTTCTGCTCTTTAGATTTCTTTCTGCTTCTCTTTAAAGAATAAGCTATTTATTGTAACAAAAGGGGTTCCTTCAATCATCCACTTTTGGATGCCACAGTGGGCAGGGAGAACAGTTGGTAAAACAAATAATAACAAAAAATATTTGTGGATAACTGCTGCTTTCAGCTGAAAATTGCTAAAACAAGCTGAGCAGCAGACACAGATCTGATCTTTCTACGGGTTTTGCTGCATAGGACAAAAGAAATGGCCAAAAAATTCCAGGGTTGTCCTATTGCTGAATTTAGCAATTTCAACCCCAGAAAAATCAAAGGCACTGTGCTTCCCCGCCAGTCCAAATTACTGATAGCACAACACAAGTCTCTAAAATAAGCAGCTGAAACTTGTGTTGTATATGTAGCAGGCTTTACATTTGGGCGTTAGATCAGTGCTGTGCTATTCATGCCTTACACGTAGATTATTTAAATATAGTATGAACTGCCCTTTCTGGCTGAAAAGGGGTCTTTGCCCACTACAATATCACAACACTGAGCAATGATTATACCCAAGGAAGCACATCAACCTTCGCGCTAGTGGTTGGCGTAAAAAGGCGTAAAAGCTTTGTGAATTGTTAACTAACAACTGATTTGTGTTTCACGCGACCAGTCTGTTACCGTATGTTACAAACATCTTTTCCTGTTCAAGTCTTGGAAAAAGGAACCATTTCAGTGCAAACAGAGAAAAATAGACCGAAGGTTTTCCTTTAGGCCATATGGCACCCCTTACCCAAGAAACTGAGCACCAGAAGGTCCAACTTCAATCAGGCGGCTGGCCAGACCTTCGCCTTCCACCATGGGAGGCATGGTGGCCAGTCTGTGGCGTTTCACCAACCGGCAAGTCACTCGCGTCGGAGCAGTGCATTTCCGCGGAGGGATAATGATTCGTAGTCCGTTATGTCGGCAACCTCTCATGGCACCCCCACGAGCATCCACCATGAAACTAACTAGGAAGCTGAAAAATCGGGGGGGGAAAATTAGATACACAACATATCGAAATTCCTTTAGTCACGTTCCACATACGTTAACAAACTATGTAGGTAAATACAGCTCTTTCTCTAGATGTACAATTAGAAAAAGCCTTTCTCCCATGTGAAGCACCAAATCATGCTAAGATCGTTTGTTAATGAAACTAATTAATCTAAAAGTTTGTGACAGAGAGTCTTATTTTACACTGCTGCTGGTGGTAAAAATGGCAGCAGTCAGTAACAGACGTGAGCACGTGTGTACGTACCTAGTAGAGACAAAGTCAAGTGCAAATATCGCTACTCTGTACCTGCAACCATCTATATTGTAAAGTTGGCACTCTTCACTCTTTAAATACTTTACAAGCAAATTGAAGAAAATTATTTATGTCCCGGGAATATAGAGCCAATTCTCATTGGAGGGGTTGTTGGGTTTTGGGGTGGTTTTAGGTTGTCTATATAATTTTCTAGTTATTTCATAAACTATAATTTCTAACAAAAAATGGGTTTGGATTAAAAAAAAAATCAAAAAAAAAAATTTAAAAAAAATAATCAAATTTCATTCTGGAGAGTGTAGACACAACTCGTAATACAACAGTGGAGCTAGCACCTCTTTATATAGAAAACCCAACATGTCATTTTTGTTTGAAGACAAATTTTGGATTTGGGTGAGATGACAATAGCTACAGTCACAGTATCAGAGGTTTATTTATAGATTTTTGTTTTTCTGTGTTACTTTGCACAGCAATACAATGTCCCAATGGAAAACTTAGAGATGCAGAAAGCCATCTACAGGGAGCCCTCTTCTAGCTCCAGGTAAATTATCTCATTTATTTCTTTTTCTTTAAAAGGGAGAAAAACATTTCATGGAATTTCTTTTATGCTGAACTTTTTATAGTTCCACATATAACCAACAGGTAGATTTTGACAGATATTGGGGACATTCTTGGGAAAGGTGTAGAACTACTTCAATTTTTTATTTTTTTTTTTACTGGTTTATGACTTAGGATCATGCCTGATGTGGGATGGGAATGTCAGGTTGCTGGAAGTGAAAATAAGAGGAGATGAGACAGAACGGTATCAGGCCTACTTCTAGCCACTAAAATAGAATCATCACATGGGGAGTCGCAGAAATGCTAGTGAAGGACCTGCAATAGAGAAAAGCCCTTACAACATGAGCAACACATACAGGTGTTTTTCCACCGTCCCCTTGACCGTTCTGTGCAACAAACATGGCATCCATTCATTGTCCACACAGCTACGAGTAATTCCACATGCTGTAAAAACACAACACTCGACACACCGTGCAAGTCAGAAAACATGGATGATGGGAAGGAGCCACAAGCGCCAGTCAGAAGCACACCATGCACCACGGATGCCAGTCTTTCTCACACATGCAGTCTCCTAGTCTACTGCCATTCATATACCTCTAGGTTTTGTTTAGTGTAAAAGTCTGGGTAGTAAAACCATTAGCTCATTCCTTAGAGGTTGGTGTTTCTGTGGTTTTAACAAGGGGGGAAAAAAAAAAAAAGAAAATGAAAACATTTTACAGCTTTGATTCTCTGGGGGTTAACTTAGAAAAATGGGAGCTTCCTTCATAAACCACATACTTTATACATTGTAAAGCACAGGTGAAAGAAGAGCTTAAGAGATTCTAAATGTTCAATTGTTGCAATAATGCTCTACGGCTTGCACCGCAATTTTGCTTTAACTGCACGAAGTAGTGTTATCAAAGTGGTTTTGAACTAATGTTTCTGAGAATCGGTCCAAGTCTCTATTGTAACGGGTGTGTTAGAGGAAGTTAATAACACTGAGTGCTGGAAGAAGAGTTTCACATTTTGATGCTAATACTATGAGCAACAGAAATACTACCCCCACAATTACCAGAAGCTAATGAGTGCACTTACTGAATTAAATTAGCATTCACATTTTTCAGTGTGTAAGCTGTCACGAATACAATTTTTAGGATTCAATTATTTTCGTTATTGATGTAATACTCAAGATCGTATCCTTTAACGACAGGATCACCTTCTTACGCTGTCCATCACTGAAATATCTGTCTCTTACGTTCTCCTTAGCTTATCTCCCCGCGTGTCTCAGCAATGCCAAAACCACTCTTAACTGCTAGAAGCATAGACACACGCAAAAGGTAAGGGTCCAAATCAAATAATCTCGCTTTTGACCACAATAATGGGTTCTGTTGCTTTTAGTACAGTGCTCTTTCTCCGTATAGTAATTCTTTTCAGACTGACAAGATAAGCAGAGTGCTGACACGGTAGCGCCTTCTCATAAAGCACGCGTTACACAATTAAAATAACTAGCTTGTGGTGCGGAACCAATACAAAAGCTGAAGAAGCAGGAGTAGTCTTTGATTTTGACCACTCGTAACAAACCGGGATCTCACCTCACATGCACAGTAATAGCCCTGCGTTCCCACACCTGCAAAACTTCGGATCTAAACCAGATCAATGAAAAACGGAGCGTGGCATTTGTCTCTAGTAAGCACGTGAGATGACTTTGCGTCTCGAGATAGCTGCGTGTGTTCAGGCTTTAAAGTTACAGAATCCCAGACTGGTTTGGGTTGGAAGGGACTTCAAAGCCCATCCAGTCCCACCCCTGCCATGGGCAGGGACACCCTCCACTAGCCCAGGTTGCCCAAAGCCCCATCCAACCTGGCCTTGAACACTGTCAGGGAGCCAGGGCCTCAGCACCCTCACAGGGAAGAATTTCTCTCTTGCTAACATCTCAAGTGAAGAATTTCTTTCTAACATCTAAAGTTGCAACTCTTATTTCAGTTTAGTTTTACTGAATGGGCCCGGTGGGTCAGAGCAAGGTCTGTGAATCTGTCACAAGATCTAGCGTTCATCGACCACTGAAACCAACTATTGCTCCGAAGAGTGGAAAAACAGGCAAAGGTAAGTATCATTGGAAGGTGGACACAAAGATAAGAACTGTTAAGATAAAAACAGTAGGACGTTATTATCATTCACTGTAAAGTCAGCTGTTTCTATCATAAAGATCTCAATTATTCAGTAAATACATATTTACTATATAACAAGACACAGTCTGGCAAACAGGAGCGTTCATCACAGTATACCCCAAAAACCAGAATGGTGCCGAATCACCGAAACAGACCCCCAGACGAAATGGGAGATTCCTGATGGGTTCGGTGACGTCCGGATGAGTCTGAAACCACTCACGGGACTGCGAGTGCCCTTGGGCTGCTGGGCAGCAATTCCGGCCAACACAGAACAGTAGGAGGACGGCGTAGAAAGATCAGCGCCAGTTATCATACTAAATACGGAGGAGCTGGCTCACAAAACCAGCTGTATACTACTATGAAATTTCCGGAAAATAAATTTTGGAGAACTAGGATGAATATAGTGCAAAAGAAAGAAACTGAAGGGGAAAGTTCCTCAGCTCCAGAGCCGTGGCATGGAAATCTGGAAGGATAGCACATTGATGCAGGCTTTGTAGAGCTGACGCAGGATGTAAAAATACATTATTCTTCACCATGCCACCCTGTTTACTTCCCAACCTTTTGCCACATTCATTTTTTCATCCACCTATTTAATCCTATTTCTTTTCATCTCTTTCTATTTTTTAAATCAGCACATTTCGCATAATTTTGGATATGCAAGAGAGTGAAGCAAGTAATTCATAAAAAAGCATTTTCTGAAGCATAGCAGCCTCTTTTTCTGCCCATTTGCTACGTAACAGGGCACTTGGATGGTGACATTACTGTTCCAGGACTGGGAAAGCAAGCTTTGCCCTCTGAAAGGTCTGTGTATATCAATATAAGAATAATTCATATAAAACTAATGCATGACATAAAACACACTTTCTGAAATGTGCATTTAGGAAAGTTAAAAAAAAACCCTGTATGACTAATATAAAGGAAATGGAAAATGCAAATTCATTATTTTGTTGCCCACGCACGCACACATTATTTTTCCTCTCCCTAACGTTTCTTCTCCCAGATGTTGTGAAGTGACAAGGCTGAGACAGGAAGAGATTGTACTCAAATGAATAAAAAAAACCCTAGCAGGAATTAAGCCATCGCTCTAGGAAGTGGTACCTTTTCATTATCAATTCCCATGGTCAAAAAGAAACTAACAGATAATATTAGCATATGAAGAACCCTAACATCATATATACTCCCTGAAGCATAGGTGCTTCTCTTATTGCATGCAGGGAGACAGTGCTTTGCTTTAGCATCCCTGAGAGGTACCCGTTCAATCTTTGCATCGGTCTTCCCTGCTCTGGCTTACAACTAAGCACTAGACGATCATCACTAAAGAAAGAGTAGAAAGGAAGTATCCTAAAAAAATCAGGCTGATAAATGTTCCTTACGTGCTTCTATGACAATTTGTTATCATAGTAAAAAATTAAAGAAAATGTAAAAGAAAGCAAAATAACTCTTAGGAACTCCATGCAGGTATAAAAGCTACAAAAGCGGTTAAAAATGGCATCATAGGGGACAGGAAAACCTTAGCGGGGACTAACTATGGTTAGGAAAAAAAAATGAGGTAAAACTGAGGATGGGGAAAACAATATAAATAAGAGAAAACTTTTGGACAGCTGATAAGTAAGAAAACATTCTCGCAAGCCATTTAAAACAAAGGTGGCCAAACCAAGTGAACCGGTTGATCAAGCAATGTGTCAAAATTACATGCACTTTCCATCAGCAAAAGTCTATTTCAGAACACGTTTTAAATGTCCTTCCCATAGTAACTATATATAGGGGAAGCATCCTTCTTTAGCACTGACTTCAGTTTTCCTTGGCAACCCATGGCAAGAACTTAAATTTGAATTAAGTGACGATTCAAAAGCAAAGCAGATTATGGGTTAAAGCAGCAAAGTCAAAATTTGTCTGTCAAGGGTGACTAGGGCCATGGCAAGATGATCTTTCTCGGTGCTAAGACAGCCTTTGAGTAAGTTCCATTTTCTGCCAGTTTTAAAGGTTCAGTTAGAAATGATGCAACACACAAACGTGTGACCCTAACAGTCTTGCAAATTGGATGGATACTGAGCTTTCCTGAGATTTAGCAAGGTGGTAGTCCAATGTAATAGCTAAATCAATGAAACAAATGAGGCTTGGGGAAATCATTGCCTTCTCTCTTTTGAGAGAAGGGAAAATCAGGATTTTTATTTTTATCTTTAAAGAAAAAAATAAAGAACAAAAGCAATTATTTTCTGGGAATAAATTATGGACTGCCGGGGAGTCTATGCACGCTTCTATTAAACACGTGGTCAGCAGTTAGATCAAGCTTCATCCATTCTCCTCTAACTTCGCAACACTTACTCATAAATTAGAGAGGCCATTTCATTCCCTTTAATTTTAGAGCAATTAAAAACTACACCCTTGCAATATGAAAGCTAACTATCTCAAATAACATTGGCTACAGCATCCTTGTGGTTGAGGACATATATAAAACGCCCCTAAATCTTTCAGGCTCTCTCCACGCCTTCTACAGAGATCAAACAACAATGGGTTATCTAATGGCTCCACTTGAACAAAACACAGACAATATATATGCATTGGATTGATCCACCTTACAACGACAAAAAATTGTGGTGTACTTTCATGAAATATTTGTATTTCAGACCCGAGTCAGAGTTATTCCCTTTGCTGAATGGAATTTTGTATGGATTCATATGGAATTAACTTGGTTTTATTCTGTATCTATGCTCATTTGAAAGGTAATAGTAGGATAAACAAATAAAAGAAAAGGTGGATGTGTCAACACTGGGGGTGTGTGCGTGAAAGAAGATACTTATTGTGTGATTTGCAAAGAATCACTGTTATGTAAATGGCTTTGCAGAAGAGTCACAGTTTTGGGTGGCTGTGAACGCAAGCATGTTGGCACTCAACCGCACTTCTCATTCTGCAGAATCATGTCAAGAGCCATGCAAACCCAGCAACATGAAGTGTCCTTCTAGAACAGGCAAGAGTTCTTTGAACGCACTAAACCAGACTCGGCAAAAAGCAATACACCACTTCCATACGGTCAGTTCAGGTACGATTATTCTTTCACACTAGCTAGGCAGGCACACATGCTCTCATCAGGTAGCAGAACCGATAAAAAGCTCTAACTAGAGCACATCCATCGTAGACACGTTTAAGAACTTTTCTGCGTACATGATCTTAATTTTTAAAAGAAACTGGGAAACAAGGAGATAGCAGCATTCAGTGTTAGTCGCACTGTGAAGAAGCAGAAACAAACAATCAGGGTGCTTCAGGCATTGTAAAGCGTTCAGCTGGAGAAGGAAAACTGATAGAGAGTCTGAAATTAAGAAAAAAGGCCTTGATCCAGCTCCCGCTGAAGTCAACAGCAAGTCATTCAACTACCTCAGTGTGCTTTCCATCAGGCTGCAACTATGCCGTACATAAACAAGGCAAAATACACGTTCCAGGAGGACAAAAAACATGATCCTACACAGGAAATCACTATTAACTTATTAATTTATGTTACATTCTCTTCACTGCCCTAGCCAACTGCAGAGAGATTGAGCGCTATCACCTAAAAATACGGGTTTGTAGAGTGGGTTTTTATTTAGCCATTTAATAGTTTTGCACGGCTGAATATTTAAGAAGATTTTCACCTTTCTACAGTTATGATAAAGGAGACGAAGAGGTATCGTGCCAATCAACACTCAGTTTGCCAAGCAAAGATCATCTCCTTTGGGAAGGTAGTGCACAGGCCTTCTGTGCAGGATGCAGTGTGCCAGTGATTCAAGCACCGATTAACCGAGGTCACACAAAAAATGCACGCGGCACGAGAAATTAAATATACCGAGTGCGCGCTGTTATTTTACTAGTTCCAATATAGTGGCACAATTTGGAAAATACGGCATAGGGAGTAGCTCTGCAATATTTTTTTATGTATACAAGTGAGAAAAAAGGCCCACTTTGTAATTTAACCGTTGAAACTAAATTTATCTAGAATGGTTTGTGCTGGATTATTTGGGAGGGGGCTGTGTGTGTTTCCTTCTGCTTTAATTAAGCCATGCCACCAACAGAGAAAATGTATTGTTAATTGAATCAATGGTTAAAACAATCTAGGAATTTATAAGGAGCTTTGTTAAGATTTTTTGCAGGGGACTTATTATGTGTCTGGTATTCTTTTCTTATAGAGGACACAGCAGAGGGGAGAAAGTGGACACTTACACAACTGTGTAAGAAGAGAAATAGGGCCTTGTGTAACTACTAGTGCTAGAGCAGATTGGTTTTTCTCTCAGCTAACGTGCACTATCAAAACACTAAAGCATCCTGAAGTGAGGTAAGAGAGGAAGATAAATAGGGTGGGTGAGAAGTGCAATGTATTAAAGAAAGAAATTATGCAGAAGTTCACCTGCTGTTGTCATGATCAAGACATGGAGAAGAGCATCTGCAATAGAATAGATGATTTAACATCAAAAAGGAAAAAGAAAGGGGAAAAAAAAGAATGAGTTAAATGAAATACCGAAATAGCAGAAAAATGAAACAGATTTCTAAATTAAATACATGAACATATACATATATATGCATATTCATTACATGTGAGAAGGTAGGAGTGAGTATGGAAAATAAGGCTACATAAAACACCCTCGGTTACAAATGGTTCCTACTACTACAGCAGGAAAGCTAGAGGGATCTGGTTTCTCTACATCCGTTCTTAAACTGCAAGTCAGATACCCCAAAAGTACAGTCAGATTCTGAGTAAGTCTTTCAGAACCAGATGAGAGGAAAAGCCGCTTGGTTTCGGTATCCGCATCTAAACTTTGGACCGCGGTATATCAAAGGGTAAGGTATCTAAGGTAATTCCAGCCAGTGTTTCTGATAACACAATAAATTGTGGATTTTCTTCTCTTCCAATTTCCTATCAATATATTCTGTCCTCCACTTTCTTCCATTTCAACATGTTTCTTGTCCTCCTTTTGTTCTGCACTACAGAACAACAAATTTCAAATGTTCAGTTTGACCCGTTGAGGCTCTGAGTAACGTGTCACACAGCCAGTTAGTTTTCTGAGGTTGCTCTTTATCACCTCTATCTCCATTGCCATTTTCTTCCACTGACATGAACCGTGATTTGCTGTCAGTGAAACACACCTGCTGGATTCCCTTATTGTAACTTTCTGAATAAAGGTCATAAAGGCAACCGTAGAATTTGAAATAATTTCAGATTTTAGAAATGACTATCAGCTGGTCGCTGCCAGGTCCTGTTTCCAGGAAATTAATCTCACATTGGGGAAAACGGTATTATGGATTCAAAATATAATACTTGAAATATATTTTGTTTACCTTGTTAGCAAGGATCCAGTCTCCTTTTTTGCAGACATGCAGCTAAGAACGATAATTCACATTATTTGTCACAGTTCGAGCTGCCCACTCCCTCGTCCTTCTCCCTTGTTCATTGATGGAAGCAACAACTTCCAGAAAGGTAAATTTACTGATAATATCCCAACCGTTTAATTTTGTGAGATACAAGTACCAACACACTTGGGTCATCTATTAGTCAACTAGGAACTTCTTCATCAAATTATATAAAAGAAATCAGTATCTTTCATTAGATAGGAATTTTACTGTGAGCAAGTCAGAGCTGGAAAACCTGCAGAGCTGCTACGTATCTTGCTCTAGAACACAAAAGCAAGTTAATATCAAAGCATGAACTCAAAGCTCCTTCCTCCCAGTGCCATCCACGTTCCCGACAAGAGGTCAGGTTTGCCTCTCCTCTTATCTACCATACCTGGTACGTATTTGTCAGTAAAATTCTTACCAATCGAATCTATACAACTAAATTGCAGAAGCTTTTTTCACTGTATCACCAGAACCCAAGTATGAAAACAACATCATTTTGCACATAATTTATACTTTAAAATCTTACAGTTACCCTTATCTTTACCATTCACCTGAGCTGCTGTGGGTGACAGAGAGATAAGAATACGATACTGGCAAGCAACGTCTAAATGCTGCGAGGGAAAAGAAATCTTTCAGTTCAGTGGTTTTTTGCTTCCAACTTAATGAAAATATTTGCGTTCTTCCAACAATAGGATATTGTGAGCTATGAGATTAAAATTGTGAAATGCATTTCCATTTATGTAGACATTAGTGTTGTGTCTCTCACAACGCTTTAGCAGGAAATTATACACAATATCCCCTACTATTACCAGCAAAGCGATAAAACTCTATCTTATTGGACAGTTAGCACCCCAACTTTCTGGCATATTCAGAGATCCTTAACTTTGGTCAATATATAAGACCAGATAGTTTGATCAGGAGAAGTGAATCTGATTTGCCGAAAGGAAGTTTAAATGCAGGAATTTCTACTTTTTCCTTCAGCCAATGTCTGAAACTATTTGGAACCTGTTGGCTGTGTAAAATGACCAGGAGCTGTTTATTTTGAGATTGTGAGCACCAAAAGAGTGTCACCTCTTAAGAGATAATTATTTTCTTGTTTTCGAAGTGGCTACCAAAGATCTTGCTTTTCTTTCCTTATGGATGAAATGATCAACACATTGAAACGTTACATTTAAATTTTAAATGGATGGTTAAAACTTTTTTCCCTTCTGACATGTCAGAGATAGAAGTTTTGGCTAGTTATGCAAAGGCTGAAAGGTATGCCTGTGAAATTCCACACCAAGAGAAGAGTTCTCTAGAAATTTATCCTTTTGCTTGGGGGTGTTAGACTGTGATCCACAGAAACACTTCCCTACCATGGGAGATCAGTAAGAACCCAACAACAATTTGGGGTTAGCCACTGCAGTAGGGCAGGGAGAGAACAGCATCAATTTTTTCTCTCAGATGGCACAGAAAACAAAATTAAGATCATCTGTGCCAAATAAATTACCGTCCAATACTTTGCTGATGTGTTACTTTATGAAAACACGGTCTGAATTCAATACATTTCCAGTGTCTTGGGCAAAATCAAGGCCATACCCTCGCTTAAAGCCACTAAAAATATTTATATAGGATTTCTTTTCAAACACTAAGAGTTTTCTCTCGTGGCAGATAGATACTACTTCAGTGCGTGCACCTGAAATGTCAGCAGCGTTGCTAGTCCATAAGAACCCGGTGATAGTGCGTGTCTGGGTACGAGGGAGGGTGTAGGCGATGAGAGGGGTATAAATGACAGATTTGTTGTTGTTCCAGCTAAGTGAATGCAACGATCATGCAGGCAGTACTTCTACAATCGTTTCACTTTTAAAATAAGGGCTTACAAGCGAAACTCTAGTAGTCAATGTATTTTCCTAAAAAAGAGATGTAAACAAGATGCACCCTGACAGTTTAGGGTAACTTAATGGCTCAGACAAATCTAAGCAAGATAAAAATGACGTGGTGTACAGTCTTTTCCAAAGGCTGAGTAATCATTATTATAGGTGTCTTTATTACCACATTTAGTGGCAAGTTAGTTGGTATGTATAAAAAGAACATAATTTGTGTCATGTTAAACGTCATTATTTCATACAAGGCTGCAGAGAGCATTGCTCCTATTAAAATCAGATATTCTTATCCTACCATTAGCATCTTGGGCATCCAAAAAGATCTAAATATCACTAATAGTTTTTAAAAGAAAAACACAAAATCATTGCACATCCAAGAAATAAATGCCACTCTTCTAGAAAGTATTTAGTTCATCCCTTGCAATCACTGGGAAGACCTACCTTTCTGAAAGTGAAAAATAATACCTCCTTTGGAAAAAGCCTGTCAACTGTTTAGGGTTAGAATAAACCACCACAACAATTTTAAAGCTTACATATCGACATATATATAAACACATACATACTGTACACATGAAGTACTTCCATTTAATTTGTTAGTTTTGGAGCTCAAGAAAAGCAAATCCAAACAACACTGGTCACAGCCAAATACCCTGCTACCAGCTAACAAACAAACAAACTTCTCATGTATGTCACAAATCAGCCAATTTGCAATTGCTGCTATGACAATACTGTTCCTCTTCTAGACTGGGACCGCCTGTCATTCCAAATGGGACTCCAGTGCTATATTTTTTTTTTTAAATAGGCACTATAAGACTGTTGCAAACTCATTTGAGATTAACAAAAAAAAAAAAAAAAAAACTTTCTCCTTATGGTGTCCAGCCACGCCGCATACAACATAGCTCCACAGAAATTAAATGCTTTTTCATGACATCCGTTTCTTATGAATTCACCTGCACGTACCTCATCAAATCTGACGGCAGGGCACAAGTGTAGAATTCAGTGTAAAGAATAAAATTACTTAAAACGCAGTAAGGAAGAGCACTTAAAACAAATGCGCTCACGGATTTTGAGGCCAACCAGGGTAAGCTTTGTTAAGCACAAATTTGGCTGGGCCTGCATTTTGACCTGTCTTACTCCATTTCAATGAGCTTGCCTAAATGCAAATACTTACAAAGAGTCAGTGGTGAGAATACATGAACATAGCGGCCAAACACATGTAGAGCACGTGATATTTAGGTTGCTTGTCTATTACATAGTTCATGTCATTTAAAATCCTTGGTTTCATTTTTCAGTAATCATGCCAAACACGAGAGTTGGTGCTTACTTCAACTACTCCACTAACACAGGAATTACACACCATCTGGAGTGATTAGGCCCTTGGTCTCAATAATTACTAACTTTAAAAAAGGCACTGTATTTATTTGTCCGTAAAAGTCACACAAATGCCTGTGTGTGTGTCAATTATCTCGTTCGTTCCTCTTGAGCTTGACTGAAAGCTCACTGACTTGCAGGGATTTCAGCGGATAGTCTTGGTCCTCAGGCTTGCTTGATTGTCAGAGCTTAAGAGATCATAACAATTTATTGACAGCTCTAGGAGGCGATGAATTAAAATACAACCCCTAGTTAAGCATTAGTTGAAGCTGCTGCCACTGCAGGTATTCTGTTTCTCTTTTTTTAGTATAATGCTAATTGATGCACTCACCCTGAATGAATAGGGCTGGAAGAAAGAGCCACATTGTCCAAGTTTTCAGGGCCCCAGCTTAAGCGATATGAATTCCTTTCAGCTTCTTTGGCCAGAGTTGTTACCTTGGTAAGCAAAAAACCCTCCTTTTTACTACAATAAAATCGATTAATCAACCAAACAATAAGATGATGTATTTTGCATAGTACCGCCTAAAGTGTTTAAACTTTTTTTAAAAAAGAAAACAAAGGAGTAATAACAGCATTAAGATATTAGAAACCCCTTATTGTAACATTTTGTACTTGCTCAAAGTAACCATATCTTAGTGGTCCCAGTGAAATGAAAGCTGTGAGTTACTAAAGTGGTGTTTCCTAAATTTTTATTTTTTTTTTTAAACTACAAGCATGCTTCAGGATAGTCTCTCTGAGGACAACGGCCTCGAATTCATTAGATCACCTGAGTATTTAGCCCAGCGGCTGTTAGCATCATTCAAAAATGAGTTAAAATGAAGAAGATTACAAAGACAGTCCCTGAGCTATACTCTCACAGCTTATCCGTTTAGTTTGGAATAGAGTTCACTATTGCACAGCATAATATGCCCTTAAATATCAACGAAAATCAGAGAGATTTGTATCAAAATAAACAAAGCAGCAAACACGACACGGTATCATTAGTACAATCTAACCTGTAATCTCTCTCTATTTCCCTATTTATCCAATGGAGAAGTGAATTTAAGAGAATTTGCTTACCTGCTGGCTGGGGATTACAACCGTATCGTCGATCATGGCACTGTCCCGCAGGTAGGAGGCATGGCTCAACGTGTGGGACCTGTCTGAACTGAAGGATCGCAGGCTGGTAGGTTGGTAGGATGCCATAGCAATATATCAGCAGTACAGATGATGTTGTAAAGGTGTCATGATAGATCGAGTGGGAGAATGAAAAAAGCGTGCTATTAGCAATATGATGCAGCTTCCAGGGGGAGTAGATAATAGTCACGGGGGGAAAAACAGCTTTACAAATCTGTGCTGTGCTACCTTTCCGACCAAGGGCCACAAAGTCTTTTGACTGATTTCTTTGCTTCAAAATGCAGAACCTAGAGATTAATCTAGACAACAGTTTATGTTATACTCACAAATACTTTCTACTTGGCTTTGTGGCACGATAATCTCCTTATAATAAAGAGCATGAATTTCTTTTAAGTAAGGCTCTTCGGAGAGGTTCTCTTTCCTGCTTCGTCACACAAGCAAACCACTATGGAAAACCAGAACGCTAACACCTGAAGAACCGCCAAAATGACTCTCTCCAAAGCTTTGTTACGATCTCGTCTCTCCCCTTAAAACTGTAAATAAGCAAGCTCGATATTGTCCCCTGGAAGGTACACACAGCAAGGTGAAGTGTGGCCAGCCGCAAGCTCCTGTGCGAAACAAAATTCCTCCTCTCTGTGCCAAGAGCATCTTTAGAGAGGCAGTCCAAATGTGAGCACTGTTTTCTTTGGAAGTACACACAGCTCTACAGAAAACCGGTTGCTGTAGCAATGCGAGATGCAAGGCAGTAAATAAGCTGCTTCCAAGCACTGGCTCAGACTGTAACTGCAGCATCCACCAGC
>VXBL01009154.1:368867-486765 GCA_013400195.1 Aramus guarauna | reverse complement strand
AAAAAAAAAAAAAAAAGACAAGACACCACAGAAGGACATATTGAGGTAAATGGGGTTTCTGCTACCAAATAGCACTAGCTTTGTCCTTTAAATATTTACTAGTAGCAGTATTACAATAGGGATTTTTAGCAACAGATTAGCCACCTTCAGATGTCGTACGTGCACTCTGTGGTGTTGTTCTATATCTTGAGGAACATAGTACGTACAACTGAAGGCAGCAGGTTTATTTTCATGGCTTACACATCCATGAGTAGTACTCATAATGACTAACGCGCTGGATCAGAACAATAGGCCATTTATCCAGATACAAAGATTTTTAAGGGATAATTAATTATCAGCAGCTAGCAATAAAAAAAAGTCACGTGTACGTTATGGACACGAGATTCGAGCGCTTTAAATGCAGATCTTGTTGGAAGTCATGTTTTACCATCTGAATCAGAGCAGCCGGCCGTCTTTAACAATAGCTACATTCACACAATAATTTTTGGATCCATTTTTAAAAGCAAATGGTTATCTTATTTGTATTAAAAATACATGGCATTGAAGAATAATCAATGCTTCTGATCATTGACTTATACCAATGGCCTATTTAGTGTACTAGATGGATTGTACAGAACAGAAAGCAAAGGTAGGTATTACACAAGTATCAGCCTTAGGAAAGTCTTGAGAAAAACCCCAAACCAACAATAAATAATCTCTCTAACATGTCATGAAATGTCTTTCAGCCAGACAAGTGGAAGAGGTGAGACATGTAAGGCTGGTATTATTGGAATTACACCTTTCTGGAATATAATTCTAATGCTATTCAAACAATCAACAAAATTTCAATAGGGACAGGAGTTCACCTTAACTGTCTGCATATAACATTTCAGAAAAATATTATGAAAGGGAATCTTGACTGAAGAGTATTTTGGTTAAACGTTTCAGTGTGAATTGGGTAGGTGGAGTACACCTCGCTTGTTCCTAACAAGAGTACTTGAGTGAACGGTTGTTCTTTGGTTGAAAAACAAGCCTCAGTAGCAGACCCCATTTGCCATCACTATCCTTTATTCATTTCGACGTTTGACACTTTCAGAACTGCTTTGCTGCGCCATGCAATGCTCGTAAGAGGTCCACCATCCAAGTTGTAGGTTCTGCTATTCAGCTAATGTCATGTCCTGGATAGCTACTGAATGAAAGGAAGCACACACTAGATTTGACTGGTTATCTGTAGGGTGAGATTGTCCATATTCTCCTGCTACTACCACCAGTACAAGTAGCCCAGTACATATCCACTATGGAGTACCTGTATGTAAGCTCCAGTAAATATCCAGCACCTTGAGGGTATGGACTTTATCTACAGGCAAGGTATGACTTTATCTATAAGCTTGTAGACTTTATCTACAAGCATGACCAAGGTCTGCAGTAAATTAGAAGTTTAGAATTAGAATTTCCTACTACACTTGATTTCAAA
Source organism: Aramus guarauna (assembly GCA_013400195.1). NCBI lineage: Eukaryota > Metazoa > Chordata > Aves > Gruiformes > Aramidae > Aramus > Aramus guarauna. Next base: position 485,312 of record VXBL01009154.1, on the reverse strand, counting down.
ACTAGTGTTCAGATGACACTGCCCCTTTTGTGTGTGTTGTACCAGCTAAATGAAGAGCAAACCAGCAGTTAAAAGGTCTCTGCTTCTGATACTTTGAAATAAAGGTACTGAAACACCAGTCCAGTTATGGAAGTGTAGTGGCACTGAACAGAACTTACTGCTTATTGTTGTAATAAGTCTTCGGGAATCCTGCAAAAACCCCACCGATCCAAATCACAGCGACAAAATGGATGTCTAAATACAGATTCTTTCCAAATGTGGTTGATAAATCTTAAGTAATGGGCGTTGTCAGGTCAATAACACTCTACTCAGGCCCAGAGACTGAACTGGGGAACCCAGGAATACTACAAAGCTCCTGAACACAAGAGCCTTTCTTGCCCGTGTTAGGTGATGCACGGGCATGTATCACCCACCTCTTCTAAGCCCTGAATAAAGCCCAGGTGGTATCCAGAAAATACGAGCAGCATCCTCTAGTCAAGTTTCTAATCTGGATGACTGGGAGACCACGTTGCAGCACACATACATGTGCCAGCCTAAGCAGAGCTCCAGCGGTCTCTAGACTAGCTGAGCGTATCTCTTGTTGTGGGAAGTATATGTTGTTTCAGAAGCTGGGAAAAGAACCTGGCATCATTGAAAGCTGCATAAATCAGCCTTGAAAAAGTTTCTCTAAAGACTGAAACACTTCCTCACACCTGTCACGGACCAGAAATGTGGAAGGGACTTAGAATGAAACGGGGTCTTTTCACATACTGGTGATCCGATATGGCCCGAATCAGTTCTGGCTCTCAATATCCAGAGGGAGAATCCAGCTAGTGTAGTCCATTCTTTTTTTTTTTTTTCTTCAATTCTACCACTGTTTCTGCACGCAGAGAAGGAAAATGGCTAACCTTCCCAGCAGCACGGTGACAGAAGGACAGCTAACAGCTACTGTCATCTAGCACGACTTCCCTGATCCTTGCTAAAGCATCTGTACAGCAATCCGGGACGTTTCTGTGGGACGGTGACTATGTCATACTGTGATCTTTCTAGACAGAGAGCACTGTTGCATCAGTATTCACCCTACTTATCATAAGCATTTGAGACTATAACTATCTCCAACAGCAGCGTCATTCATCTGGTGCCCCAAATCAACTTCCTGGCATACAGCAGGCCTCCAAAATGGATGAACAAAGACAAGTGCCATAGAAGGATATACAGACAACAGGTTTTCATGCTATGTAGTAATACCTACCTGGGCATGGTGCTAATGAAAGCATATGAAAAACAATGAAGGGGAGAGAAAAATAAAATAAATAGGGAAGATGGTTACAAAAGAAAAAGATATGGTTTTAAATCAAATTGTTTAATGCATAGGATTGCATGAGTTGAGACTGCTAATACTATTTCGCTTTACTGAATTTCTTGAAAAACCAAAGTCAGGATAACGCAACAAAAGATCACATTAAAGCAAAAAGCAAAATAATTTAAGCAGTCTCTGTGAAAATTCTTATAACTGGTAACCTGATAGTGACAGAAAGTGAGAGCATGGAGTTAGAAAGATGCACTTTTTTCTTTCATTCTTTCTCCCTTTACAATCTTGCTTCATTTCAATATAATCATGCTTGATACAGGATGTGAAATAATTTTCATGCAACACAAAACAGAACACATCAATTACATGCCAGTGAAACCCAATGACAGTATTTAAAAGCTAAAATATTCTAGAAGGGAGCAGAAACTGGCTTAACACTTGCCGGCACAATCATTTCTACACATCTTAAAATTAAAAAAACCCCCACAAAACAACAACAAATTTTGTTACCATTGGAAGCGCGTGATAAAAGGTTTTCATGTTTAAGCATTCTGATGTAGTTCATAAACATCCTCTGAGACTTAAAAAGCCACACAGTCACTTTGTTTTCAGTGGATTCACTGGAGCTGTCTAAAACCCAACAAAGACTCCAAGCTTCTAAGACCTGAATGACGAGGGATTTACACATGCTGTGAGGCAAACCGAACTGTTTCCTGACATCTTTTGTTCCAGGAGCAATTCAGAGCCTACTGAAGCAAACAGAATGGGTCCTACTGATTTCACTGAGCTTCGGAAACGCTGCCAGAATAAAAATCAAGACTGGAAAATGAGGTAGGTTAAAGATTCCTTCAGTTGACACCATCTCGACTTTTTTTTTTTTTTTTCTTTACTGAACTCCAATTCTAAAGGCAGTGAATCTGAAGACATTACTGATTTACGCTACACATTGTCTTTTTCAAACGGGAATGCCTGGGTAGCCTATTCTAAACTAGAACTGTGGGTGTTCATCTGCCAGTTTGAGTCTACACTTACGCTCACTAGTAAAGGCTCTCATTTTGAAAAGTGGACTCCGTACTTTTTGTAGACTATAGTGACATGCTCTAAAATAAAATTAAAAAAAATTAAGAAGGATTAAAGCTACAGGTAGTATTATTCCGCAAATACATCTAAGGCTTAAGTTCAGCTTGTTGGATATAAGCAAATCAGTAAGTTTTCTGGACTGAACACACATTCTTTTTTCTAATTTACAACATAAATACTGTGCTGTGCCAGTGGAAGGAAAATGATTCTCTTTCCTGCTAATTCAACCATGATGAAACAGAGTCAACATGCTTGCTGACAATATACTCGCTGCCAATCCAACGCGGAATGACCAACTCCGTTGCTCCTTTCCTTATACCTATAGCCAGCAAACTACTCTAAAAAGTCGGCTCACCTAACGCTAAAACACCCTGTCCACTTCTCCACTCATCCCCATGACGGGAGGAGATGGGGATGATTCATAAGCCCTTTCCATAGACAGCTGGACTCTTCTTCCTTTGCCTGACCACAACGGCAATAAAGCAAGCGATGCCTTTTCAAGAACCAAAAAAGAAGCACAAACAAATTCTTCACTAGACTCCAAGTACAGTATTAGTGCCAAATGTATTCATTCCTGGAGTGGCCAGGAAGCATTCCTCCTGATCACACCTTCCTCCTACGAAGTGGCGACTGCCACGCTGACGTACCTAATAAAGAAATGTCGCCAAGTGCATCCCATGTCTCCCTTGAGTTAAAGACCCTGAGAAAGGGATTTCAAACATTTATAACAACGCGTGTGCAGAATTATCATAAGAAAAGGGATGTGTCCAGGCAAATACCTGTCCGATCGTCCTCCTTCCAAGCTGTACCTTAGGTAGTTCATACCATCTAAGAACTGGCTGCTTGGTAAAGAGTCATCTCCTAGTTCTCTGAGGTCTTCTGGCCTGAGGTACTCTCCTCCATCTCCTGTCATTGTGTCGTCACCTTAAAATCAATCACACAAGGGACAGAGATAAGCGCACGCACACGCGTTTGATTTCATTTACACAGTGGGATCTAACAGCTGGATGGCGCAATAAACAGGAAGGCATTTTCCACTCAGGAAACACCGCAAACCACAGGCAATTAATGTATTTAATGAAACTGGCACATCAAGCAAGACTTAAAAAAAAAAAAATTGAAATCAAGGTGATCAATCAATTAGATTTAATCTCATTTTTGCTGTTTTGCATACTTGGTAAGGGGCAAATTTCTTTGCTAATCTCTAAAGCACGGTGTTCCTTTACCCATTTCAGCTCTCTGGTCACAGCTATACTGCATCACAGCCTGACAGCTGATGATTAAATATAACCACTTACTTGACTGTAAGCTATGTGTTTTCAGCTGAAAAGGTGTTTTCTGTGGCCTTATGCCTGATAGTTGCAAATCCTAATTTAAACCGTCCATTGTCCAAACTCCACATCATATGAGGCTGTCTCACCCATGTTCCAACATCATTCTGTGATCAGCAAAAAAATTCTTATTTCTAAAACACGGCAGTATCCAGAAACTGGAGATAAGCTCACACGCATAGATGGTAATGAACATTAATCAGAAGAGGAAATGATAATGAATCAAAGCCTAAACGATCATTGGTTATCTGACATAGTAACCATTTTGCATATAGTCCGAAGAACAGGGTTTAATTTATTATTTTTTTTTAGGTCCAAAATTATTTTCCCCAGGAAATTCTGCCTATATGAAGTCAGTTTGCTTTTCCCCAGCAGACTAACAAAACAGATTACATTGCCAAGCAACACGTCGATGTTTCTTTTCACTCCCATTTGCAACTCGCTTTGTCTCCACAGTTTCTGTCTGGAGATTTCAGTCACTTTCCCAATGGTTAATTATCACTTTATCAGCCTGCCAGAGCCTTGGCGTGACCCACAGAGCCCACAACACGACCCCAGGCCACCGATATCTTCCAACTTTCTCACTTTCCAAGCTGCGTAGGCAAACGTTAAGAACCTGAAGCTCAGTTACACGAAGGAGACCGCAACTGTTCTACAGGAACAGTCGTCCTCAGCGACGCATTCCAGCTGCAGTAATTCACCCCGCTACGCTGGGAAACACGGAGGGTCGTAAAGGTTAGGTAAGTGATATCCGTGCCGTTTCAAACAGAATTCATCTGGGTATCAGGGCAGTTGCCACTTGTGTCATTTAAAGTCTTAATAAAGCAAAATTGCAAAAAAACCCAATTATTATTACTGCTGCTATTTTTGGTAGAGCATCTCCTCCCCGCCCCCTGCCAAAACGTTATTGGTATTCCAAGCTGTAGGAATGGTGCTCACTACAAAAGAAGGCATTTTAATATTTGTTTTCATGAAACAAATCAAGTTAGTTTTTCCAGCTTGATGCTTCAGCTAATAAATGAATAATTTATAATTTGTCATCTAAAACTAAGCAACATTTGGGGGTTTTAAGATTTATTTTTTTTGTACACACAAATATTGTATGTAAAAATGAGGCCTAAATCTTTTCAGTATAATAACAAAAGCTCTTGAAAATTCCATCTGCCCACATTAAGAGGGAGAAACTGGGCACAGTTTCACAGAAAACAATAAAACGCATTTAATCATTGCATGTTTCCTGTCTTCTGACAGCTGATGCCTCCTGTTTCCTGGGAATGTCACATTATAAAGCACGGGGCTTAGTGAAAACTTGGAAGATATTAAGGCAATGCTGTTAATCAAACAGTAAAAGGAATTTCAAGTTATATTTCAAATAAACTAGATACTTATAATCACGCCAGACATTCCCATCTATAATAGAAACAAAGGCAAAATCTTCACCACTTTCATCACACCCACCTCCTTTTAAAAAAAAATAAAAATCCAAACTCTACTCTAATTTCAGCTTTGGCCTCTCATCTAAGAGTTGTCAATAATGGGTCTAAGCAACACTAGCTCTTTCATGTGATGTCAACATCTGCAAACAGTAATAAGACTATCCATCTCTATTTCACAATGTCTTCAGAACTTTTATCTGCTGGTAGCACAGCGTAGTTGCTAGCATACTAGTCTTGAGTGAGCAAACTCGAAGTTAAAGTCACTCCCCGCCAACCCCTTTTGCCCTTCCATCTCTCCTTAATGAGACAAACTCCCAAAACAAGTAGTTCCTCCTAGTATATGAAGGGAAAAAAAAAAAAAAATCGATTTACGTCTCAATGATTGTGTAGCAACATAACATTTCATGCAATTGTGGTTACCTGAGGGTCTTAATTCCTGCTTTGCAGGGAAATTGCACGTACACAAACGGAATTAGTCCAAGTCTGTGTAACAGGCACTTGTCCATCCTGCCAGTAATATTGTGCTGCCAGCAAAAGATCTAACACGGCTATATTGCTGAGTCTCCATCAATTCAAACGTACACAGACATGTTATCTGCTGAGAAGAAATCACATCTTCAGCTGACCATGAGCTTCTTCACACAGCAAATCTTACTAGATGGTAGTTTTGCAGCACTACGAGAAATTATCCCTTTTAATCATGCTAGAAACGATTCATCTGCCATCACGCTCCCCGTCAAATGACTGACAGTAAGGTTTTCACTTCTTACTAAGCAGTTTGTGACAAATGTAGCCCTTGACGTTGACGCTCCATGATTCGCAGTGGCCATCTATGACCTTACAGGTGGATTTTGATGAGTCACCCACTTAGTGATTTATTTTCTGTTTACTAGGAAGAACGCCTTCCTTTAGTCAATGATATCAACGGACTCTCAGAGGTTTACTTGACAGGGCAAAACACACTACAAAAAACTGGGTGACCTTGCGCTGTGCCCCAATTAAAGCATTCCCGTTCAGCCTTGGCCTCATCACTGCTACTGCCCATCCTGCAAATTTCTCTCAAAATTTTGTCCAAATCTACATTTCTGAATAATGTCATCTTCTTTAGGGCAGGTTTGAAAGGAAATAAAACGCACTAGAAGGAAGTATCAAGTACTTGCACTCTCTTAAAAGAAACACTGGTGTTTTACTGTCAAGGACACTGGCACAAGAAGTAAAAAAACCCAACCAACCAACCAAAAAACCCACTTAAAATCCCCAAATTTAGGAATCTATTTCTATTTAAACAAAAGGTGGCCAATAGCTGAGTCTCTGCACTTGCTGCTGCTATTCTTCTTTCTTTGCAGAGTGCAAATAACTCCCAATTCGATGGCTAGCTTTCCCAGCATCATGGTCCCACTGTCCTCTCAGCAATGATCCGATCAGTCCATTCATCTGTTTCCAGAGGCCAAACTAATGCCCTGGAACAAGATGCAAGACCTCCCAAAAGCACACATTTTGTATGGGTTTGCAACACTTGGGGTTGGTTCTTTTCTCCTCAGAAGGGAGACAGAAGAAAATTTAAAAAACCAAACAAAGGAGAGAGATCACTTGAAGCAAGAAGATGGATACAAAGGGTGGGACTGGCAAGGGGCAGGGAGAAGGGATCACAGAGACAGCATAAGCAGGTTCCAGTGCTGTTACTAGGAAAAAATGGAGATGTGGACCTGCTAAACAAGGTGCTAAACATTTCTATGAGGTGTCGGCCACCTACAGAGACTATTAAATCAAGTGGCCTCTTCTGCGAGACTGGAGACGCAGCACTTTGCAGGATTGGACCCAAGAGAGGGAAAGAAAGGATGAAAATGGAATGGAGGGGTGAGAGAGACAGTAAACCCAAGAATCAGAACGGCAAAATTAAATAAACTTTAGGATTTAAATACTACGCTTAAGGCAAGGAAGGTCTGATACTTGCCCTTCTAACGGGCAAGTCAAAAATGCATTGATGGTTGTTAGTAACACTTTTTAAAAAAAGTTTTAAATCTTTGTCACAACCAAGCCAAACAAAAGCATGTCTATTTTAAGCAGAGAAGAGGGACCCAGAGATTCTTGGGCCGGTGAATCCACACATACCACACTGCAGAGCCGTGCAAACATACCAGCCCAGAAGCAGCAGAGCTACGGTGATTCCGCGTCGTACCTGAGCAAACAAGTTCTCTCGCAGCAGGGACTGTGAAGCCATGCAGCGCACCTGAGCAGGCATCCCCGCACAATTCTGCACCATGACGTGCAACGCAGGTGGCACTCACTGGGGAACTTTTCCACCCTGCTGTTTTCTGCCATAGAGATGCTCCAAAAAACCCAAACAGTTAGTTCTCACTGACTCAGAAGACCCTGAACCTTGAAGACACTGCTGCCGCAGAAATTGAATTAAAATAGCAGTGTTGGTGTTGTTCGGCAGAGCTTCACAGGGCTCTGACGAAGCCTCACACAACTACCCAGCAAAAAAGCACGCAATTTAGCCTACAAGGAGCAGCCCGTGCTGCACGTATCCAGCGATGGTGCAGGCAAAAAGTGGGCAAAGGATGAACGGGAACATTCCCCGTGATCTCCAGCTGCCTGGACTTTTTTCTAATTGCGTAGACTAGGGAGCCGGAGTGAACTCCATCGCCAGTCACTGTCAAAGCTACGCAGAACTGTTTTCAAAGTCGGCGTTGAAACAGAGCCAACCAACACACAAAAATCCACAACTAATTAACTTTTTGCTCATGGCAGCAATATTTCTATGATGACTTTTAGTGGTCTGCTCCTCTTTTTTTTTTTTTTTTATATATTTTATGCTGACCACCTATTATTTCAGTGCACCACGAACCCATACTATCCAAATAGATCAATGGGTCTCAATTCCTAATTTCCAACTAATTTCTAAGACACCTGTTAGCAGGAAGGGAAGCACCTGGGCAGATCTGAGTGGCCGCTCAGTAAATATTTGCCTTACTCTAACCGAGTAGTACAGAGAAAACAAAAATCTAATTTTGGTGCTGATGAATACAGGTTTTGAGCATTATAAATCATTGAATGGACTACTAAGAGAAACAGGCGACATGCTGAGAACACGTATCTGCTCCTTCGGCGACAGTTTGGCTGACCGCACGGGATTTTACCAATCCATGGAAACTGGCAACCGCACTCATAGTGCTGTGCTGTACTTCTCAGTTTTCTTAAATTCTACAAGAGGGAGTGGTACCTCTGTAAGTGATTAAAGCAAGCAACAATCACAAACCACTTGGAGATCAAAAATGTGTTTTAAATGCAAAGTAGCATTTCCAAGACATTTCCAAACTGGGTAAATATTTCCAATGAAATAGGAAATTTCCTCACAATACGAAACACATTGGGCCCTGAGGAAGGAAAGCTTGGTCTAGTACAGATATCTATGAGTCCCAACTAACCTGCTGAGCAAGACTCTGCAGGCGTTAAAGGGAGAAGAGAGGAAAAAAAGTCTTTTCCTTCTTCCCAGGGATACAAAGTACTGACTAATTTTGCCTTTGTGGAATTCACACGGCAAGGACCGTTCTTTCATGGAGCACTTATAAAATATTTGTCAAATGTTACGTACTGACACACAAGTCATCCCTCAGAGCCACGCTGGTCCAGGGGACAACAGCCGAAGCCATCTGCTGCCCTCGGAATGGGTAACGCTCCTCTGACTTTGACTACAAAATATCCGACGTACTGTCAGCAGCCATAAAGTCTTTAGCTAATTAAGTTTAACATAAATGTAAAAGCAACCAGCTTTTAATCGGTCATGAGTGGGAATAATATCCAGTAGCTTTAAAGACAGATTGACATCAGATGGGTACGACTAGTCAAAAATACATTTCCCCTTTTTAACAGGCTGATTATGATTTACTTCAACGAACAAGCTATTGTAGGTTCCCCCTATAACATCAATCTCTGAAGAAAGGAATTCAGTGCTCAATATTGCCCATAAAATAACAATTTAGGAAATAATGTATAGTGTCTCCTGGTCATGCCCATGCATTATTCCTTCCTTGCACTAACAAATGTGTGTCTGTAGTTTGGGTCATGCCTACACAGAGCACTGACATCATTTATTATAGCTAATCTGGTCAATTCTACTTTTTGTCAACACCACTGATGCAAATGAAAACCAGCAGTTTCTTTAAAACTTTTGCCAAAATTTTTGCGACCTAACCACAACCTCCTATTTTTCATTACTAAAATGTTGACAAGTGAGCAACCTTTAGCAATTCTACCCTAACAAAAATAAAATAAATTCTAGGAACTGGGAGGCAAACACCGGCATATTTTCTGTGCAGGTTATCACAAGTAAAGTTTTAAGAATCAACTCTTACTCACCAGCTAGTTCTTTCTGAGCAGAGGTTTCATTAAAGAAAGTTTCAGTTAAGTTTTCAATACGTAGCTTTTGACTTACTTCTGTAGATGAACAATCTTTGGCTACCATTTATGCTACTGGTTATAAGATGCTTAATTTAGCGTGTGAATTAATTCAGCGGTGTTATTCTGAATTTACAGGGTTTTAACATGCAGCAACAGCTACTTACTTAAGTCAAGAACAGTTACTGGCTGCAACTTTAACTTCCAGGTTTAATTAAGGAAAGTTATTCCTTGAGTCTTCCTACTAATTAAGCCACTACTTCAGCGGAATTATGTTCGTGTACAACAGCAACGAATTCTGCCCAGACTTAACTGCTCATCTCTCACACGTGTGCCATAGTATTAGCGTACTCTAAGGCCATGTGCAGAGACACTCGGGAAATTCACTGTCATATTTGAGCGTATTTTATTTATAAATGCTATTATAGATACGATTAAGGAATTCAGTATGCTTATCCACGTGCGAACTGCAGTTACCACAAATACAAAGCGATGCACTTTGACAAGAGAATATTCTTGGGTACCAGAGCACATGATCATTTAATAATAACAGCATTCATAACAATAACTAGGCGGCCAGTTAGTTCCCGGCAAGCAGTTACAAAAGTAGGCAAACAAATACGTGCGGCATTTGCTTCACAGCTCCCAACCCGCCAGGCAAAGCAGCTTGTCATTATTCCATTCTACAACGGGAAGACCGAGATAATTAGAGTGACTTCCACAGAGTCATTTAGGAATCGTCAATGGTGCCAGAAGTAAATTGCTGAACCCTCCTGGAGTGTCTGTCTGTCTGTAAAGGAGTAACTTTTCAGTCCTTTGTGAACGTATGTCTGAACCAGACTTCCAAAGCAGTTAGAAAGCTCGCTCTGTTTATAGTTCCTCTACACTGGAAAAAAAATTGTCTACACTGAAATCAATGTTTTTGCCATATGAAAAAGGATTTTTTTTTTTTTTTTAAAATCAGAAATCTGATATAATCAGGTATGGATGAGCTGTGAACTACTTTCCAGAAGGTAAGAACACATTTTTGATGTCCTTAAGCAACGCGGTAGTTCACAGATACGCCACCCTGTCACTGATGCACACTCATGAAGGGGTAGCAAACCTCGCTTTTACACAGATATTATTACTGTGAATATGTTTGAATGATGTCCTATCACAATGTTGAGTAAGCTTTAAAACTAAAAAGGAGAAAAATGAGCAACTCTGTGAAAGGAAAAAGGCAACAATATGACACTGGGTCATTATTGTATGTAAGCATTAATTTATATTGTATTTTATAAATTATTTAAGGACATGTGATGCTGCTGCTTCAGCAAATTCTATGTCCTAATCACCCTCTTTTTAAGATGACTTTGTTATTTGTGATTTCTTTTTTTAAAGAAACACAAAGTTAAAAAAAAAAAAAAAAGCCAACAGCATCACCTTATGTCTCAACCAGGCGTAGGGTTGACTCTTTAGCAACATTTAGACAAGCATCCCTCGTGAAAGACGCTTTTTGTTCTTTGGATATTGTGATTCCAACTGATTTTTGAGACTCCGCTGACTATTTGCACATGATCGTTCGCTCAACATTTGCCTATCCCTTCTCTGCAATTGAAATGTCAGCACTAATTACTGTGCGGTGTGAACTGACCTTTATGGCAGGCATCTCAGGGGCATGCTGCTTTTGACAGTGGTGTCTCACCTTCTACTTCAGCCTTTCTATTCCCTTCTGCCTGCAAAAGTAGCCTGGCTGAAAAAATAACTTGTCACAACAAAGAGATTAATTTTCAGACAGATCGGTTCTCTGGGTTGGTTCACCACATGGGGAAACGCTTGTGCTGACATAATGGAGGACGTGGGAAAGTGTGGTTAGACCTCTGACAACTTCTTGCAGCAGCCAGAACTTGGTCTCAAAGAGACAGTGAAACCAGAGCCTTTCAAAATTAACTGGACTGAAAATAGAGCAGTAAAACAGAGATGAGGAGGCCCAAAGAGACACAAATGAGAGCTCTCCGACAACCTCTTTTACTGGTTGGTCTTGGATCCTCTAGATACAGCACTCCACTTACCGAACGATCTCGGATGGGAGTCACAATACGAAACCATCGACAGTTTGCACGGCTCTTTTGTCACAAAAATAACGCATGGAACGAGTACAGAGGAGGAGCAACGTGCTCCTCAATACAATATTAACATATGGGAGAATAATAAAAAAAAAAAATGGTTCCTGCCTTTTCTAGATTTTCCTGTGTGTCTACACTGACTCAGCCCTAACAGAAACATCAGTTTGTGCTCAACTTTGCTAATTGTGTAGATGCCACTAAAATACATTCCACAAGATGCTTTGCAGTAATTGCCCCTTCCTGCTGCAAGGATCCCTCAGGTGCAAATTCCTTCTTTTCTGGCAACAGCTTTAAAGGAACTAAACTTTGTGGCAATATCAATGGCTAAGCCAGATACAATGATAAAAACGCAGAGTTTTTTCAGGACAGTTCTATCCATACAAAGCATTTCTGCTGTCATGGATACGTGTTTCAGACCCCACATCACCTAGAGTATCTGATGTATGTAGGACCACATAACAGGCTTACAGCGGATGAAGTAGGAATTTTCTACAACCGTGTTCTTACTAGCCTATGAAGTTTCCTTTTTTTTTTCCCCCCACTTCTTCCTTGATCCTTGCACAAAAGCTTATGAATCTGATTTCATCTAGTCTGTGATTGGCACGAGTGTTTCTCTTTCCCTGACAATGCCCACCTGCTTTGGTACTTAATTCTGATACTTATCATTTTAGGAACATAAATGCTATTATTATTAACGTAACAGCATGCAATTACGCAATATAACCGCTTCCCAGGCAAAATGCAAAATACTTATCATCAGCGATGAACAAGCTCCACAACAGGACCTGAAATACTTATTTGCTCACGTACTCTTCCTTGTGTTCAACTTCATAATTACACAATTACAGCTGGCAGGTTTACCGTGTCACATAAATTTATTTCAGAACATACTACGTCTCTTTAAAGCAGCAAAGAACACAGCATTACAGAAATCTCATTGCTAGCCTCTCATAAAGACTATGCCATCACTAAAAAGTTCATCCTCTTCATTAAAAAACTTTTGCAGCCTTCCCGCCCCCAGCTCTTTGAAGTTCCTGTGACAAGCACCATCCACGTTAGGAATTTTGGCAACATCCTGAATGTTTTGCCTATAGAAACTGATTTTACAAGGCCAACGGCATGAAGTGCTTTAACTGTGACCGACCTGCTTTAGCGACCCGCGGTAGGATCACAGAGGCACTATCAGTACGAGTGCTCAGCACTGAGCCTTAGCAACGTGCCAGGGTACCGATGGCTTATCTGTCACAATAATTATTGACTAACAGTCAGCGTCAGACGGTAACAGAAAGCAAAAAATGTTAATTCAAAGCACCGGAGAGCATTAGTCATGCTGGATGGCCACAGTTAAGTTCTGCCAACATATTCAAGATACAGGTAATAAATCTTGGATTTTCTGGCTTCCCTTCCTCCTCCCACCTTTCAGGAAACACACGCCCAGTCACACTTCAAAAGTAATAAAAAGCAGCAGTGTTAGGCACCCAGATTAAACAAATTCATCTTGCTTCAACACAAAAAGTAAACCAAACAATCCGAGTTAAACAAAACCAGAGAATTTGTAAGTCTTACTCCACGAACTTCTGCTAACGGCACCTGTGCCGCTACACGCTTCACCATCGCTGAAGCGTTCATCGTCAGAGGGCTTAAAGGCTGTACAACATATAAATTGGTTTGAGAAAAAGGAATACCCTGTATTAATCCTGTAGAAGCAGAAAGACGTACTAGGCGTTGTGGATGTAATGATGATTCAATGGTAGTTCAAAAGACTGGGAGAAAATTCAACGAAGTGAACAGAAGGCTATAAGGAATTGTAAGGCCATTTATCATAATAATTATACAAGAATGTTTTTCAAACAGAGAAAATGTAGCAAAAATATGGCTGAGAGAAATAATTTCACTGATCGTGATGCAGCAGAAAATAATCACACTTGTTTGCTTTCGCTTGCAGCTTTGCAAGCATTAAAAAAAAGTGGCATCTGAGCCTAAACATCGTCTTTTCTCAAGCATAACTCATTTATCAGCATCAATTCCATTTCAAAAAGTAATGCAAGCAGTTTAGGAATGTGAATGCCATTGACTTCCAGTACCATTTACAACCGCAAGTGTGTTTGTGTTCTTTGTAAAAGGAAAAAACCCAGCCCTGCAACCGTGGTCCTAAATCCCTGGGACTTTTTGAAATTAGTCACTCTACATATTATTTGCACGAAATAATAATAACAACCATAAAATGGCATTATGTAAGATACTGTGATCTTAATTAGCACTGCCGAGAGTGAAAAAAAAATTTAGAAAAATTCTTGCAAATGTGTGTATATTTATCAGATGCTATTGTGAGTAAAATTTGTACAAAGTCATTTGCAGACTTTTAGAAAGGGATGGTTTTAAGCTATTTCCTTAATTTTGTGCTGTATAAAACCACAGTACGTTATCAATCCCTCCACAAGTTCACAGAAATTTTCTCAGGGCTTAGCTAAGCGGTACAACATACATCTCCTGACTGTACAATAGACTCCGAAACCAAAGTGCCAAACTTATTAGCACGTTGTTACTTTATGTCATGCCGTACGTATCCATGATTCGTGTGTGCCAGAAGCTCCGTCAAGGGAACAGTCTCCTCACCTTCCACCTTATGCATCTTCTTACACAAATGTTTCCAATTAGGCAGAACTCCTAGATATGAGTATCTGAAATAGGTGGCGTGGAGCCAAAAAATTTACTGCTCAAATTCTTCTTTATGGGAGGGTCAAACCCAGCTTTGGGACAGCTCTGCATTTAAATTTTAAAATCTGCAGTCAGAAAATGTTCTCATTTGTTGGTTTGGGTCAGATAAGCTTTTTCTGAAAAAGATGTAGGGGTCCAGGATTTTACTTTTGGCATTTTTACTCAAATGCCATAAGGACTACATCATTAAAAAAAGGCCATTACATAGAACTTCATTTCAAGCGCTGCAAAATGAAGATGTCAAAGTACTTAGGCAGCTGTCTTGAGCCTGTATTACAGGTTACCTAAGCGATACGGAACAGAAACTTTGCCAAATTGCTCACCTTCTTCATCTGAAACATCCAGGACCTCAGTCATTGTCTCAGGTACATTTAGCTTGTGCTTCTCTGTTACAGTCTGCAAAGAGAGAATCACCAATCCTCAAATTAAACACCAAAAGAAGCAGCAAAGTTTACAGCAGGCTATTTTCAACAGCAACAGGATCTGCTGAAACATCTTATAACATGTTTCCCCTTCCCCTAACTTTACTTTTCATCTTTACTCCAGAAGCTCCTATTCTCAGTGCTGTATAATAAGGTAACATTTATTCTGGCAGAAAAGTACAAAAAAAGGTCAGAGGAATAAAAGAAAAGAAAGCTTTCAAGCAAATTTATTTATAAATGGTGCATGTAGAACAATTCAGCTCAATGTTTCCAAGATGATTTTAAAATGAATTAGGTAATGTCTACAGAAGAGCTTCAGAAAGTTTATGTGGCATATGGAAATTATTAAATCGTGAAGCATTTGGAAATGAAGTTATGAATGATGTGAAATTTTCAAACTCAAAAAAGATGTGAAGGATTTACACAGATCACTTGAAACATTTCTTCCCCCCACCCCAAAAGTGACTACACTGCATATTAATGATATCTCCATAAATCATGTACATTCCCCCAAAATCATGTACACACCAGGGGAAAAAAAGAATTATCTGAAGATTCTGATATATTTTGTGCACCTAAAAGCTTAAAATATTGTGATACAAGGCGAGTAAGGACGGAGGACTGCTGGGAGGACACTGTTTAAGTATGAGAGCACAGAGCAGAAAACTGGAAGATCTTTTTTTATATGATTTTATCTTCATAAATGACTTCCAGAAGGAAACATAAGATGTTCAGGGGTGCTGAATGAAGAACGGGGACATCCTTTTAGCATCAAGATACAAACTGGAGAAGGAGATGAAGAACATAACGAGAGAAATCGTAGGAAGTGCAAGGTGTGAAAAAGTTGCCTGCAGGAAACTCTTCAGC
This sequence comes from Aramus guarauna, assembly GCA_013400195.1. Taxonomy (NCBI): domain Eukaryota; kingdom Metazoa; phylum Chordata; class Aves; order Gruiformes; family Aramidae; genus Aramus; species Aramus guarauna. The sequence continues at coordinate 469,658 of VXBL01009154.1, read as the reverse complement.
GTGTTACGATACAGGAGACAAAATGCCAAGGACTTAAAATAGAGCAGTGATCAGAACAGCATTAGTCACAACCGAAGAAGAAATATTTCCCTGGCTCCACCCAGATCCACGGCCAGTAAGCTGAACTGGGGAGCTCAACGCATCGCCCTCGAAGGGACGTAGGAGCAGATGTGCCCCTTTGGCACGGAGAGGAACGTGTCTTGTGAAACTCCCACTGAGGTAATGCTTCCCTCCCTCCGGTGGATGGTCTCTATCGAGCATAAATTAACATTACACGCAGAAGTAGTCAAAGAGCATACGATCTGAGGGATAATTAATGTCAGCCACATCCCGAGCCCCTTAGGCAATACGCTTTTGGGAAAATGCCCATCGCTATCAAGCAGGGAAGTCAATAGCAGGCTTCGCTGCACAAAACTTACCAGGTATTTCCTGATTCTGTTCTATACTTCTCTATTTCTAACGAACCGACAAAGACAGCATCCTTGATTATTATAAGATACTGCACTTTTATAAATAACAAAGTTACCAACAATGTAATTACTTTGGAAATTTGTTTTAAAAGCCTGGTTTCCATTTTTGAAATATATTCAGCTGTGACAGCAGTTTGCAATCCACCCTCCTGAGGAGCAGGGAACGAACAACGTCCTTTACTTCAAACGGCAATCCCAATCCGGCCTCTTAAATTCACTCTCACCCATGATGCAGGACAATTAATTATTTCTGTTGCAGTGTTTTTCGTAACGCACGTTCTGCGTTGAAAATGAGTTTATATTCCCCGAATGCCTACGCCCATGTATCTGACTTGTCCCCCCTGCATTCCCACGGCTTTCCTCACACAGAAAGGTCAGGCAGCAGCAGGGTGACAAAGCCAGCGACAACAGGTGGGGAGGATGCTATCGTTCCGGTGACGTTGACCTCGTCTCTTCAACAATACAGCAGTAAATTAACAAATGCATTGTAAATTAAAAAAAAAAAAAAAAGAATTAAAAAAAATCACTGATACTGGGCTAAAGAAATAAACCCAGGTGAAAAGGGCTGTATATTTTTCAAGTGACGTGGAAAGCGCTATACGCGAGTACCAGTTTACTGGCCTTGGAATCGTAATTGTCATTGCAATTGTATCGACACAAAGTGCACTGCAAATTCTCTGTTGCCAGTTGGTACGTTCCCCCCCATAAAATAACTGAGGTCAAGAAAGAAAAAAAAACCAAAACAACAAAAAACCAAAGACAGGAGGAAGCGACCAAATTGTGAAGAAAGGGGAAAGAAGGGCTCTGCCTAGGAGTCACAAATGCTGGTTTTTGTATGTCTGCTGCATGACCAAAAGTTATTTAAGAAAAACTGGTTCCCAACCTTGGCTTATGTACAACATCCCTTTGCTTAGAAGAACACAGAAGTGAAGGATGCTACAGGATTCTAGTCCGCAAGCTACAGGCACAGAGGTACATTGTATACTGCCTTTCTGTTAACTTGGATCTGCAGACCCTAGTAACTAAACGTTTATTTATCATGATTATCAATTTAGTCATAAATTAGGTTTTTACAGGCCCCTATATAATAACGATCTGGTCTCTAAGACTCTGAGACTTTATTATTTATTTACAGAGGAGTAATGATACTTTATTTACTTCTTATTTTTCCCTTCAGTCAGAGATAATTATTACATAAATTTAACAATTGAAACAGAGTTTGGAAAACAGAATCAAACAAGTGTGCGCGCGCACACGCACATGTTTCAGAAGAACAAAAAAATCTGTAACGCTATCTCTGGAACACTGAACTCAATGAGAATAATTAATTCTACATCAATTCCCTAAAGAAGTTGTGAATTAATGTTTTTAAATGAACTTTTAATATTATACTAGATTTTTTTTTATTTGATAGGCACATTAAAAATGTCAATCCTCAACAATTAAAATTCATATTCAGCCCCACGAATGGCCCACTTTGAAAATTGCTCAGTGTATATTTTTTTAACTCCCTACCGCTTAGTGCCACCGAGAATTCAATTATGTACTTCACCATTTAAAACTTGCACTGTGAGGCCAGATTTTCATCTTGTGGCATAGAGTAATTCAGGTATGTAAACCTATAGGTACATTCAGCGATTACTTACTCAACAGCAGTATACTGTAAACAGCCTCAAAGCTCCTCGTATATTCATTTGCCCACAGGAAGACTACGCCTGTTTGCATAACTACCCCAAAACTTAACCGCATAGCAAACCTTGGAAAGTCCAAGCTTATTCTAATTTATTTCCCGTTCATCTCTAATCTGCGAGTAAAAATAAGTGCACTTTATTACTTTATATTCACGTGGCTCCACTAACAATAACACTAGTACGAGTAAGAGGAAGATTTGTTCAAAGGTAGACCAAAGGCTTTGGCGCTGGAGGGCTTTTCCTCAGCTCCGATGGCAGTGACTTGAATATCAATGTCTAACATCCTCCCTGCATCGCTCAGCTACAACCTTAGAGAATGAAGTAGCTATGGTGACAGCACCTTGTTTGCCGTCCTAAATGCTGTGTTCTGGTTTGGCAACCCCAACCTCACCATCTGGAGAACTTTATTGCAGGGAGTGCCTGTTATTTATCCCTCCTCCTTAGGACTTGTTCTCAACTACGTTTAATCAACATTCCCCACCACAAACACCATCACCAGAGGTTTATATTCTATATGTCCCTAAGGTACAAAATGTAGACAAAGTCATAGATGAAAAATCTGCTGAGTTTATCGAGGGTTTCCACCTGACTTTTAAAAGCAGTGCTTTTTTGTTTGAGATTTCACATTTCTCTTATGTTCAAGCAGTTGAGGTCAACTGTGCAAGTGAGGTTCAGTATTTGATTCAGTCCTAAACCCCAAGCATCTGGTATCTGGTAGAAAAATCCATTACCCTCAAAGTTTAAAGAAACATTTATCCAAAGTAAATAACTCACAGGTGTCTCTTCATAGCGTAATCCCTATTATGACAAAGCATCTAATACTTGCATGTGACGAGGTGCAAGGCTCCACAGTGCAGCACAATGCACGATAGAAAGGAAGTTACAACTTATATCAGACATAAATGGGAAAAGCGTGCCAGGACACAGCACAGAGAACAGCAAAGGTGGCATTGGAGGCTAGAAAAAATATACTTTTGAAAAGAGCTAAAGTTTCTCAAAAAATTTTACCCAGGTTTTATTTTTCTAAATCTCTGAATAGGTACGTATGTGTTTATGCACATACATGTGTGATGTGCTATATGATTAAACAAGAGCACACAATAAATAACTGCAAAAACATACAGTCTTTATTAAGAGACTTGTGGAGTTATGCTGGAATTCCAGTCCAAACCTGACTCAGTCTGATCTTTGCAGGTCATTAATAAATTATGGCTCACTCTATTTGTAACCTTATGCCATGTTACTTTTATTCCATCTTCCTTGGTTAATATCAGCAGGACTTGCTGTCAGCGTGCGACAAAATCAAAATTATTTTCCCATTTCTTTGCAAGAGACTTTAGATTTCTTCCCTTCCTCTAACTCTCTTCCTGACTGAGCAGTCACATCTTTTAGGTAATCTGTGGATTTTTACAGCTCTGAGCTCCTAAATGACATCTAGATCTGATAGGCTTTCTAGACTGCTAATCTTTCTTGCATTAAAAAAACCCCAAAAACCAAAACCAAAAAAGTGCCTGACCTTACAATAGTGTTTCAAGACAAAATGCAGTAATGGAAATTTAAATTAAAATTAATTTCTGAAATGATGCAGGATTTCTAATGTTCTCCCTTCCTACCTGCTAAAACACTTGTAGATGGGAGGTCAAAGTCCCAAGGAGAGAAAACCTTCCCCTCCCAGAGCATCAGAATAAATCAGTTTTTCCTGGCTTAAAGCAACAGTACCACCTGGCTGATGTTAAACCCTGAAGTCAAAATGCAGATTACCAAGAGTGTGGAGGGCTGAGAGGACTGAGCACATAAGGAAAGATTCTTCTGTATTTTGGAAAAACAGGATCTATTTGAACTGGAAGTGATTTGAGGAAGAAAAAAAAACGACTGCTGTGATTCAGAGCCATCTAGTGAGCATCATTAAGCTTGGCACTGGTCCACGGCTGGTACGGTCCAAATGCTAAGATGCTTGCTGTGGTGTGCTGCAATGGTCGAGCCTCGCTAAGTGTCAAAAGTGTGGAAATGTAAGGACAGAGTGAAAAGGAGAGGTGAAAAAGAGAGAAACAGGACAGGACCGAAACAACAATGCACAAACTTGTGGAAAGTTTGGGTTTGCGGCTCAGACCCATATCTAGAAAAAAAGTTTTCCTCTGCTTTTGAATAGTTGCTTTCCATCTGTATGCACATAGATTTTGTTACCTGGCTCAGTGAAGTAGCACACACTTGTTGTTGCACACGTTTCCGCATGCTTAAAAGACGTACCGAAAGCATTGTAGCACTGTTGCAAAAATTCAACAGAAGGGGAAGGGGGGGGGGCTAAAACCAGAAAATAAAAAATAAATAATAATTAAAAAAAGAGATACATGGAGAGTCTGAGGGAAGAAGAGAAAGACAACATTCTGAATAAAGGAGAGAGACATTTTAATACATCTGCAACTCACAGTTGTGGTGGTAGTAATCTCCTCCGTTACAACCTTCAGCGTATCGACCACTGAGATGTATCCCAGGCGCCTTGCAATAGCTAAGGCAGTGTTACCATTCTGAAGAGAGAAGAGAGAAGGGGAAAGAGCGAGCGCAGTGAGAGGGAGGATTGTGATGTGAACCAATGAGATCACTCTCAACACTTGCATGAGCCAGCATTTCCATCCAAAACAAGGCGCAGCCTAGGAAAATCACTGGGTTTTTACCGTTACATCTGACTCCGTCTTTGTAACTTCTTTAAGACTATAGCCCTGATTGCCATGGTAACACAACACACTTACATCTGCCTGCTATGCTAAATACAAAAGTGCTGTATGGCTTAACCCTTCAGGGCTCAAATTTCACTATACGGAATGTCTATGCCTGCAGAAATGGCTCTACAGCAGAAACACTCTTCTAAAAAAAGTATTTTAAAATATTACAGTTTCACTTTCAGTAGAAACTGCTAAATCCTTATCAGGGACAATTCTGCCTTTGGGGAATACGAGATTACAGCTGCATCGTCCACATACTCTTCTGTTCCTCCTCCCAACAAAAACGGATGTCCCATAAAAGTACAAAAAAGCTAATAATTTAATAAACACAAACCCAACCTATATAAGGGGGGGGGATCAATTTCCATTTAAATAAATTTATTTGCAGTTTAAATGCCCATGATAGATAGATGTGCATTCATCAAATGGACATTACAATGATAATTTAGTAAGTGTTTAGGCCTATTTATCCCCAGTCCATCACCTGGAACACTGGCAGCCCACGGTCCCTGTGTCACTCAGCTTAGGGAGGGGAGGAAGGGACGCGTGCCATGATTATCTGTAAAGAGCTCTACCCAGAATTCTTTTATAGTATTTTGCACGGAACCAAAGGACAACGTGCTGGCCTACCGGGGGACTCGTGGAAAGCCACTGTACCGCTCTTTGCGCTGAAATGATTTCTCTTGTGACACCAGTGCACCGTGCGCAGGATATCATCCCGAGGGCTTCTCTCTACTTCAGTATTGGCTTTAGTTATCTATAATTTAAGTTCTTCTGTATCTGTCTAGCTCAGCAATGCACTGTTTGTGGATTAGCAGCACAACATGAATAAATTAGCATCTTCAGAGCACAAATAATTTGACTGTTACTGTCACTTGCACATTAAGTGCTCATATCCCACTCCCCTATCCCCCTGCCGGATGTCTCGGGTTGAAATTCTCTCTTATCTCAAGCTAGAGGTTGGACAAGAACAGATCTCGTACCTAAGAAAGCATGCAAACCATGCAGTAAAGACACATCCTTGAGACCCACCTGGGATTTGGGCACGATAACCCCCACATGAGGACTGAAAGCAAGTAGAGAGACCTTTGGCTGAATATGCCCAACAGTACCTTCAGCCCCAGAGGCTGGCTAAAATGGTCTCTTGCTCAATGATCTGGTGCATAAACTGGTATTTTGGATAACTTCACAGAAGATTATTCAATGGGATCTTTCCAGGACCAGTGTGCCAGTGCTGATTTAAGCACGCACAATACATGTGCACAGAAACTCGATCCGCTCTGGGGAATGAGACAAGTTTTGGACATTCTGGCTGCATTTTAAAGGTTACCCAATTAAAAGGGACTAACGACAACATCAACATGAAACTGGACAGTTGCATTCCTGGCTGACTGCGGAGAAGGAGCTGTGCCAGAGGTTACTGACGGTCTTTGAGGAGGCATTAACATCAGTGAACTCAGAAAGAACCTGAAACAGATCCAGTGCACAGAGTGACAGAAATCTGGGTCTAAATCTTTGAAAAATCCCAGGTTCTGATTTCCCCTTAATGTTTACAGAAAAATCCTTATCGAGCTATCAATTGACAGACAAAAGCGCTGAGGCACAGCTAGCTGTGGCCAGCTCCGAACGCTGTTTCCCCAGCTCCCGTTTCGCTTAGTGCGCAGCGCGTTCGATCTGATCTGAACTACCTTAAGAGGATAAGGAAAAGAAAAGGAAGTTGCATCTACACATCTGACAACCAGCTGTACGAGGAATACTTTCACCAAAACAAAGGCTTGCTCTCAAGCCCTAAGAAAGGAAAGAACGCAACTGTCCAGGGAAACAAGTTCCCACTGGAACTGCAGACTTACAGTGGTGATGGCGTTGGGCTTGGCCCCGTGTTGGAGAAGAACGTTAATGATGTGAGTGTGGCCTTGTTGAGCAGCTTGGTGAAGAGGGGTGTACCCATTCTGTCGTCCACGGTGGTTACGATAAAAGCAAACAAACAAAGAACAACAACCACACGTAATTAGATTAGACGCTTTGCTTTGCTTCCTTCTGCTCCTTTTGAGATGTTTCAAAAAGCAATTATGCCATCAATCGACCCAAAGATAATAATTCTTCAGTAATAATAATACTTCTTCCCCAGATTAATGAAAAGATCAAGGCAGAGAATATTTTTATTTACAAACTATCTTTCATCTCACAATATAAGCAATCTCTGGAAAGACAGATAATTCCTCATTTCTTAAATCAGAAGGAGGAACAATGAGGAACAGTAAACTTAAAGTGACATGCTGAGGCCATAAAATCATAGCTGAGGCAGAGAACATTCTTCTTCCTCTCGCAACTTAGTTTTCTATAGAAGCCCCAAGATTTGCCTTTGAAATATTTGAGCCAATTTAAAAAATATAATATAATTTTTAACAGCAGTGACTTGAGACTATTTGCTTTTAAAAAGGCTAACATATACCTATTATAAATGTCAATCAATTTTAGCCTTGCTTTGCCTTCAAAAGGCTTGACCAAACAGAAATTACACTTAAAAATATGTACACAAAGTCTGTCTTCACAAACACTCTTAACTCCGTATACTTCTCCGCTCCAGTGAATCACTCTAATGTTACACAATACAGAAACATAACCAAAGTGAACTTCAGCTAGTTGATCTGAGATGGTATTGTGTAAGTCCAGTCAGGCAATTCATTTACAAAATTATTTGCAATTGGCTTTGAAAGCAAGCAGAGAATAAACTGGAAGAAAACACCGAGTTGATCTCACTGTACACTTATGCAAAGCCCGGGGGCAGGCTCTGAAAGACACACTCAGAGTCATCTCTTTTGCAAACAACTAGATGCAAGTAATGCTTTGTACTATTAATTAAATAGCGATAGTTCAGAACTGCTGCAGTTCTTATATTTACAGTATGCATGCATGGACTATGAAGAAATCGAAGGAGGATTTTACTCTGGGTTGTAGTGCAAAGTAAATTTGCTATCTTTACTTAATTATTAGTGCAGTCCTCCAAAAGCAGAATTCAGCCGTATTATTTTTCACTGGAGATGGTACAAAGCATCACGCAGGCTTTCTCTAGTTAAAGACTGAGCTGCAACAGAGGTTACTTACTCTTTAACACGCCTATCCTGAATCCAGCCAGGATGGATTTGCTCTTTAAACTGAGTCCGCAGTACCAGTTGACAGATTGCCAGTAGTTTTATTGGTCCCTAGATGTGAGATTTTGAACAACCGCTGCCCCATACTCTCATACAAACTTGCTGACTTTAGTGAAATTATTCTAAATAAGTGAAATACCTGGGGAAATGGCGTCAGAATCTGGCCCAACGGCCTCAGACACAGAGGGAGACCTAAAACTAAAGACGCAAGTATGTCTGTCCGTTTAGTTAGCCTCCAAATACCTCAGCTGAATATCTTGGCAGCTATCATTTGGCTCCTGCTAGTGTCTGCTTTATTAATTCTTATCAGCTGTTTCTCTAGTAGCGTTGCCTGTTGTTTTGGAATCCCTGGGTTTTGCCCATTGATTTTGGGTGATCTCACGAGGGATGGGCCAGCATCTTGTGTTTATTTACTTTGCTGTTTCTCACCGCATCGAGCTGCGACAAGTGTGATGAACTAGTGCTACTTTGAGAAACGAATCCATCCCATAGGTCACGGCTGGGGACAGAGGAGCTGGCCAGAGGGACCAGGGGACTACAAGCCTGTGCTTTTTACTGGATCTTACAAATACTAAGTAGGTAACTAGAAATATCAGTGGACTTCTTCATGTTGATCCAAAGACATCCAATCCGAAGCTAGTAGCTACTGCCTGAAGCCAGCTTTAACTAAGCCGAAGCCCTGCAGTTACCCTTCTCTTTCTGATAAGGGTGATGTGATGGTATATGGAACGCAACACACTGTTGCTGTCACCAAAAACCTCTCTGTGTATACTCAGGAGATATACAACTCTTGCTACAAAATGCATCACATTCAGCTGTTGTGCCCACCAGCCGATACCTGAAGAAACCGCTGAAGTCAGAGGATTTTGTTCAGACTTTGGCCATAGGCAGTGAGGTCCATTTCAGTGTAACGGTGTACCCAAAAAACCCCAAATCTGCCTTCAGTAAACTGCATTCCCCTGCCACAGCCACTTCCTCTCCCACAGTTATACCTCCCACGCTTTGATCAGCACGAATTTTTCCCACTCTCCTCCCAGCACATTGGAAAGAACCTGGAACCACCCTCAAAGTGTCTGAATTGTTACTTACTAGTTTGGCAGCGCACCAGTATTACACCGGTGTAAACCGTGTGTAAATGGGACCCGAAACAAGCTCACATTTGTTAGTTTGCAAGCAAAAAGAAAAAAAAAACCCCACACAATGAAATCGATTCTCTATCCCCTTCTTTCATATACCCAAAGAGCTACCTGACTTTTCTTTTGTGAACACTACACAGTGAGATGTGGCAGAGAGAAGGCATTCCACTACAGTCACGGAGCACCATACGTTGACACCTACCAGGCAATAATTATCGTTTCCTAGTGAAAAGACACCTATGGTACGTATTTCGTGGTGCTTGGTTACCAGGTTCATAATAAAGAGCAAAAGCAAGCAATGAAAAATTCTTTACCTTTGTTTTAGCATTGACATTTGCTCCCTGCTTGAGAAGAAAATTCACCATTTTGATGTTTCCATAGTGACACGCCACGATTAAAGGTGTATAACCGAGCTACAATAAGAGAACAAAGAAGTAAAACTGCAAGCTCAGTGGAACATTCCTTTTACACCAGCAGCATCCCTTAGCACCCAGGAGATGGTAGCCACTCCACGATTTACCTTTGTCTGAGCGTCTTGGTTTGCACCGTGCTTTGTGAGTATTTCAGCTACATTCACTTTATCCTCTTGAGCTGCAAGGTGTAAGGATGTCAGGCCAGTCTGGAGGTGGAATATGCAAAATAAATAAAGATACAACTAAGAATAAAACCTACTTTACATGAGGAAAAAAATCTAGACTTTCCCACTTTCTCATCTTTAAAACATGAAGAGATCCTAACTATAGCTTCTAAGTATGGGTGTTTTTTTCAAACAAAGTAGAACCGATGTTTTTCCTGTTCCGGCTGACAAACAGCTCCAAAGCAATTACATCACCATAACCACAGAGTAAAACTTTCAGGCATCCATGATCACGCTCAGGGATTTTATACAATAATGTCGCTTGGGAAGCTGAGGAGCCCATTAATAAATTAGGGAAGCATATTCACTGCGCTTCCCACTCCTCAGACAGGAAAGGGAACCTTGACAACTGCAGGAAGGAGTCAGAATGAAGAAAACAACTCCAGAAATAGATTCCATTCAAAGATGCCGAGGAAATGGATGCAGCCTTTAACTAAAAGCTCACTGTGTTCGCTCACACAGCACCTGCCGGTGAACAAGGCAGGGAACTAATTTTGTAAGAGAAATGAAAATCACTCTGTTTCTCCTTGGTTAGGTAGCGTAATGCATTAACGCCAGACCATGAGAGACCTGAGCCTTCGATTTTGACTTGTATGAACACAAGCTGCAGGCTTCTGACCTCAAGTAAATAATACATACACGTCTGGATAAATCTGGTGACCTATGAAGATCTACAGCAAGGGGGTTTTTTGAGGAACTTGTTTTCTATGAAAAAGCTGTCACGTACAATCAGAAAAAAACTTAAAAAAAAAAATCTGAAAGGTCCTCCATAGGATTTTTCTCACTCGCTACTCCGCTACGAATATTGTTTTGTTATTTGCCAGACACTGCCAACTTCCTCCACTTGGAAAGAAGGCAGAAGGGTAAATATATGAGGAAAAGTGCCTTTGCTGGCAAGAGCACTAACTATTTTAGACTGTAGCTCTCAGGTTTCCAATACGTGTTGTTAAATCTACCCATGGCCCCACAAACTCCAGAACTGTACATTCCTCTTCCTTTGCATCTACTGTAAAACTTCAGGAGTACGTGCAAAACACCTGAGAGATGGCGAGGTGGCAGCACAACACAAATACTGCAGTCCTGCCTTCCTGAATGCGCAGAAACAACTTTCTCTTGGCCTGCCTTCCCTCCTGCAACCTCTCTACCAGAGCCAGGTGTTACATCGCTTCCCTCCGCTCACTGCAAGCAGCTGCAGCTCCTCCTGTGCGCAACCCAGTACAGCTATCAGTTATATGATATAAGTTAACCGGGCAATCCATCTGCCAGTCCTAGATATCCTCTTCTCACTTTTACGGTTCACCCACCTGTTGTCACTTCTGCAGACTCGCAAATATGTATATAAGGAAGCAAAGCTGAGAATTCCTGACATGACATCATTCCTACACTGCGCTTTGCATCTTACTGGATACTCCCACCCACTGTACTTTGTCTCCGGTTGTGAGTTACCTTTGTTGCCACGTGGATATTGGATCCTTTCTCCAAAAGCAAGGTCACCATGTCAGTGTGACCTTCTTGGGAGGCCAGATGAAGCGGGGTGACTCCCTGCTTGGTCAGAATGTTGGTCTCAGCCCCATAGTTCAACAGAGTGGTAGCTATCTGCATCTGATTTTTCTTGGCAGCAATATGCAGAGGGGTGTATCCGTTCTAACACCAGTCAGGAAACAAAATGAGAATAAAGTTAACAGTCACGTAAGCTGAAGAAGTCAGACACATAAACCAGTATTATTTTATGGTACCCCTTATTACTAGTTCACTAAATTTTCAAGGCCAGCCATGTCCCACAAGGCCCTGCTGTTGCGTTGCTTTGTCCGTCTTTGTTATTTTCACCATCTAAACCAGAACAAAGCCAGCCCTCGCTAGGGTGGGCAGGAGTATTCAGCCGGTACCTTCAAATTATCCCGAGTTTGACACCTACATTTCGAATGCCCTGTGTCGTAAATATTCACTTTTGACTGATGAGTGACATTCTCTGTGATGAGTGCACACTCTTCATTGCATTATGCTTTCTCGGAGCGCGTGGGCAGAGGTGTGTTTGCATATGGAATTTTGATACATGTGTCAGTCACGGCACTGGTTGGAAACCGCAATAGGGAGGAAAGTTTTTCTGATCAAATTAACCGTTTAAGCAAAGTAGCGTAGTATTGATGGCACTTCCTGGCAGTAAGGCGACTTCCCGCCTTTCACCGCTTTACAACGCGCCGTGGGGGAAAAAATTCTGCGTTACAGCAGCCAGTCCCTCTGGAGGTATTCGGCTGGTTGGTCTGCGTTGCTGTTGTTTTTTAAAAGGGAGCTTTCCCAAACTATCCGACTGCAACTGGAGCTTTTGCTGCTCTCCATGCACCGCAATGGAAACAACAGCTCCGAAACAATCACTGTATCGATCGCACGTCTGACATCAGCAGCCATTCAGTCACTATTTTCCCCTTTTAGCAGCCTTTGCCGAAGACAGTGATATCACGGCACTGTTCCTAACCCCGGAATAAAGTCTCTGTATGCGTGGTCAGAATATACACACCATTTCTAATACTACACAATACTGAAGTGACTTCCAGCTACGACTAAAGCTCACAAACATAAAACCGGGCTGAGACACACCCATACATATATACATACACATATTTCTTCTTTTTTGAGGAGGGCCCGAGAGAGCCGTACACTAACTTAGGTCAGGGACCATCCATCCAGAACCAACTCCCCGCTACACGATCCTCACACAGCTCAGCGACTCAACTAGCGCCATTATGGCCACCACATCCCCCCACAGCCCGTTCCAGTGCCTGACCTCCCACACCCAAAAGATTATTTTATTTCTTTACATCCCGCGTGGGAAAGGCGGAGGGGCCAGGTCCCACACCCTCAAGATTATTTTATTTCTTTACATCCCGCGTGGGAAAGGCGGAGGGGCCAGGTCCCACACCCTCCGAGGGTTCCTCAGGCGGGCGGCGGGAGCTCACCTTGGCGGTCGCGTGAGGCGAGGCGCCCTTCTCCAGCAGCAGCAGCGCTACCTTCTGGTTGTCGTAATGGGCGGCCACATGGAGAGGGGTGAGGCCGTTCTGTAAGGGCGGTTATGGCGTTAGGCTCAGCTCGCGGAGAGGAGGGGGGGAAGGCGGGAGAGGCCTAGTGCGTGAGGTGATCGGCGCCATGCGGGGCTGGGGCGGGAAGCGAGGGACGGAGGGAAGTGAGGGATGGAGGGCGTTAGTGGCGGGGAGGGGAGGAGGGTGAATCTGGGCGGCCCGGCTGCAGGCCCGGGTGCTGTCTCCTCAGAGCCCACGCTGAGCAATTCTCACAGCGCGGAGGGAAAACGGGCTGTGGCCCCATTAGGATTTGGACAGTTTGGAGAGCCCAGCAGCGCTCCCTCCTGCCAGGGACCCAAACCCGACACGCTCGGTAGCGCGGTTTCCACAGCTAACAGGCGGAACCATCGCCCTTGGGGGAACGCGACCCTAACGGAGCCAAAGCCGCCATCTGAAAGCAGCTGCGCCCTCCTTTTGTGCGCACACTTCACACGCTGCTTTTCCTCGGGAAGAATCCAAATTGCCTGTGGCCTTTTTTGTTTTTTTGGGTTTTTTTGTTTTCTTTTCTTTCTCAGTACCTTGCCAGCTGAATCGGGAGAGGCACGACGCTGCAGCAGCAGTTTTGCCACTTCCAGGCTCCCATATTTGGCCGCCACATGCAAAGGTGTGAATCCCTTCTGAAAATTTCCAGGAGATAAAAAGCAGATGTTTGCGTTAAAGCCCACGCTGACGTCTCTCTTTTAAGAACTATGTATTATGTGCTTACTCTTCAACCTATATTCTAGCTGGAAGAATCAACAGCCATACCTAGAAAGAGCATCATCTCTTGAAAGCACTTTGAGAAGTATAAAATACAAGAAAATACTTTCCCTTTTTTTATTCTTTCCTGTGTACGTGCTGTCAGGCTGGCAGACATTTTATCTGATACAGACTCTACTAGCAACATTACACTGTGTGTGGGCAACGAAGGCGCTTGTTCAAATTTCTTCTGCAAACCAGCTGCACTTTTTAGGTTTAGGATGACAGCTTTAGAAATATTTCCTGTATCAATTGTTGCCAGCAACAATGAAACACCAACTAAATTCAGGGAGAAAAGCTCCGCCCCTTTGTATTCCTCCTTTAGATTTTGTTGAAGAATGATTTATATTTGGACTCGTGTATCCGTACTAAGTTCTGCTGCAGCCTCCGAACTGCAGCTAAAAACAAGTCCCGCCTGGCTCAATGGCAGTGCTTTTGGAAACACATTACGGCAAGACTGAAAATCTTACCTCCTAAACCCAGTAATTTTCTGTTATTTTTAATAATGCCTGTCAGTACAGCACAGGTGTAAGGTCTATGACAAACTGACATGCTCTTTACCTGTTCTTTTAATTTAAAAAGACCGTGTTGACGAGGAAAACTCATGGAAGCAAGACAGTAGGTGGCAGGCTGCACCACCACCCTGACAGTAAATCCAAGGAGCTGCAATGACCTATTTGCCTGACAAAGAACTGATGTGTAACGTTTATTATCATTATCATCTTGTGCCACTAATCCCACCTCAAAAAAACTATACATCAGGGAATCTCAAACATTTCTGGTTCGTGAATCACAGGTTTGTAAAGAGATTATCTGGAGGACTACGTCTTCTCCTATTCATAATTACAGAATGTTCCTGCAGTACCAAACCCATTGCCATAAAGCAATATGGGAAATTAGGAAAGTATTTAGTGTATTTTTAGCCATTTTAATGTGATTTAACAGCTGGATAAAAGGAGCACAGCAAGCATTCCCAGTAATCCGTGGATCATAATTTGAAAATTGCTGGTTTAGTCTTCTAAAAGCTGGAAGACATCCTGTTGTTCAAAAATATGTTTTAAGCTCCAGCTGTAAAATCAGGGGTGCTTTTTAAAGACAAAAACAACAGCAAAAATTCAGTGATTCTCACTTAATCACATGCGATAAATTTGGAAGAGATATCTTTGCAACATAATTCTATTCACAGCTATCTGTTTTCTTACGTGTTCATCGCTCTGCTAGGAATCTTTTAGTAAACACTTTTGGCTAACAAAACAATAATCGTTCTGCAGACTATTTCTTTTATAACCCCAGACAAAATGGCCTATTGTGTCATATGACACCTCATTTACAGAACCACTGAAAACAGATTCAGCATTAGATGCAACGGGACAGATGCTGACTTGTAGGTTTTAGGAACATTTCTTTCAGCTAGCACAGACCAGAAATATTTTACTATTTAAATAAACGAGGTATTGAAGAATAAGCAGGCCTGTTCATAATAAAAAGTATTGCTGTCATCCTCTTTTCTTTTCTGAAAATTTTGGCCAAAAAAGCCCTACCCATAACACAATGGGGAAGAGAGAAAAGAGGACTATGCGTACATTTTAAACCCATCGGGACCGGCTAGTTATCACGATCTGCATTTGCCTCCAGTGGGAACCAAACTTTGAACTTTAGATGACAGAAAAACACGTCAAAATTTGAATAGCTTCTGATACATTACTTCAGTCTATCGGGTTGCTGCTGATTACGTAGAACAAAACACAAGACCCAAACTAGTTCGGTTTGTCGGTGTGAAAGTGCATTCCTCATGGCACGCTGGCATGCGCTGCCTGTGCTACTGGAAGCCAGATGTAAAGCAATTTGTCTTACTTTGGTGGACATGGAGTGCGAGGCACCTGCCTCTAGAAGAACCGATGCGACATCGACTTGTCCCTCTCTGGCAGAGATGTGCAGCGGAGTGTACCCGTTAGTCGTCGCGGCGTCAGGGTGGGCCATGTGCTGTAGCAGGAGTTGGACGATCTCCGTTTTACCCAAGCGAGAAGCAATGTGCAGTGGGGTCTGTTCTTCCTACAACTCAAATCGAGTCAATAATTAGCGCAGGTAGAACCACCCTGAACACGATGTTCTGGGTGATCCCGACAGATCTATCTATGCGTTTGTCTTGCAAAAATCGTAAGAAGTAATAGCACAAAAAAAGGCAGCAACGGAGGGCTCAAAGGTTAATTTTTGCAACAAGCTTCAGCAATGTTTTATTAGAGAGAACTACAAAGAAAAACTTTTTTTCTTTTATCAAGCTTATCGTGCACCTTGCTGTGAGCATCACTTGTACCTTGCTCCACAAACTGTCCCCTTGGTTTTAAACTCTGACTGCTATCAGAACCTCTGACGTTTGGTTTTAGGACACGGCTGCGCACATCCTTCCTTGCTCAGACAGAATAGCTACTGCTGGTCTGAGCCGGGCTGTACTGGGTCTAGCCAGGAGGGAGTTAATTTTCATCACAGCAGCCCATATGGTGCTCTGTTTTAGATTTCTGACCAAGACAGTGTTGATAACACACCAGTCTTTTAGTTATTGCTTACACAGTACCAAGGCTTTCTCTGTTTCTCCCTCTGCCCCCAGGGAATAGGCTGGGGGTGGGCAAGAGGTTTGGGGGGGGCGGGATACACAGCCAGGACAGCTGGCCCGAACTGGCCGAGGAGATAATCCATAGCGTATAACATCACGCTCAGCAATAAAACCAGGGGGTGAGTTTTTCCAAAGAAGCTGTTGCTTGGAAACTGGCTGGGCATCGGTCTGCTTGTGGGAGGTGGCGAGTGATCGCCTTCGCATCACTTGTTGGGGGGAGAGGGTGGTTTTGTGGTTTGTTTTTTTTTTTTTTTCCTTTCTCCTTCACCTGTTAATCTGCCTTTATCTCAACCCAAAAGATTTTCTTGCTTTCGCCCTTCCGGTTCTCTCCTCCATCCTGCTGCGGGGGCAGCAAGCAAACGACTGAGCGGGACCGAGCTGCCGGCTGGGGTCAGCCCACCACCCACATTCTCTTTGGAAGATCTACGCATAAAGAGGTTAACCCTTTTCAGAACTGTTCTTCAGGTGCGCTTAATATTGAATCAGCAAATGGCATAAAAATGAAATTGCTCCTCCCTAGCTCCTCTGTTTCAGCTACGTTTTTGAGTATTAGCAAAAAAAAAATTGTAAGCAGAACACCTACCCTAGCTCGGGCATCAACCAGGGCCCCGTTTCTCAGGAGGCAGCGAACTACTTCCACCTGCCCAGCACGTGCCGCCATGTGCAATGCAGTTTCTCCACGCTGCGGAAAAGCAAAAGCGTTTCAGCGTCTCAAACTTAACCCCACGAAGAAACAAGAGCCCCGACGGCGTAAATTCCACCCGCATCAACTTGTGCAGAGACCCGCCTTTCCGCCAGCTGAGAATCTGGCTTCAGACCCAGTTCCAGGCAGTTCCGAAGGGTGTTGTGCATACACGTCGCCGGGACTGGGTCCGCTTCGGTTTGCAAACTCGGTGATCCCAACAAACATAATCGCACCGCAAAGGGTCAGAATGAAAATCCTAGCTTATAGAAAATTCTGCCCTATAGACCCCTCGGTCACGTACGTTCCTCGGCTTTCTACATAACAGCGCACCAGCTTGCGCGGCGCGGAGGAGATAAGAGTATATTGAGCCTGTCTCTCCCAAGGGATTGCGAGGCACATGAGCCTCAAGATGGAAGGGGATATTTTTCCAGATGGTCTCTTCCTGCACGCTGCGTGGAGCTGGCAGCATTAAAAGGCCTTACAATGGCTGTGCACAACCGAGCCAGCATGTGAAATGTGTCAGCAGCGTGGCTCTGCCTGCAGGCAATGGAATGAATCTTGTTTTAAGCCTTTTGTAGCCCACAGAATTGAAGGAGAATACGAAATTTTGGGAAGCTGACTGGAGTGACGTGGAATTTCCCATCAGGATAACGAAGTACGGATGATACATCCAAAGCATTTACTTTTTGCACAGGTTTGCAAAGGAACACTGGAAGTGAGTATTCCTTGACGATGGTGTTTCTAGCTTAATTTTGCACTGCGCAGCACTCTTTGAGCGCGCTGTCCTAAAGTGGACTGAGCCAGTCCCTGTGCAGCTCGTCTGGTACGTTAGGTACCGGCACAGTTCTGCCACCAGGAGCTCTGGGTTTATCCGTTGTGTTACGACAACACAGCAGGACTGATCATTTCTTTGTGCTAATTGTTCTTTCTCCTTACCCTAGAGCTGAAGTACAGTCTGTTGTAAGGCTTTTACCCCCAATGACTATCAAGTTAAACTGCAATTGCCAAAATGAACACCCTGGTCAAGATCTTTTTTTTTTTTTTTTTTTTTTTTTTTTTTTTAATCAGAATCAGGAATTGTGTCATCTTGTCCTTCATCAAGGATGATGTAGGAAAAGAAGCGGCCTGAGCTTGCCTACTATTACGAACGTCTAATTAAAGCAAACCCTCTTTGCCAGGAGCTGATTTATCTTGTCATTTTAAATTTAACATTGTATTACCAGCTGTGGTTAGGACGTAGGCAACAAACAAAATCCCACAGCCCTAGCTACAAATCTTAATAGAGAATTTCATCTATATAAACTTTATTACCTGAAAAACGAGCTGTTTAAAAGGTGAATAAGGTTTACATTTCACACACTCTAAAGATCAAATTTCTATCAAGACCCTTGTGCCCCTGAATTAGCAAAGCAATTTAGCTTTTGGAAACAGTTAGTAATTCAACAGGGAACTTCAGCTTACCAAGTAAAAGCCAAGACACCTGTGTAGCATAAATTGTAAAGTGTTAAACTTGCACACAAATGTCCTGTAACACAATACTTCTAATTGCTTCCACAAGAATTTCTTGTTGGCTTTCATATCATCAATAAAGTTTATATATAAAGATTGCTTCTATTAAAAAAAAAAAACAACTATGAAAGCAGTAAGAGACTTGGTCAAGAAAAGTCCGTTCTAACAATTCAAGCAAACAACTCGGTGCGCTCAACATTTTCACCAGGTTCCACCGAAGATTTTTTTCTGACTGAGAAAAACTGATGAGTCCAGCGTACCCAGATTGCTCAATTTTTATCATTGTTTTGTTGTTGGGAACACTTTATCTATAATCTTATTTACTGGTAAAAAGCTGCTTTCAAAGTGCAGATGGTCATAAATTGAATACTTGTTTATACTGCTGAATTTGAACAGTAAGGTATCTATGAAATACGACTCAGAAAAGGATCTCGTTCTTTTTGCTGTTATTCTTCTCGGTAACCAGGCTATTGGTATACAAACACTGATTTCTATGGTAAGTCAGGTTCTGCATTTTATGTTACTTCCCAAAGGTCACATTTTCTAGATTTAAGCGTGTTCTTTCGACAGGCACCAGTTCCTGGAATTTCCTGTGGAAGAGGAACATCTTGAGCTTCACTTTTTGTTTAATTGTTAGGTTTTAAGCACTTTACACCCTCTCACTGATAAAAATGACAGAATTTCATGGCAGCCAGCGAAGCTATGCAAGCAGAAATTCAAGCCATTTGGACTTAAATTTCATCCTTCAGAACGGAAATGCTTCCCCGTGACTTGGCTTATCATCGGGTTTGGATCTTTTTGGTGAGCTTTGTTTCTAAGGGAAACTTTACCTCTTCCAGCATTGCTGAACAATACACAAAACCACAGATGCCTTATAACACACGCAAATCACCATTTTCCCCCTCGTCGCTACAGGCGCTAGGAATAATTTGTCCTAAAATCCACTCAAGCCAGAAAGAATCATTAAAATGTGACCTTTGGTTGAGCTACACGGTAGGCCAGACCCTTTTCGGAGGAGGTGACGCAGAGATGATTCTAGTCAAAGCCATACTCACAATGTTAGTGACATCGGGAGAGGCTCCGTTCTGCAGCAGAAGGAGGACTATGTTCAAGTGGCCCATAAATGCAGCCACGTGTATTGGTGTGAGGCCCGACTGCGAAACAAAGCAAGAGCAGTTTTACTCCTCTGCACGGGCGTAGAGAAGGGGCTTCTTCGTTTAAATAAAACATAAGTGGAAGTGAGGCATGATAGGAGAGAGAAAAAAGGAAGCAAGAAGGGAGAGAGAGAAGGAATGTTTCTTCGGGACATGAAACATTTTTCTACCTCGGTTATAGCCTGGATTGAAGCCCCATATTTCACCAGGAGTTCCATGACTTTGATGCGATTTTTCTTGCAGGCAATGTGCAGTGGAGTAAAACCATTCTGTGCAAAAGACAGTCATGTTAGTTAAAAACATGCAGCTACACTTTCCACGCAGCTCCGTGCTGGCACACCCAGCGCGGAAGGGTTAGAGTACCAGAAGCAATTGTTCTTTAAGCACAACAGGTTATGAACCACAGGCGTCTCCCAGTAGGCTGAGACGGAACAAAGCAGTCCCGCTGCTTTCTTCTCACGCAATGGAGAGAAACTGAACTCCCACCTCCGAAAAACCACACACAGACATGCCCGTTCTGACTCCCAAGTGCACGCGTGTGCGCACGCACGTAGGTGGTTCTGAAGTCTGCACGCGTGTAAGTCTAAGGATGACTTAAAAGCGCCTCCCAAGATTGCCTAACCCACAGAAAATACAAGAAGTGATAGCCATCGCTTTGAAATCAGGTAGCGTCTTTCGAAATGTATAAAGCATATTCTATACCTCTCGAGGAAAAGAACAGTGCACTTCCTGATTCCACCCTATTTTATTTGTCTTTTTAGAGTATCTCGTAATCTATGCGTATTTATTTTTATATTTACGCACCAGTCTACAGTACTGTGTTCATGTTTGTGTGTGGGCACTCTGTGAGGGATCTTAAATAAATAACCACTGCTTTGGCCGCATCGGTTTCACGATGCAAAGCGTTCACTCTTGGAGTATTTCTGCCCCCCACCCCTTCCTTTATTCCTGCCCTGCTGAAGCAAAAAGCATCGTAAACAAAGGATCAGCCCTCATCTGGATTAAAATTAAATGGGGCAGGGCCAGGAATGAAAGAGGGGTGGGGAAGGGAGCATCTTGCATCAAGATTGCAACTTGGCATTTTGTATTGTGAGACAATAGCGTTAGCGCTGTGCTTAGCATCAGCACGTATTCATTCCTTAGGCAACGCTGATTCAGGAGGATCGGGGCCCAAATCAAAGCATGTCTCCATACCCTATGCTGCGATACATGCTTCGACTTCAAGCTTTTTTTACGTACTATTATGGTTAATGCCGGTTAAGTGTGTGCCTAAAGCTAAGCAAACACGTTACTCACCACACGTGAAGGTTTTAGTGAAAAGCACGACTAACGTTGTCAGATAATGTTGAAAGATCACCATGTTTTCTAAAGAACAGGATGGGTATTGCTAAACAATCAATCAGCAGTAAACAGACCTTATCAGTGAAATCTTAGCTCATGGGAAGAGGCACGTGACAGATAATTCTACAGTCAGCTTCTGTTAAGGGAAATGTTAATTACTAGTTGATTTGAAGGTGCTTTAAAGCATATACAAATTGAAAAAGCTAAGAACTCATATAGTGCTTGTATCCCCAAATCATTTTTCAAGCATTAACTTTTTTTTTTTTTTTAAATCTAGCTGAAAATGAATTACTTGTAAAATTTATTCCATCACAGGACTCTGCTGAATATTATTACTACTATTAGCCCTCTCCAATTTCTAAAGAAGGATTCAAAACCATTAGACATTTTACCTCCTGCACAGCACCTCAATATATTTCATAGGAGTTTTACTGTTTCAGAAACTTCCATATTTTCCACTTAATTTTACTGCCCGAGTTGATTTAATTTTGCTCCTTCTATTTAAGTGAGGAACAGTTTGACGGGGGAAGAAGAGAAGGCAGAAAAACCGTATCGCTAACAGAAATTACGAGCACCATTTAATACATTAAATACTATAAACAAGCCAGAGGCGACAAGTCCCTGATGGGAGAGGAAACAAGGGGGGGTGGGAAAACCCCAGTCTGGAGGGAAGAGAGCAGATAAACAGCGGCCTGAGGGTGTTTTCCTTTCATTTCAGATGTTTCTCTGGGAGGGAGGGATGGGGAAGAACGGAACGTTTATTTCTGGTCATGGAAGGAAAGCAAGGTAGATGTGGGGGCGAGCATTTAATGTGTACGTGTGGGGAGCTGAAGCTAAAGATAATCAGAAGACCGGAAAGAAAAACAAGAAAGGATGAAAACAGCATCGAAAAAAGATCAACCCAAGTGAACATGATACCGAGAAAGACAAAACAACAAAAAAAGCCTACGAGGAGGAAGCAAGAGAGGGGTTATGGGATTTGCGGGGATAGATGAAAAACGAGAGGGCGGAAGAAAATTGCGTCAATAAAAAGCCAGTTCCAGGGAAGTCGGGGAAGTAAGGGACAGGGGAAGCCTTCACAGAAAAACACAGGGTCATGCTGAAGGCCAGACGCTGGGGAAGACATCAGAGTGGTCGGCGGTGAAATTTCGGCAGAGGTACTGAATGCAGCGGGCAATGGCAGACTTCTGGCCACGCAGAAGTATCTCAAGGGCCCACGGGCTCTTTCTTTCCCCCACTGCGTGTAACATATCGGTGTTTTAACTTCCATCCAGCTCATAGTTCTTGGGGACACCTCCTATTCGAAAAAATGGGAATCTTGTCTGGGTTTGGACAGATTAAAGACTCTGGAAAGCTTTGTATGTTCCTGAAGCCAAATGTGATGTCTTTCCCTCAGTTAGGGGATAATGGTCTGATCAGCGAGTGAAAGGAATCGTACCTGTCTTCCTGTAAGCATCAGAAGAACTGTTTTTTGAAACGGAAGAAAAGTGGCACCTAATAGAGGGGAATGCCGTAATTTGATAAATGCAGCAATATTACCTTTCTAATGTATCTTCTCCATGCCAATTAACTTACTGATTCAGCTGAAAGCTTAGAAATTATTTGTGGATCACATCACACAGCATGGACATGATCCACACTGAACTATTAATTCAGTAAAATACCAGCGCGCACGTTAGCATCAGCTAGAAATGGCTCTGATTTTAGGAAATCTGTGGAGCTTCCACACCTGATACCACAGCCACTTGCCATGGGACGTGGTCCACGACTAGGTCTAACGATATGAGATTCAACAGTGGTAACCAGCAGATGTGCCGACCTCTGTTGTTACTATTTAAGGTTGTTGGAGCTTGGTGATGGAGTTGTCGCTTAGCTTTACGGGTAAGAGCTACTCATCTGCCCTGGATAGCTTTGTTACACGACACAGGCGGGACAGGTTTACCAGGGCACGAGCATTGGGATTTGCTCTCTTGTCCAGGAGGAGTTTGGTGACACGATAGTGGCCGCAGTGCGCGGCCACGTGGAGGGCGGTCAGGTAATCCAGCGTGACATCATCCACGGGAGCTTTGTGCTGCAGGAGGTGTTTGACGCATTCCACGTGGTCCCCCTGGGCCGCCATGTGAAGCGGAGAGAGTCCGTTCTGCGGCAAAAGAAAAGAGAACGCTAACTTGTAGTAGCTCTCGCTGAGATCGCGGCACGCGTTAGGAGGATGCCGTCATGAGTTTGCAGAGCACCCCCATCACTGAAACAGAGACGCGCCTCAGCTGCGGACTGGATGAAAAACCGAAAAAAACCTATAGCCGCCGCCCCTCCCCTTCCAGTAAATGCAGGCAAATTTAGAGGAACATCATATAATTAACTAAAATCAGAATTTAATCAAAGCAAAAGAATCTAAGGGTCTTGCTTCCTGATTTAAGGAAACATATCTTGACCTTAAAAGACAGTTCTGGGGATACTCACCATAACGCTGAGACACAGGTTGTATGTGAATTAGAGGGAAAGCCCCTACTTACCCATCATCGTATTTATTAAAGAACCTATGTTTTTTTCTTTAAGTGTTCAACGAAAAAAACAAATTATATTGGCAAACCTGACCCCTGAGCTTCTGGGAAATTATACTCTCCACCACCACGGCTGAGCCTTTTGTCCAAACCATAACACTTGAAGGGCAGTGGAAGCAGGAGCTTTATAGCCCTGCCTGGCTTTAATAGGTCTTTTTTGGAATTACTAACGTATTTTGTCCTGACTGGCAACATCTGCCTTTGAACGGCAACATCTGGGAATCCTGCCTGAAGTGTGCACAATATACGTGGCAGGGTCCGTTCTTCTGAGCCTCTCTACCTCTTAGTGAAGTGAGACTGTTGACGCATGAGGTTCACCTAACCAACTTCTCCCACCAGAGGAACCAGTGGAACTATAAGGAATCTTTTCCCGACCATTCCCATCTCCCTCTGGATCCCTCCCGCATAAACAGATGACCCGGACTACTATCAAGGATGCATAGCTTGAGCACGTCCTTATTTGATGTAGTTGAGGTGCTTCCAACCCAGGGATAAAAACTCCTGAAAACTATCAAGAGAAAAT
This sequence comes from Aramus guarauna, assembly GCA_013400195.1. NCBI lineage: Eukaryota > Metazoa > Chordata > Aves > Gruiformes > Aramidae > Aramus > Aramus guarauna. The sequence continues at coordinate 445,656 of VXBL01009154.1, read as the reverse complement.
CCTGAGTCTCCAATCAGGATAACCATGGGTCAGAGTACCCGAATTGCCCTTGTTTTGAGCCATGTTTGAGGCAGCGGGGCCCAGTAAACAGTGAAATGGTCTGAAACTGGTATTTTGTCCCTCCTGATCTTCCAGGGGACCTCGAGCAAATCATTGCGATACTCTACTCCACTGCTTGATGCCAGCTACCCTTGCCAGGCACTCTGAAATTTACTGATGTGAAGCGCTGCTCCGTGGAGTTTGCTGTTACACTACAAGTATCCTCCTCTCATTAGCCTGACCAAAGGGACGGCATGTCGGAAGCGCATTCGTCTTAGACGCACGCTTTTCAGAAATCAGTAAGAACACACTGAACTTATTTCCCAAGTCTGAACATCACGTGTTTAGTCTGATATTACAGAGAAGGGCAAAGACGTGGGTATTGTTGCATATATCTGCAAAGGATCGGCCCTAATTATGTCCGAAAACCTTATTTTGGATCATTCTACCCATTAATACATTTCCTTTGGGAGCACAGAAATGTTGCCGTCTTCTTCCTTGTCCTTTCAGTGACATTAAAAATTCCGTGGAAAGTTACACGGAGCTGTTAAGACATTCTAATCAGACACACACCTTGGTCCGTGCGAGCAGCGGGGCACCTCGTTCCAGGAGCAGCTCCACAACTTGGTCGTGTCCACTTCGCGCAGCACAGTGGAGTGGGGTGAGTCCATCCTTAAAGTAAAAGGAGGCAAAACAAAATGAGCACATCCCCAGCGGGCACTTTGAGGAACACCCTTCCGGGAATGCAGCCCCACAAACATGTGAAAAAAAGCTCTTTTTTTTTTTTTTTCCCTTTTCCTTTTTTTAACTCCTAACTGAAGCTGGCTCCACCAGATGAAGTTTCATCCCTGTTCTTCCCTGCACCAGTAAAGGACACCCTGAGGTTACCGTTTCAGACAGGAAGTCCACTGTGTGTTGAAAGCTCTTATCAAAGAAGATAACGTGAGCATGCATTGCCTCCTCCCCTCCTCCTCCTCTGCACGGCTTTGACATCGTAGTGCCTCTCCCTGGGGAACGTGTGCTGGGCCAAGGACGCTCCATAAATCCACCCTTGCCCTTTGGAGTGCTTTAGATGCAGGGATGAAACAAGAAACGTTCATACTAGCAAATTTACTCTAGAACTGATTTGGGTTCTTTCGAAGAGGCAGCAGGAGGAAGAAGATTTTAAAACAGAGAAACAAACAGAACAAACCCTTTCGATCCTGAGCTTGAGTGGTGAACAAAGAGCTGACAATCCTTTGCTAAAAGTGCTGGGAGACCACCAACTCTGCAGTATTTTTTGCCGTTGCAGAACACCACCCTCTACCAAAAGACTGGCTCAGGCTACTCAGTGATGATCACAGCGGCGGCGGCAAAAGACGTCTCAATGAGACATTTAGATAGAAAAGCCTTCTCCTTTGAGACGCACCGCTCATCTTAGACAAGGCAGATGCCATTATTCTAAGGTGCTTTCTGAAGGGTCCAGTAACAGCACGATTCAAAGATGACTATACTGGTCTGAGATTGATTTATTACTTAGAGGTTAAAAAAGTAGCAAAAATGCAAAAACATGGCCTTAAGTATGAATTACTGACCCTGCTTCACACGCAGATATAGTTTGCCTTGGTGGAGTTTGGAGGAAGTCTACATAGCTATATTTTTACTTCTACTGCTAACATTTTAAAATTAAAAGTACTTCTAGACTGCACAGTGCCATTGCAATTGCGACATCCTTTCGGCTATGCAAACGTAGCCCTTTAAGACTCTACAAAAGGTAACTCTAAGCAGCAGATCCTCCCTCACCCTCAGTTTCTGCGGTACAACCAAGCTCCACCGGAACCGAAAGTCCGCAGGGAGGAATTTTTCTCCCTCGCTTATCTACCGTTTCCAGAGATTTTTTTTTCCGAAACGTGCAAAGGGGTTCGGCGTGCCTCGACGCTCTCTATCTCAGAGGCAGAGGCACCAGGAAATCCCACGGAAGCTTTGCAATGAAATTCAACCGACGCAAGATCAAACCCGCAAACAGAATTCACGGCTGTTCGGCATCTGGCAGATTGGGGCAGTGTAAAGGAGTAACTACCTGATCCGTTCGGGTTTTTTCTGTGCTGAAACCTCAGAGTCCCCTAAATCAAGCCTTTATAGGCACCACTGAGGGTTATTTTCATCTCGCTGCCAGAGGGACTCATAGATATAATTCCCATTAGCATTACTAAGGTGAGAATATATCCCAAACCTATTTCTAGGAAAGGTGTTTATTTGGTGTTTCTTTCCAGTTTCTGGCTTTTTGTGCTCTACATTTTTAATCAATGCGGGAGGTTCACTTTCCCTATCTGCGTAGTGACTTTGATGTTATTCTATTTAATAAAACAGCAAAAGAAAGGTAGAATTGTGTGAACCCTTGGAGGGGGGGGAACCCCAACCAAAACCAACCAACCAAAAAACCCAGGACAAATCTCCAGAAAAAAGGAGAAAAATACAAGCTAAGAAACACATCAACTCCACAAGCAAGTCCAGCTAAAACAAAAATAAGAACTAAATTGTTAAAAAGCGTGTTTCCTCCTCTGTTCTTATCTCTAATTCCTCTGAAAGGAAAGATAAAAATTGGCCGCCTATCCTAGCCGGTATAAATACATCTTCGTTTACTATCTGTTGCAGCCTTCCCATATAACCCTCTTCTCTTCCCTCTTTCTGCCCTGGCGAAAACAGCACGTTATCTCTTAAAATTATTGTATAGTTAATACTTCAGATTCGATTTTTGCTTATATGTTTTCTTCAAAGATGAGGGAAATTGCAAAGAGAGGGCTGTTGTAGCAGAATAATTAGTACGTAACACAGTGAGGACAAACGGACGTTAGCCAACATCAGGAGACACCCTGGTGTACCAAATTAGTCCTCTTCGGCACCGTTATCTATTTGCAATGAGCCTCGGTGCTCTGAAATCTATCGCAGGAGATTGCCTCCGTACTTTTTGAAGCACTCCGTTGCTAACTGGTACCCCACGTAAACCGAAGAACATGTGCCGACCAAAATACCGCACACGTCGTTTGACAGGACACAAAACACGCCAACGCTGGGGCGAAGGGACACGGACTTTGGAGCACCGATAACGGATATCCTGGAAACACAAAAGCTGCCATGCCAGGAGACAACAAATTCAGCGTTTTTGTATTTTCACGAGTCCAATATTTATCTCCTCATCCCAAATAATACATAATGGAGCGTTCAACGTTTTCGTCTTCCCAGTGGCATCCTGCAGCCAGCGTTCTGCTGTTCCCGGAGGTGGCACAGGCTTCGCAACGTAACCCACGGCTGGGCCACGTGGAAATGACGCTACAATCCTCTCTGTACGTACAGAAGCCGCGAAATTCCACCCCTCCTAATTTCCTCTTAAATGGCTCTCAAAATAGAAGGTAAACTTTTGCCTTTTTTTCTCGAAAATCAATCACCGGTCATTTTGTAACCTGCAAAATCAATTCTGAAATCTGTGCATGTCTCCACACTGCCGGGCTCAGGAAAACAAATTATTGGGTCGTTCCACAGCCGATTAAAATGCTTTACTTCAGCTTACCAGAGAGCCTGAGATAAAAAGAAGCTGCGCTTACGAGAGATTCTTAATGGGAAACGATACGGGCAGCATCTTAAGGGAAGGGCAGTTGCGCACGGTCAATGCTCGCTGCAGCAAAGACTGACGACAGCGCGTGAACATCAAAGGCCGAATTATGGAAGGATTCTTCTTAACTGCAGCTGCACATTCTCTTTTTTTACTAGGGTGAAATAAAAGTTGAGCATTCTCTGTCTCAGACGTGCAAAATTGTCCAAATTTTCTCGACAAATCAAGGCCTTTTCATTTGTTCCTTTTTCATTACTCCTAAACCTCGTCTCTAAATTGAACAAGGCAAGTCTCTAAGTTCTCCGAGCCTTGGCATAATTAAACACGCTCTAAAGTATTCCTCCCGGTCTGCCATTCAACGTACACGTTTTAAAAATATAGCAAAAAATTAGAGCATGCATTTGCTTGCGTACTATTAACTGAAATAATTCTAAATAATAGACACTGTCTATATAGCTTGCTAAAATACCCTGTACAACATCCCTTCCCAGTCCCTTGTAAGCGGTATATGAATCCACTGAATTTTTTATAGTAAATATCTGCACTGAGATATTTATAATCTGACATTGCTCTAGGCATGGCGAAAACTGCCAATGAATTATTAGTGCTCTGTGCGCGCGCAAAGGCTGGGAGAAAATGTCACAGCAGGAAAAATCCACCGTGAGCACGGCGCAGCGCCAAGACGGGGTTCGGATCCTGCCACCGCGGCTTTACGGACCGGGCGGAAACGGCAGAGAGCCGTGCCCGTTTTGGCAGGATGCGTCTATACAAAAGGAGACGTTACTACAAATAAATCTCAGCAGGTTCCCAGAACGAGTGTTGAGGGGTGTCTGAAGCGCATTCACCACTAAAACACCCAACCCAACAAATAAAATCTGAGTTCCACGCCCGGCAGCTTCCCAATGGCACGCCAGACCTTCTCCCCACCGTTATCACATCTATTCCCCTCTCCAGCTCCAGCTGCCGCGCTCCGTGTTTCCTTTCTCACCCAATAAGCTTCCCATTCCAAGATTAGATGCTCTATTTCATTCCAGGGATTTTTTTATTGACTTATTTTATTTTTTTCCCAGCTGTAAATATTCTGGGCCAAAGCCTGCAAGAAGAGTCTGAGGAAAAAATCCCAGAGCAAGAGAAATAAAAATTTCATTTCAGTGTTGGCGGGATTCAAGAGAAAGAACGCAAAATGTGCGAGAACTTCTGCGGCTGAGACAGAAGTTCCTCCTTCCCTTCTAAGGGTGTTTGTGTAGTCCCACAAAAATTGAAATACCAGTGCGGTGACAAAGGCCTGTGAATAACACCGTATTTTAAAAGTAAAAAATCAAACCAAACCTAAAAAAGCCTCACCTTCCTGTTCTTTTTTTATCCCTGTACGATCTATACAGAGAGAGGATAAAAATACAGGTATTACAAAAACTGGATTCAGAAAGAATACAGCTAAACCCCTTTACATTTCAGTATCCCAAACATCCTCGCTGTTGCTATTCCGTTATATCAGAACACATATTTTTTAATAGAAACATCTATACTGGCCATGCTGAAATCGCTCTGCTTTTAAATGCTTAAAATAATTCCCCCTGTAATAACCCTCACCGTGCTTCTGGAAGGCTGTAAATACTTCTCCTCTCTCAAAGTGCAAACCGATCATTGCCCCATTATTTAAGTAAAATATTGTTTTAAAATATGTAAGTGTAGCGAGCAGATTTCCTTGCAATTCTACATCTTTATCCTCTAGCGGGAAGTGCCGTAAAATTTCAGCAAATACGTTACGCGCTGTGTAGAAAATAAAAATACGTAATTCCTGCGGTAAGCAGGACTTCCCTCTGACATGCGACCTTAACTATAGAACAGTAGGACACATTCGTAATTTCCTCCCGCTGAAGAACGAACATTCTAATTTTTATTTTTTTTTTTTTAGATAAAACAGGGGCTCCTAATGGATCATCCCAATGGAACATTTTCAAACATAAAAACATTTCACAGATGAACTCTGGAAATTGAAGTACTGAGGCTCGTTTAAAATCTGCTGAAATACGTTTTTGCATCTTAATTTATGCATCATCAGATGTCAAGTAATAGAGCAAGCTAAAAATAAACTGAAGGAAAGCCACGAGGACTTTTTTAACTAAAGAGCTTAATTTGATGCGATACGGAGACTAAGGGGAAAAAAAAAAAAGCTATCCGGCAACAAAATATTTAATTCCACTGTTTTTCGGCGAACCCGACCTACTGGAAGAGCGCGGGTGTTCCTCAGGAGAAATGAAAAGGCGAGTATGGAAAGGCAAGCATGTTAGTACCGAGGTGGAGGAGGCAGAACTCTGCCCTTTAAAGCGCAAAACACACGTACGCACGGCACGCAACGCAACGCCTACCTCTTCAATACCCTACATCCTCACGGCCATAGCAAAGCACGCAAGGCATGCGGACAAAGCAAAGGGAAAAGAAAAAAGAGAAGACACCGAGACGATATAAACAGCACGAAGACAAAGATCACGCCACGGAGACGCTGACGGCAAAACCACCAAAGCTCTGGAATCTTCCCCACGGTGAAGTACCGGCAGACGACCGCCACCGTGCGCCGTCGAGCGGGGAGAAGGCAGAAGATGAAAGCAAGAGGAAAGCTGCTGAGCCCGTGCAAACTGGGGCAACGTGTGCTTTGGGATACCTTCACAGGTTTCGCACCGATATCTTTGCGCTGACGGGTTTTGAGCTAATGTAGCAGCTGACAAAGGGGCAGGAAGCCAAGACAAGGAGAAGGCTCTAAAATTAGCGTCTTCCACCTACGTTGGGCAAAGTCCTGTTCTTTCGGCTTCATTCACAACTGCACGTCAATCTATGCGGGTGAGCGGGGAAGGGAATACACCTCGACCTCTTAAAATCCAAGACGTTCTTTACAATTATCTGTGCCAACTCGTCTAAAGCAAGGATCTAAATACTGAACGGGAAACAGGTGAATTCAATACCGTCACTCCACAGGCCGAACGGACCGTTTCTGTACGACTACTGCGCTTACGAACATGTGCAATATCCTGACTGCAGCATATTATTACCATTTCACGCCGCTTTACCGTGAAGATTTTCGGCGTTTATTGTGGCAAATGTGACCAGGGATGATTTACTGCAAACCTTCATGAGTGGCAGCATTTTCCATCATCAGTAGTTTGGGGTTTGGTGTTTGTTTTTTTTAATTAAAAAAAAAGGCAAGAAAGACGTCATTTCATAAATAATCAGAAATCAAAATCATAATCACGTGTAGAGTTAAATGATAATCACGATTGTCTTCCTAGCTGATGAAGCAACAAATGGTTGATGTAATTAACATCAAAGTAACTGCAGAGGTTGAAGCAACCATGAGGGTAGTTGACCGCAATATCCTCTACCCTTCTACCTTATTAAACAAAACCTCTTACGTCCAGCTCTAAACTCCGTGTTCTAAACCACCCTCTTATTACTTGCAGATATAATTTGGCAGATCAGTGCTGAAAAACCAGCAGCTTTCAAGATCAAGTCCTGCGCAGTTCAGTCCTCATCGATGACCACATCTTCCTAGGTGACTCCAAAATCCCATTCGAAATAACGAGCCCTGCCCACACAAATCCCGGGGTTTTTCTTTTGTCCTGAAGGACTACCAAATCACCCGTAAATAAAGAGCACGGTATTGGTGCGGCATTTCAACAGGACAACTGGGAGGAGAAAGCCAGAGCCACCGAATGCCCGTTAGTCTGGGAAGAGGTGGGTGCCTGCCGGCACAGGACGGGTTGCTTGTTCCCAAGAACTGATAAAAGCGACAATAAAGGTGACAACAAAGTGACCGCCAGCCCCCCGCAGCAGTTTTCAGGAGGCACACTACGACAGGCGCAGGCATGTAGGAGTCAGGGCACCGAAAGGCTTAGCGGAGTCCGGACCCTCCGCTTGGCATTGCCGTGCAGCACGCGTGTTCTTGTGTCAACTAACAGGCTTATCCCCTCAAAAAGATCAGCTTCATCAGCCTTCTCTTGCATGACACGGGTAGATTATACAGGAGGCTGAAGGAAATAGTATTTCTGCCTCCTACCGTCACCAATACCTGCCGTTCTTTAGTCTGATACCATAGGAAACTGTCTACATAAAATGAGTAGCAGTCTGAAAACTAAAGGTAGGATTTTGAATTTGGGGGGTGGGGGAAGAAAAAAAAAAAAGGTACAAAACCATTTCCTTATAATTTATTTTTGGAGTCACCATTTAAATTTGGTCCATGTTTCAAAAAGAGAACACTTGCGAGGAGGCAACGTTTAACATTTCTGGAGCTGTGTTCAGCTGAACAGGGTTTTTTTGGTTGGTTGGTTGGTCGGTTTTTGAGTAATTTATAACAGCCGCATCTAATGTCTCGCTTTAAGAACAGAGAAAAAGACACAATTACTGAAGCTGAATTCCTAGCTATGAATCCTGGCGTTCCCAGTCTCTGGCTTAAATCAAAATTAAAAAAAAAGCCCAAACAAACCCAAACCCAAAACTAAAACCAAGCAAGCAAAAAATCCCAATCCATCCCCAAGAAGGGACAACAATCACATTCAGGGAACAGAAAGACTCACCCTGGTTTTGGCATCGATCTGCCCTCCGCGATCCAACAAGAGCTTCACCATGTTTGTGTTTCCCCTTTTGGAAGCCACATGCAGTGGGGTGATTCCATTCTACACCATGAAAAGAACAAACAATGAGCGCGGTGGAGTTGAAGGTGCGTAATGGTGGTGAATTTGCGTTCGGATCACAAAAACGAGACCGTCACATCGTAGGGAATAAACACAAAAGGTACTTGAGCATCAGAGCTAGGCACACACCATAGAAGCTCGAGTTAGTAATTCCTTTCTAAGCAAGAATCTTTATTCATTTTTCATGGGGTTTTTTTGTGGTTTTTTTTTAATAAACGAAGCAGCGCATCTGCCAAAGCGGCAAACATCACAGTTCCGGAGTCGGACAAATAAACAGACATATATCAGAGTCCCGACGAGCCAACACTCACGACACACCGATGCGTTTAAACCGTTGCCACGCACACAGAGCACACAAACTACGCAACTTGGCAACTCCTACGCGAAGGAACCTTCTCAGCCAAGTAATGCCAAGAGCGTAAAGGAGCGGGAGCTGCTTAGGCTGAAAGTCCTTGCAAACGCTTTGGGCGAGGGAAAGAGGTAACGGTAGCTGCTATTCCGGACTGGCAGCACCTGGAAGTCGCTCGGAAAGGCAGAACCCCTCAAGTAACGCAAAGCCTGCCCGGTAAAATTAAACGGAAAAGTTGTGATCCGGTTGCTGCGCTGAGGAAGGGATTACCGGAGGTCGTGCTTCCAACTACGTAACGGACAACAGCCCAGAGGCTATATTATGCAGCTCTGCAGTTCTTTACCGTAAAAGAGTAGCCACGATTAATTCGGACTTTCACTGTTGCATTTCTATCATGGCAATGTACCGTCCTTTGCGAAAATATCAAATTGAAGTAGCATAGTAAATACTGCGTACTGAAAAATCCAATAAATCCCGTCTATATTTCTGGAGTACGCCTAACTGACGGAAAAGCTGAAGTGGGTGGACACGTTATGAGAACATCAGCTTTCGGGGGCTGGTCAAAGGAGCCTGCTTCCTTCAACTGGGAATACTGGTCGCTACTCAACTCCCAAGGACTCTAGCGCATTGCACGGAGGCAACCTTCCAAAAATTACTGGCCCCCCCCCCCAAAAAAAAAAAAGAAAAAAAAAAAAAGACATCTTTGAACACAACAGAATTTCAGCGTTACTTTGCTCCCCACTTACTCCCGACTAGGAACTACACAAAGAAAGACTCCCGCTTTTGTAGGCCATCGCAACTAAGAAGAGAGAGAAATTTCTCCGTACCCTTGCTGTGAAATCGACGGCAGCTCCTCGGTTTAGCAGAAGCGTTGCCACATTGACATTTCCATAGTGCGCGGCTATATGCAAAGGTGTAAAGCCACTCTACAAAGGGAAACAGCCCTTATTATAGAAATCATTTTATGCAAGACAATCAACTTAACTAAAACTTGGCAAACAAGCGCATCGCGTTGATTTTACCCAGTTCCCCTCTAATACAGCACAGCCTTTCAGGCGGAGAGGCCAGTTTTGATATGCCAGGTTATCAAAAGTGCTGCGCTCTTTCGTTCTCCAACCCAGCCTTCCGAATCAGTGGCCAATAACAAGAGTAGCTTTCATCACAGAAAATATTAATATATTAGCTGTTCTTCAGGAAAATAAAGGGAGTTCCCTTCTTACAAGTTGAAAGCAACATGGGTCTTTTGGGTTGCATCTGTTTACTGGTTTTGGATAAATGGCCACAAAAGTTGTTGGACTCTTATTTAACTGCTCTTAGAATTAGGAATATATTGACAATATATTTCCTTCTTTTTTTTTTTTTTTTAAAGCAGCGGTTATTCAACGTGTAACCCAAGAATTTGGTATACACAAGAAACTACGTAGTAGCATAGTATAACAATGATAACTATTTTATATTTATAAACAATTGGGATCTCAAAGGAGGAGAAGAAACTCTGTCATCTATACATCAGAAAAAACACAATTTATTTATTCCTCTGGCACACTAGAAGGTGAAACATGCTAAGAGATCTAGAATTGCTTGACAACAACATAGAAAAGATGAATTTTTCAGAAACTAGGACACGGAGCAAGCTTTTAGTCTCATAAATAAATCAAGTAGAAGGAACCTTGCTTTTGAGGTTTCCCTGAAGAGCTTTGCACTGATTTGATGGGATCTTACTGTTAGAGAAATTCTTCTGGCTTCCAGACTATACCGTATTTTCAACTAGGTCTCCTTTCTTTCCGTGTACAAATCATCATTTTAAACTACCCACGGAACAAAGAACACTAGGCAGATGTTGCGCTCCGAAATCAACTCTATTCCCCAAAGCTACAGCAAGGAGCCCACTACTTTACCCTAATTCCATTTTCTCCCTTGTCAGCCCACAGGCGATCCTGGCCAAAGTACAGGCAAACGCTCAGTAACTTCAGAGTCTTCTTGCTGCGATGAATTACAGCGGAAACGTCCGCTGAGGACGCCGGGCGCACGCAGACGATCCTGCGTTACGCTATAGACCGAATGCGTATTGCATTCGCAACTACCTTCTCGCGGACGCGCGTCTGCCCGGCGACGAACGCGAGGTGCTGAGACGTGACGCGACGGCCGGTGAAGAAGCGAGGACCGTGCCCCGCGGGCAGAGGCCAGAGAGAAGCCGTCGCCCTTTCAAATTCACGCCGCCGGCTCCCTCGTGGCAACGCGCTTCACGCGCGCGCGCGCCAAGCGTGAAGCACTTTCACGCAGGCGCCTTCAAAACTCCTTCCCTCATCTAACTGAGAACCTCCATTATTTAAATGCAGGCATTCAAAATAACGACCGCATTCGTGGAAATAATGCTTTTTTTTTTTCCTAAAGGTGACAATCATCTTTAGGGGAGAGATCAGAGTTCTAGCCAATCAGACCCACGACTTTTAGTGGAAGTGCTTGGAGAGTTGTTATTTCCAGAATCCGTATGAGAAAATTATCGTTATTATCTGCCGCAGGTAAATTCCGATTGCGTGCTATCCCTTAAGGACTTTTCAAAACTTTATTGAAAAGATCGTAATAACAACAATGGTAAAAGTAAGCAGACACTCTGAACAAGTTTTTACCCTGGAGGATTCGATTATATTTGTTATCGTAAAAGAAGGAAAATGAATTTTACCATTATTCTGGCTGAGCCAGACACCTTAATTTAGCTATGCCAAGTGAGCGCGTTTTCATAATTAATGAAATTGAGCTAGAAAAGCATCTTTATCCTCTTAGCTCCATTACTCGCTTCAGACTCCTCTGAACTGATGTGGATTCCCAAAAGGCTACTTCAATAGTGACACAAATCAAAAGAAATTCTCAGACAAAGGATGAACATAAATAGGTTTGCTGAGTCACAAATTTCTACGTATTAAAAAAGAGTCACACCTTCACTTTTAGAGCTAAATAATACAGAGATATTGCCACAGAGCAGAGAAAAAAAGATAATTATAAGTAACAGAAAGAGTAATTAAAAATTTTTGATCTCGGTACCTCAGTCGTCCTATTCACCATCATCTGATGCAGCGTGGTTTGGGAAAAAGAGGAACAGTATTAAAGACTGGCCGCAAAACGAAGAACTACGTTGCTTTTTTTGGTATGAGTTACGCTGTTAATTATGGGAAAAGCCATTCAAGCATGCATTAACTTTAAACACAACCTGCGTTCCCACGGGCAATAAACCAGTATCCTATTTAACAGGGAAGCAGCGATTCTGCTTCCCTTCCAGTGTCTTCTGCGTGACAAATAAGGAGAGAAAGCTGGTTACCAACGAAACGGGAGGTACGACTAGAAAGCAGAAAAATGAGCAGTTTGTCATTACCGCGTAGCCAAACGCTGCCAAAGCAGATATATTACTGGTGATACTGGTCGAGCAACTCGTCTTTTCCCCACAGACGACGTTACCTTTAACCCTTTACGACGCGGGAAGCAAAGTTTGTTGCCCGTCGGCGCTCGGCCGCGCGACCACCCCGTTACCTCTGCGGCGGCGTGGCGTTACCTTGGACTGCACGTCGGCGTTGTGGTCGTTCTGCAGCAAGAGCGCCGCCGACTTGGTGTCGTCTTTTCTCGCGGCGATGTGCAGAGCTGGTAACCGTACTTTCCCCTTGGTGTCATTTTCCAGGAGGATGGCCACCGCTTGGTTGTGTCCTTGTTGCAACGCGACAGCTAGAGGAGTGAAACCGTCCTGGGAGAGCAGAAAAACGAGATGCCGTCAGCGAGCGGAAGGGCGCGCAGCTGCAGCGACGCGCGCGTAGAAGTTCGATAAGGGCATCACCAGCTGGTTTCTACCACCGTCCCCAGTGAAACAACATCAGAGGCGCAGCGTTTGCACCCAGATAGGATTTCGAACGCTTTTTCCACCTCAGAGAAGGCTTTTTCTAAGTCAAGCACAAGCAAAGAATCACTCCACAGCATCTCTCTTAATTACTCCGCACCTTAAAACGGGCCACAAAGCGTATCTTTAGCGACATTTTGGTAAGGATTAGCGAGCACTGAACAAAGTAGACGTGAAAAATACACAGGGAACCTGTTTCTGAATGTCTCGCGTCTCTGCGAACAGAAAGCGTATCTTGGGATGCACTTGCTGCCGTTTCCATGGACCATGACTCAAGAAAGCCAGATGATCGTGTTTAGGAATTTATTCTGATTTGAAGCAGGAAAACTTTAGATTATTCGTACTTTTGGGAGAAACACGGTCAGAAAAATCTCTCTGCTTTTCATCCACAGCTCTAGCTTTGTTTTAAAATTATTTTTCAAACGGTCTGGCTCCTCCACACGTGCCCCGGCTTGGATTGCAGGCATGGAAATTGCCTTGCATTTAAAATGCATCGCGTGCTCACAAGCTGCCATCTCGGCTGAAGTGCTGCCCGCTCCCAGATCTTTTATTCTGACTCTAAAACTGACTCCAGGTCCCTTCCCGCACGCTGCCCGAGCACATACGTGCTGGAAGCCCACGCTAGACCGGAGGGCAGCTGAACCACGAGGAACAGAGCAGCTCTCCGACCGGGTCTGCGACCGGAGGCGTGGTGAAAAACAAGGAAAGAGAAGAAAAGGGAAGGGAATAACCCAAGGTCTTCTGTGTCTAGGTCGGAAGGAACAACTGAAGAGTTGATTAGAGCCAGAAAGTGAGAAAACCGATTTAGACGCCTTGTAAAATGCAGAGGAACGAGATGGAGTAAGAATACGGAAAGATGACAGAATAATAGAGGACAAGTTAGGAAGGAATGAGAGCTAACATGTGCTGAAAGAAACATCTGAAGAATTGCCAAAGCAATTTTTCCCCTTAGTAATCTTATAACATTCACTCCCTTTTGCGTAGAACCGCGGGTAAGTGCGTTGTAACAGCGATACTACTCTGGTTTCTTTCTGTAATAGAGATTAAGTTCTGTACGGTGAATTAAAACCGGGTGAACAGCTGACGAAACAGCTGAACTGCAAAGATAATTCTGAGATTGGGGCTACATTAGGTGTTGAAATGGCTTAATGCATTTGCCTTTCGCCTCTGGGAACATGAGAACAAATCCCGGATTAGAAGCGCTGTGAAACCGAGCTCATCCTTACTCCCGTTCTGTGTACGTACGTCCGTAAGCGCAGGAGGAAACGAAACGCACCCAACGGCAGCGCAAGTTTCAAAGCTTCAAAGACGAGCTCGGCCGTTTGATGTGCACCGCTTTGCCTTGCATCCTTCTCCAACGGGACACAGCTCGTTCCGCCTTCCCTCTCCTGTTGCTTCTGGAAAGCACGGCTGACCGCAGCTCGCGGAAAGGATTTCACGGCCCCAGCTCCCCGCACGAGGACAGCCCGTCTTCCACGCCGAACAGAAGGGCCTTCTCCGTGGGTTTCGGCGGCATCCTCGGTTCAGGCTGCCATCCCGCCTTATTTAATGGACCGTTGCTTCGGTCTGTTTGTGGGACTATGTCTGGGCAGGTGGGAAAGCGGACGGTGGCTCCTGCAGTAACGCTGGAAATCACCGAAACCATCACCCCAGCAAGACCCGAACCCAAAACTTACCTAGATAAGCGATAAGGGAGCAAACAGCCTTTATTTTCCAAGCTACAAAAGCGAGAACTGACCTCTCTGATGGCAGGAGAAAGACTTGGACTTGGGTTCGGAGTGTTTGATTTTTTTTTTTCCCCTCCCCTCTGCCTTTTTAAAAAAAAAAAAAAAAAAATCAGACTCCACTGTGAATTCCAGTGCTGCCTGGATGTCTGCATTCAAGCAGAAGGCCACATTAATTATAACCATCTCGGCCTCCCGGTTCCTGCGAACTAACGAAGGGATTCCCAGCGCAACGGCCAGTAAACGCTGCTGGGAAAAGGCTGCGAGCAGGTGCCTGGGGGCTGCGGCCGGGGTGGGCTCCCCGAGAGCCACCGCTCCCTTCGCGCCGACTGTGTTTCTGCCACGTCGCCTGGCAATCACACGGGATTTCATATTTCGGACAGCCGACGCGTAACGCGATCGCCATACGCGGCGGGCCACGCGGGGATTATTTTAGGAGCTGTCATCGAACGGTCCGGTATCCACGGAAAGATGGGACGGTAAAGCAGCTGTTAGCGCCAGCAGCTGGGTTGAAAGGAAAGCGAGCATAAACGCGCCATCGCTTCGAGCTCGTCTGTTCCCGAAGGCAATCCGGAATGGGTACGTTTCGGAACAGACTAGGGAAAAGTAAGGAACGTGAGCAAAAGCTCTGAGCGGAGAGGAACTTGCCTAGCGCTACTTCACCTGGCCCATCCACAGAACAAACCCAAAGCCAACGCGCTTGGCAGCACAGAGCCCGTCCGCTCGTCCCCGTGGCTCGGGATAGAAGAACACGGGGCAGACAGAGAACAAGAGGCAGAAAGAGAATGAGCAGAGTCCTCACGACCCGAGAGATTTCCCCCCGGCCCTCCGACCCTCTCATCTGCAGCAGAAGGAAGTTCTTACGGCTCCGTTCCTCTGGAGATGCACTCTCATCTCCCTGACGTTAGTCAGCACCACCGAGACCTGACTCCACTCATCACTCTTGGCCACGCACTTGCCTGTTTCTCGCTCCTCCTCTCGGTGCAGAAAGTATTTTGCACTACGCCCGCACGCCCTCCGGACGCAGTCCTCGTACGCCTCATCACGGCATTCACGTTACGTTCCACGCTTTTCAGCCGGCTGCGGAAGAAGCTGAAGCAAGCCGCCAAACCACCTTCCCCAGAAGACCCCCTTACACAGCCGAGAGCGGGAGATACGTGCGAGAAAATTCACCGGTTTTTGCCCAGATCTCAGAGTGCACGTGAAAAAAGCAGCGCAAAGAGAGCCCTCTTCTCAGGTGATGGCACGCCCAGGTGCTCGAGTTTTCACGGGCTTTCTCGGAGGCGTAAAGCTGTTCAAATGAATTGTTGTACCTCTCCCCTTAGCCTACGGTGGGTCTACTACGTGCTCCGTTCCCCTGATAACACCGCCTTGGCCTCCTGTAATTTCTACAGCCCTAGGGACCCCTCTTCAAAACCTCGTTCGTTTTTCAGACAATGCTCCAGGAAGGCGATAGGAGAAAGGAGCACCAACTGAAGGTAGAAATCCTGGGCTGGCTAAAGTCACGGGAAAATTTGCTGTCAAATCTATCAGGCTGGATTTCCTCCCTCGACTTTTCCCCGCTTCCAGAACAGCTCACCCTTGTCTTCTGCGCGCGTCGAGAACAAAAAAGGCCGAGATTCAAAAACGCAACTCGTTGAAATGGAAGTGTGAAGGTTCTCAGAGTAGGCTCCATTTGAAAAACCTTCTGACTTTAAATGATCTGAATGTGAAGGCAAAGGAAAAGAAAAGCACGTGTAAAAAAAAATAAAAAACCAACAATATACTTCACCTCGGTAGCGGTGCTCTGGTTGGCTCCGTTCTCCAGGAGATATTTCACCACTTCAATGTGGTTCTCTTGAGCTGCCATGTATAACGGAGTAAAGCCATTCTAGGAAGAGCACACGAGAAAATATTGTAATGAGGAAACGGAGTAGACCGACAATAACGAACCTGACATAAATATAGGGCTAAAAATACATTTGTGCTTTTTTAACCAAAATGTTTTAAGTACGTACCTAGAACAACTTTGCGTTTTTTTAACTTAATATGGCAATGTTTAATTCCATTTACACCCACAAAACTCTACATGCTTTCGCACTCCCTTTCTTTTGACACGTCTTCTAGGGAAGCAATGGACACACTAATTATTAATACAGCTTCTCCTTGCTGATAATGGTCAGGGACTGTAAAGCTGGCAATAAACTTTTATCAAAGCTGACAGGAAAGCAAGAGTTTCCTCCATTTATTACATTAACTTAACCAGAGACACCATTCCCTGGAGACCCTCAAGTCCATTCCTCATGACAAGCTGAGTAGAAATGACAAAGGCTTAACATACTGCATCAAATTCTGTGATACATAAAACATTGCAAATCATCACACGTCAAGGAACTCAACCTTGCAAAGTAACAACGGCATTTCTGACCGTACGGTAAGTTAAGCCATCGTTTCATTATAAACGTTCATTAAAATGTCCTAGAATCCTTAAAAGAATCTGCTCTGGATAATTCAGCACTTTAAAAAAAAAATAATTCTTCTACGTTAATCAAACAACAGGCAAATTCATTAGAAATATAAGTCCTTTCTTCCCATTAAAATATTTTAATGCAAGCAATTTTAATTAATTAGCTAAAAATCCTTATGAAAGAAAGGCACGGAAGCGAGCTGCCTGCCTGATTAATAACTTTCTTCTACGAGTTTTTAAGATTGTTAAAAAGGCCTTAGAAAATTCTTTAATATTCTGCAGATTACCACGTCATGCAAAGAGAACATAATCACCTATGCTTCTGAAAACATTCTTCTGTCTTGGAACGGCACTTTTAGCTACAACATAAACCATAAACCGGACTTCAAACATGTCATTTCTTTTCTTTTTTTTCTTTTTTTCCTTTCCTTTTTTCATCTCGTGTGCTGTCACAATGAATGGTAAGCTCGGGCATTTACACAAGCGGCCAGAATTAATGCAAATACTGCGATAACGAAGAACCAGAATTAATGCAAATACTGCGATAACGAAGAACCTTGTTTCAGAGAAGCCAGCATTATTCTTTCTAGCAAACTTGCTGTGCAAACATTCCAGTAATTTCCTAATGAAATGAAATCTCATTTTTCAATCACTAGATAATACAGCTGATTGCAGAAGTGATGTCTTTACAACCCCACCCCCCCTAGCGTTTACAAACGTAGAAGATCGCTCAGGCAATAAATGTCATTTAAGTTGCGTACGTCGTATGATATATGTCATATACGTTGTAGCAAGCCTTTTAATACTCCTTTGTATAACATTCCAGCACTCCCATCAACAATCTTGGGACATATAATTAAAAAATGGCACCCAGAGAACAATTAACAGCAGTTCAACGATAAAAACGAGGGACGTCTTTGGCGACGACCCAACATTCTTGGCAATGACTTGAAGAACGGGATAGTGCTCCTCGTAGAGTTACGATGAGACGCTCCGCAAGTACACCACACTACGGGATCCTAACCTGAAAGGTTCCTGTTGCCCCGGAGAAAAGAGCTGGAAATGTCATTTAGTAAGGACAAATACGCCTTTCTCCACTACCGCAGGAAAAACCAACTGGGCAAACAGGGAATGACGAGTTAGAGAAGAATTCAGCAGAAAAGGACCTGAAGGTCACAGTGGTCTTCCAGAGGGCCACCGGTACGTGACCTCAATCTGCCGTAATAACGACAATCGTCGCACTGGCGTAAAAATATATCTCCCCGGGGAAGGTATTTTTCTCTGAGAAAAGACTAGTGATTGGTGATGTTCTGCCTGGAAGGGGAAAACTGAAGGAAAACACGATAACGGTCTCTGAAGAGGAGGGTAAAGGTCAGTTCTGCATGTTCCCGATGACTAAAACAAAGAGAAAATTCAGATAGACATCAAAAAAAGCCTCTTCACAGTAAGGTCAGGCTGCTTTGCATTTTGACGGGCAGCTTCCCTCCTCCCAAATCACCGCTCCAGCACCGGGAGAGCTCGCCAGGCAAACGAGTCGGGGGGGAAGAGATCTCATCGCAGCGTCAAACGAGGCAACGCTGCTTGCCGTGTAATTAGGGAGGTGCGGAAGGGCAGGGGATTGCCAGGCGTAGGGCCCGATGAACAGATCCGCTTGGGTTTGATGGCCCTTGTGCAGAACAGCACAGGGAAAACCGCAGGTGACCGAGGTGTAACTAAGAGCGGTTTTCCATATTCTAACGCCAAAGTCTAACGTAGCGGGGGTTTTAAATGGCAATACGTGCCATTTGTAAAATCCTTCTCGCACCAAATATTACATGGATGAATACAAGGATCACGCCGACTAATGCAAATTTGGGGAAAACGAGAATTTTCAAGCCAGAGTAAATCAATTTGCTTAAAAGATTTGAAGAATCTTTTTTTTTCAATCAACTCAAGCCCCTAGTTCCGGAAGAGCATCAGGACAATAAATCCTGGATTAGGAGACCATAAACAATACATACATGACTTCATTACCGCCTACTACCAAGAAGTACTAAATGCTTTTCCACGCAGAGATCCAGAAGAGTGCCTATTATACCAAGGTTCTCATCGTACCTGAAACTACAGCAATCGGGGTACGGAAATTCTTGCACATAAAATCACAGTCTCAGAGTCTTTTTTTTTTTTTCTTCTTCAAGTTTTATTTATAGTTTTAAACTACCGTATATATTTTCTTAAAATCTGGCTTATTTTGGAAATCGAAACAGCGCGCCAAGGTCCATATGCAAAAGTGCCGACACCAGACACACTGAAAAAAGCTTCCCCTGAATTCCTCCTCCCGCGGCGGCAAGGTCAAGCCCGATTTTTTCCGCCGTCAGGGTGAAGTCTGCTTTCTCAGTGAAGAACTGCTTTCAGAGCTTCTAAGTGCAGTGTTCCTGACCTCAACGCTTCTGGCACTTGCCCAGCTAACTCCTGGTTTGGGATTCCCAATGTTACCGCTCTCCCTGTCAGCCCTGCCGGAGCTCCGCATTTATCCGCCGGACCCCGGGACTTCCACGCCTCCTCCCATCCTGCGCCGTTCCGGTGATCCGTCTGTCCTACGCAGCGAGTTTCTGTCTTTCTCTCAGCCTGTCCTGCCGTTAAATGGGAACGCCGCACAACATGCGTTTCCTTTACCCTTGCTAATCCGAAAGGCCCTTCCCGCTTTCTCGTCGTTTCGTTTCGAAGAGCTACATGCCAACGCTTGGTTTCTCTGTTCTGCTCCCAGAGATATTCCAAAGCTCAAGATCCCAGATATCTGCAAACCGAAGAAAATGTGTTTTCCCTAGACTTGTGTTCCACTACCCCAAAGTGTCTTCTACTGAATCCATGACGTTCCAGTTAACAATTCTCCGTGGACATATTGCAAAGGAGACCGACATCTCCCCTCCTTGTTTTCGCACGTGCAAGGACATACAGAGGGCTTATTGAGCCAGGAGTGGGGAATCTTCATGTCAATAAATTTTCCTTCAGCTTATGATCCCGTACCGTATAAACACAGTCCAGAATTAAAGTAAAAATACTGACTGTGGCATGTAAGTGTGACCTGGAAAAGGAGAAATGCATTTTACGTTGCTTTTTCTGACAGTCGTCTGGCTGTGTGCTTATGTTACGTCTGTATGTTTAGATTTTGTGCATCATCTGAAAAACAGAAATTAATTTTGTAATGATATATAAGACTCATTTTCAAACAATGCTTTCATCAGAGTATTTGGAGTGAGGACAGAGTACTCAGATTTCATTATCCTTATAAGTGTATACTCCAAGATGTTTACTGCTATAATATAAGTTATAATGAGAAATTAACGCCAAACAAATAGAGTATATTTCATACTCCATTCTTTCTACTACGTTCACTGATTTACTTGCTAATTTGAGAAAATGAGCAGCTCTCAATGATTCTTCAAGCTATTAATGCAAATTGGCAAGTCTACACATGACTCAGAATTTGTATCATTAAATTTTGCCCAAGCCCTGATGAAGAACACAGTTTGAAGCAGCAGAGGGATTATTAGAGCGTTTAGAAAAATCATACAAACAGTTCCGTAGCTCCGTTGAGCTTCGTTTTATGGCAGGCTTTCAAGGAACCACACTCTTTGCCTGCGGTACCAAACGGTCAGAAGCACACGTCTTCCAAACGCTGATGAGTAGCCAGCGCGTGCAGATGACTAGCCTACCCATGCTCATCCATGAAGATGTGGCCTTCACCATCTATACGTCTATAGTATCCATATACCATATATATCTTTATGTTCATACTGATACAGAAAAGAGAGAAAATGGAGTTATGTTACCTCTTCCCTCAGCTTGCCTCTTTTAAGATGACACTTTAGAGCTAGCAACACATCCTGTGATTAAATATCTCATGTAAACCCAGATGAACACACCCTGCTGTATTTTAAAGGCCTCCAGGCGCCGTTTGAGACCGTATTGGAAGATCACTGAGATTACCGGGGAAGACAACTGACGCCTAATGCAATTGTTTACATCCAGCAAACGCTCGTTCCTACTTACTCGGCAAGATGTAATTACCAGTCAGGAGGTCAACACAATGAGGAGATCGCCCGACCCAGACCAGTTGCCTCCTCTGCCTCTCCATCTCACTGCATGTAAGGGTTCTGGTGTGGCGTTTTGGCACCCTTCTCTTCCCCCCTCTTCGATTTTGTTTCATATCAAGGAAACGGAAAAGTTCTTTTCTCAAGGTGACAAATGCAAACCAAATCAGGCTTCTTCTGCAACGACACTTCTCAAGCCACGTTCCGAGAAGATTCTGTGCACAAAATACCGCCCGTATAAAAGCTCGGTTTCCTTTGGGTCACTATGGAGTCTCCTTCACAGGACCCGTCAACTCAATAACCTCAGAGAAGCCCTTGTGAAACTGCTCTACCTTCCTCCCTGTGCCACCTTCTCTTTCTGCTCGTTAAGACTTTAAGCCAGCCCCAAAAAGGAACAGATATCGGCACAAAGGACAAGACAGGAACGAGACACGGGGGAGACAAGCTTAGAAACAGCTCACACAGACTGTAAAACCTTCCGATGTATGGTCACGTGCTAGTCATTTCATATGGACACCATTTTGTGCAGGAAGTTCACGATCATTTCTGGGGCCTTTAAGTTCAATAACTGTTTCAGGATTTTCCTCTACTCTTCAGAATATTGCTCAGCTTCAACAAGATCAAGTCCCTGATTTAAACCTTTACTCAGCGACATACAACTCATCTCCCTGTTTTCCCCATTTTTCCACAGACGTCAGCCTAAACCGGTGACACCCACATCTTACCAGTTAAAAGAAGGTAACTCTACCTTCCCTCGCTGTTTCCCAGTCTCCAATAATCTCCGCAGGAGAAGACATAACCGCTCCAGCAAAGGCCATTCTCTCTCAAGCAGGAGAACGCTACGCAGGGAAGGAAAAGGACCAGAGGCGATGGGCACAAACAGGAACACGGGAGGTTCCCTCTCAACATCAGGAAACACTTTTTCCCTGCGAAGGTGACCGAGCACTGGCAGAGGTTGTCCAGGAAGATGGTGGAGTCTCCATCCTTGGAGATGTTCAAAACCCACCTGGACGCGGTCCTGAGCAGCCTGCTCTAGGTGACCCTGCTTGAGCAGGGACGTTAGACAAGGTGACCTCCAGAGGTACCTTCCAACTTCCACCCCCTCTGCAATTCAGCGGAAAATCCTCTAACAATCCAAGCAATTAATTACTTTTAATCCATGAAAAAGGAGAGTGACAAATAAACGCGACACTGCAAGGTAAATCAGGAACACGCACCTCGACAGAATCAATATCGCAATAAAATCACAGTGCTGGGAACTTTGTTGCGCGTTATGCTCCGAGCATTATTTTCTGCCAGTCTAAAAATAAACCCTTCCTAAGAGGATTTTATCTTAGCAGGAGAGATTCTCTGCCTAAAAGGGTGAATTAAGGACAGATCAAGGTAACTACTTTAACTTTTAAAAGTCTCTCTTTTTTTTTTTTTTTGGTTACTTTACATGAAAATCCAGAAGTTTTACATAGTGGTAACTTTACCAATTATTCACATTCCTCTTTCTTTTCCATTAAAATACATTTCTGATAAACATATAAATTCATAGCATTTAATTTTAAGTTGCTGAAGGAATCTCATTTTGTCCTACGACTGTATGTGGGCTACTCCACAGAAAGATGGAGAACATCCAAATCCAGAGCCTGTCTTGCTCAACTGACAGCTTACGCAGCAGGAAATTGAGAAAGCAAAGGTGGATCGAAGGAAACTACCTTTTATTATAACTACGACTAAACAGAATTAGAAATAACACATCTACTATCAGAACAGGAACTCTAAATATCAACTGTATAATACTAAATACGTTAAAAAATGTTGCAATTTTTTTTTTTTTTTTAAGTAAACAACTGCATTTAAACTGATGTGTTTCAGCAGGCTTTCAAACGTTGAAACCAACTCAAACTCCAGGAAAACGACTGCACTTTTTTCTCCAGCGAGCCTGCAGTGCCTACCAAGCGTTCAGGCGAACGCTGCCGAGGTGTGACACGGACTACCCGGGCGCTGCTCCGTTTTATCTTCACGTGCTTTACCATCAGAAGATCTAGTTGTGTAAAATGTACCGCTGCGTTACTCAGGAGACAGTTGGATATTCGTCTGTAGGTTCTCCTTGGGACCCTAGCAGGGGGTTTGCTTCTACTTCAACCATAAGGAGAAGCGCTGAACCAACACCAGTGGGAGAAGAGAAGGAGAAGAGAAGGAGAAGAGAAGGAGAAGAGAAGGAGAAGAGAAGGAGAAGAGAAGGAGAAGAGAAGGAGAAGAGAAGGAGAAGAGAAGGAGAAGAGAAGGAGAAGAGAAGGAGAAGAGAAGGAGAAGAGAAGGAGAAGAGAAGGAGAAGAGAAGGAGAAGAGATGGAGAAGAGAAGGAGAAGAGAAGGAGAAGAGAAGGAGAAGAGAAGGAGAAGAGAAGGAGAAGAGAAGGAGAAGAGAAGAGATTATGTCTTTGAGAAACATAATTCAAGATTCTTTCCTTTTTCTGAGAGGAGTGATTTGCTCCAGTTTCACATCTGGCTCAATATTTAGAATTTTTGGGTCGTCCTATTATCCGCATTATGAGAGAGAGATTCAGTAAAAAACATCTTTTAGATACATCAACCACCAGCTAAACGAAACACTCTGGATTTCTGGTATTGACGAAAGCACCATATGTTTTCTGGCCAGATCCTTTTCCCCACATTTCAAAACGAGCAGCGCACCAGTGTATATTCCTTTTCCTGGGGTATCATTTATTTTTGTAACAAAGCTGGAAAGCGCTCGTGGTAAAAAGGATGACGCGCAGATCAGGCGTAAGTGTTTGTGAGCGCAGAGTTATTCCATGTCCGGCGGCACATCTGTAAGGGCACCGGAGACCTACTGGATTCTGACCTACCGTAAAATTCCCCAAGAAGCGTTAGTTAATCATTTAGGTGACAATCTTTACATCCATGACGTCCAGCAGACGCTGAGCCTTTAACGCAGACCGTAAAGATTAGGAAAAAGACCAGAATTACTGGATTTAGGGAGGCTGGGGATTCTCCTTTACCGGGAAAAACAGTTAAAACAAACGAAACAACGCAAGGGCATTTACTTGTTTGAGATGACGGACCGTAAAACTAATTTTTAATCAATAAATTTTACAAAACGTAGTGACACGTGAAGCCTGCGCTGAAAATAGCACCAGCCCTTCAGCTGTCTTGCCGATTCCCTCCCAATATAAACAGTGTTTTCCGTTCTGTCCTTACACCACTGCACTAACTATAAAGCCTACGGATAAAGGATGCTGTCGGGGTTTCTTGGTAGGTTCGTTCACGAGAGATCACGTGGAACTCCGGCTGTAGCGCGACGGACGCACCAGTTGCCTCACCCTGACAAGAATCCCACTTGGGGGAAGCACATTTTGCTCGAAGTCCCTTCCCAGCTCAGACGCCAAATTTGAAGAGCGCAGACACTCTATTTCGGCAGCTTCAAACATCACCGGTTTTTCTCCGCAAGAACAGCAAAGCAACAACGGGGCCCGAAACGCAGCCGGGCAGAAATCAAGACGTTCTGTGCCTTGGAAATGTCTTTTTTACAAAGAGGGAAACTGAGCCGATGGAGAACGGATTAGTCACGTGCAAGAAAACGTAACCTTGATACTTGGGCACGGGTTAGGGCCCAAAATCTCAGCCGGGGCAGAGTCTCGCGTTTGAATTCTGGGCAGTCATCCCAAATAGCATTTGGGGTTTGCCTTTCAAACGCGGTAAAGGAAAAGCGGCACCGAAAGCAGCAACTTCTCTTACCTATATGGTCGAGGGCTGGAAGGAAGACAACACTGCACTAGAATTGTAAATAAAATGTCGGTAGTTACTTGGTTGGGACTCCGTTCCATCTACACTCTCATAAACACGCGCGGGTAATGGTTCCACCGCCTGGGTCACTACGGCCGCAGATCGCGTCACGACAGCAGGGACGTAACGCGGTGCGTTGGGCTGGGGAGCCCTCGCCCTGCCAGCTGGTACGTCGGCTGACTGCGGGCTCCTAAACTTGATGCATTTTAAGAATCAACATTAGAGGCCACGTATCATGTTATTAGCTGGGGGGGGAAAAAAAATAAATAAATAACCCTCTCTCTTGCTCTTTAACAGCTCCTGAGCCTCAGAGCAGCTTTTAAGAGAAAGCTGACCGGTCCCACATCTCCACGATTCTGCTTCTGCAGGTCACATCAACTGCGCGTCCTCGTAGGCTTATTTTTCCTCTAACAGCACGAATTATCTGGGGAAATGGGAAAGTCCCACACGAATGCGCTGGTATTAACAACCATTATCTCACGTTCTCGCGTCAAGCTGTAAGCACCGCACAAGCATCCTGCTTGACTCCGCTTCCGCGGTTGCCTGAGATCACTCTTCAAGATCAGGAGTAAGGGTTGTTTATCGTTACCTGATAATCACTGCAAGAGACGGGCAGCTGAAAGCCGGACTAGTTTAAGGCAGGATGACTAAATATATCCGTTCTGTCATTGTTCTTAATGTATTACTTTTGTTTACATCTCTCAAAATCCATATAATCCTCCAGAAGGCATTTCTTCCTTTTTTATTTGCCCCTCCAGTGAAGAGATAATGGGCCTGATCCCTTATTACATTAGCAATCGTGAACTGCGGCTAAATGACCCCCCTTGATAGACAGCAGCTAAAAATCCGGCTCCCTAACCACACTGATACAAAAGCCGAAAGCCCACTTGGCGGAATTAAAACCTTTTGTCCTAATGGAGTAGGAAATACTCTGCAAAATACGCTCCACTCCGAAGGTAAGATTATCTTTACACACCACGGGGAGAGCAATCTCCGGCAAAGCAAATCCCAGGGCATCCTGCGAGAGACAAGCCGACCGCTTCTTCCGAGCGTCACGTCAAGTCCTCCCTTCGCTTTCGCGGTAGCGCTGAACGTGGACGTTCAACAAGCAATCCCATCGCTCGTTTTGGGGAAAGCATCTTGAGGCCGGAAATTTGGGGCCACTCTACGGATGGCTTCAGTCGGATGAGCAGTCTGGGTAAGAACGCTCTAGCAGTCACGAGAGCATCTCCTGCGTGTTGAAACGGGGAACGGCAGCCGTAACGGGGGGCAAATTGAAACAAAAATATTTCTTGGCTAACGTGGTCGCAATGAGCTTAGAGAAGGATACAGAGGAAAGGAAACCAGAGGGCTTTTAAATAACAAGATCGGCTTGGGGGAAGACTGATTTATCTAATCCTCGCTTTCTGTATCTGGGTCACTTTAAATAATCTGATGATTAAAAGGCAGCTCCTCCTTTTGTGAGGGCCCCTCGATGAAGCAGCGGTCAGACCTCAGCAACTAACGGGGAACACGTTCTGTTCTCAACTCCGTTGCAGAAACTTTAAAATGGGAGGGAATAATTTCTTTCTTAGGTGACTCCAGGTCATGACAGTTCCCTTACAGTTACCGGAGTGAATTATATTTCCTCATTTCATCTTTTACCTTTCAGCTCCCTGTTCCTCGACCACTTGACATTGGTCAAGCCATGTCATCGCTCATCGCCACCTCATCCTAGGAGGTGCAACTCTTCGCACGAGGCTAACTTTTTTTTTTGTTTGTTTTTTGACCTTGTTTGGGATGGAGGAAGGTCAGGACGGATCCATTCCGTATGGTACACGTGGTCAGATCAGCTCAGCATCTTTGCTGCAGGGGACAGTCTACAGGTAGACTCGGTTATTCAGATTATTGTGGCCGGGGTATCGTCGCACGTGGCAGGCTAATATTCCAGTTATCGGGCATCTCTGATGCCTACACACAAGTCAGATGATCCAACCTGACCTTAAGAGAAAGCAATAACGACAAAGCGTAATTTATCAAAGGGAAGGGGTGCACTGACTAAATCTGGTGATGTTTCTCCCACCTGGGAAAAAAAGATCAAGAATTGGCATAAGAATCCCTCATATGTCCCAAAAGTCGACACTCGTTGAGAGGAAGATTACTCAAAAGAATTACTGTTCCAATGCACAAGCAACAACTCGGAATCGGTCTGGGGTAAAGGAGTGATCCGGGTGTGAAAGGAGGATACCTGGGCTCAGTGAAAGCGTGCGATGGGCGTGCGTGCGTGCAAGAGCGGTAAGTGGGCAACGCCACCCCCACGGTTCTGCAGAATGAACCATTTCAATGCTCCCCGAGGACTTTTTCTGAATTCCCCACTGAAATTCACCAGCACCTAGAGGATCACCCAACACCAGGAAATACGTGTCGCAAAAGATTACATCGTTCCACGGAATGACCTCGTGATGCTCTGCAAGGAAACGTAATTAAAGCTCGAAGGAATAGCCTGGACATTATAACTTGTACCATCCAATCCCCAGACAAGATTTTGTATTTTTAACGAATGCAGCTTGATCAGATCTATACGCGCCCAAAAATCATGGTCAAATCAAGATGAGACATCGTAGAAATTGTGTTTTGGTTTTTTTTGGGTTTTTTGTTTTTGTTTTTACTTGATGAGGCATATCCAGATCTGGCTCACTGAACTATGAGCAGAGTCAACCAAGTGACGGTCTCATAGATGCTCATTATATATTTTCTCCAGCAAAAACTTGTGGCAAAAGGCGATCCTAATTGAGCCAACCGTGTCAAAATTCTAGGCGGAGGTGTGCCAAAAAAAGGACCAGCAACTTCTAGATCTCTGGCCATTTCGGGGTGTGCCCTCATTGCGGCGTTTGCCTGAAACACGCTGGAGGAAGATGTCAGCTCTCCAGTGATACTCATGCAGGTGAAAGTGGAGTCATTCAATTAGCAATCACTGCGCAATTAGGCTCTGTATCAAAATAGAAATGACTTTTCTAAAAACAGCGGTGATGACGTGTCGGCTCAAAAGGAGCCGACTTTTTCAAAGAGGAAGATGAACAAAATAACAGCTCTGAAGGCCGACGTGAAACCAAAGGGCAAAGCAAAGCGATCTAATAGAAAAACAAAATCCATGACATCAAAATCCTGAATGCGTAACAGTCTCGGATAGCACAGATGGGGGCTCGTAATCTCAGCGGTTACAATCTTTTTAATAGCATTTTCTGAGATAATTCTGTTATTTCGTTGCTGGGAGGAAACCAGTGCGGTGGTTCATGTGTCACTGGTGGTAAGTGTTGATAAAGGCCAGTGCTTTGATGCCATTTAATGGAGAAGAGGAAAGGAAAAACCAGAAATTGATGAAGCTGGAGTTGAGGATACTCTTTTATCTATCGTTTTGCCGTCAGTGAGGCAATTCTGTCACTATGGCAAATTGTCGTCACTGGAAATGAGAATGACCTTGACAGATCCCGAGTTCTTTAAAGAGGAAGTTATGGAGCAACTGAGCAACTTCACCGGCATTAAATCACTACCCACAAACGGCATTTAGCAGGGGCCTAAAAAAAAGTAAAGTGTGAAATAAGGGAGACACCAAGGAGAGAACATAACGTACCCTCAATACCAACAACCGTTCCTAAAAGATTTAAAAGTGGCAATATCCCGTCTATTTTAAAAATGGAATTGAGAGAAAACCTAGGAGAGAGAAACTGAGCATTTCGGTCATCATTTCTCACTTTTTAATTCAATTTTACCTTTTATTTGTATTTTTGTTCGTTTCTGACTTTCTCAGTTAAGCTCCTTCCCGATACTATTTTTCTCTCCACCTTTTCATCGATGGCATATTTCCGGACAAAAAAACCTTAGTAGTTGAGTATTCAAGCACATTCTGTTCCACCGTTTTCTTTTCCCTTTTCTACACAACTTCCCATTTTCTTTTCTGACCAGGTGTAGTTAGGTACGCTTGAATCTTTCTTGATCTTTTTTCATGAGTCACGTGTTTATTAATTTTGACATTTCTGGTTTTCTTCTCTTTTTTTGCTAACTCACTTGTTTTCTATGACATACGTGATTCTTCAGCACGGGAATGCAATCTTGAGTAGAAAGGCAGCGTGCATTATCCTCATTCCATTCCTGGGCCATAAAGAAATTACTTTTCTATTTAATCTTCCAAGGGAAGACTCCGGTAAATCAGAATTAGAACCAAATTCTTAGGAGTCTGCTCAGAGCCAAGAAACCACCTGACAAAGCGTTCCCTACGAAGGGACACCTTCCGCTGGAAATTGATACCTGTGAAAACAATTTCCAATTCTGGTAGGATTTTTTTTAATTTTTTTTTTCAATTTAGAAAACGACATTTATTTTTCCAGCCTTTATGAAGACTTTTTGAGGGATAATGCTTCACGAAAGTATCATTTTTTACAATTTTCTCTTACCATGCTCAAAATCCTAACGTTAAAGATACTACTTTATCTTCTGATAGACATGAAAAGGCTGATAAACGTATGAAGAAATCATCCAGTTGGGTCATTATGAAAGGAGTTTGCTAAATTTTTGAGCAACAGAATTACAACATTTCTTATCTTTAATGGAAGTAGAGCATGGGCAGTAATTGACCACCAGTCGTCCTGAGTGAGCTCTTTAGCAGTCGCTTTGGGGCAAATAACATAATAAAGAAAATATTTTAAAAATCTTGGAGTCAGGCAGCTTAAAGATCTTTTCAATTCTTCTCTCTTGTCTTAAAATGTAATGAAGGTACTGACAAACCTAACCATTTTATAAACCTATTTGTCCGTCTCCTGCTCTCTACTTACTTTACACTGTCCATCATCAATTTGTAATACCAAAGCACAAACAAAATCCTCCAGGTCCCAGTTTCCAAAGTCTGGGCAAGCAAGATGTGGAGCTAGCCAGCCTTAGGATGGACTCCGACAAATCAAAACCTTTTACAAACTCGCCTGCGTTCCTAACGAGCAGGAAACGTGCTACAGAAGAGGATGAAGAAGAACATCTCACCCAGACCCAGACACCGTTCCTGAAATTCTTCAGCCAAGGTAGTTCCTAGCTGCACTGTTCAACCACATCGTTCTCTTCTCGTTCTGCTCACGCCCCCCGGCAAGATGAAGCTAAGGGCCGTTGTCTTGCCTATAGATATTAAGCGCTAGGAAAATTTAATTTGAAATTAATCTACCCCTGAAGCGTGCCTTGTTTTTCTCATCGCCTCAGCTTACACCGTTACTGCAGAAATGGTGTTTGTGGTCACTGAATGACGCACCAGGACTCAATCCGAACACAGTTAGTTAGCTCGATGATTTACTCCGAGAATGCCACAAGCTGACTCGCTGCGTCGGAAAGATGCAGCTTCTCCATCGTATACGGTCCGCATCTATACCGTCTGTGCAGTTCTCCAGAGCTACAGACAGTTGCCACAGTTCAGGTAGCATTTACAAACACTCAATTATTTATTTGATAAATCGCTCCTAAAGAGAAGAAATAACAGGTATCTCAAATACCCCTTAGGATAACTCGGCCAATTAATCCACGGTGCTCATAGCGCATCTGTCCGATAGCCAGGAAAACCCATCATCCAACTAGTTGGCAGGACGCGGTGGGCTGCGAAGCCAGCACGCGCCGTTCGCAGCTCTGAAATCACAGCGGGCAGGTTGCTGCCGCCACAGCCTCCGCCAAACGCGGGAGGGAGGAACCGGCCGTCGGTCAGTCTCTGCAACATCACCGCGTCCTCTGGTGTGTTTTGGAAGAGCAGAAAAACTTCACGTCGGCGGAAATAACCGGGCTGTTTTCACAGTTGGTTTGCGTGACAGGACGAGGCGAATTTCCCCCAATTCAAATGCACATTCCAAACTTTTGATTTTAAATTCTTTCTGATCACATAAAGAATGAGTTCAGAAGCCTGGAGTAAGTTATCTGCAAATTTTTAGCCAACAAAGAACCACGAAAAGCAACTGCATAAGTCAAGTCTTTGAGAAATTATCATCTTCGTCACTGCTCACCAAATTCAACTCAAAAATACGATGTAATATTTCTACACTTTGAAAAATTCCTGAAACATTTTATTAAAGCACACTAGGAACTCCTAAAAGATTTCAATCAACAATAATGTGAGTTTCTGTATCACACAATGAGTAGATAATGACTTCAATTTCTCATTTACTCTACTTACCAGCGAATGCTATGCACGCCTCGATTTGATTGATTTGTCAGGCTTGGACGTGTGGAA
Organism: Aramus guarauna; assembly: GCA_013400195.1. Taxonomy (NCBI): domain Eukaryota; kingdom Metazoa; phylum Chordata; class Aves; order Gruiformes; family Aramidae; genus Aramus; species Aramus guarauna. The sequence goes on along the minus strand of VXBL01009154.1, from coordinate 414,843 downwards.
TCATTGCCTAACATCTCAGATCTTTCTTATAAAAATCTCACCAAATAAATTCTTTTAGAAAAGAAAAGGGGAAATAGCATCATACCTGAGACTGTGCATTAATATTGGCTCCTTCTTTAACCAGAACTTTGACGACTTCAGCTTGTCCTGCTAAGGATGCGATGTGCAGGGCTGTATTCCCTTTCTGTTATAGAGGAAAAAAGAGACAGACATTACCCTTGTTCAGGAATAACTTGAACCAGCAGCTCTTTATAACAGTCATTTTTTTACTGCAGTTTTAGCTTATCCTTCCATGATGTTCCATAAACATCATAGGGGACAGAACTGGTAACTGCAGCCATGAAGATTGAGTGGTTGTGTAAAACGGACATCCCAACGTAATTTTTGAGTGCGATTGCGGAATGGGATTGGGGCATGGGACAACCGTCTAGGTAAAGTTTAGTAGAGGATAACAGGTTTTTTCTTTCAGGTCTAGAGATCATGCCCTGTAGAAGGCAGCTGAATCTAGAAGTCCTAAAATTCAAGCTGTGAAACGCATGGGAAGTCAGATTTCTCAGGACAAGACTGGCCATGAAGTAACAGAAACCAGCCTTTTAAAAGCAGAAGATAAATCTTTTTTTCTCTTCTCTAATTGGCGTAAAATTAAAACGCGTATTTTTGAGAGGCGCTAACTTCAAGAGATGCACTGTACAATAAAAAGAATCTCTCACAAAACAGCAGCAGCGAGGCAGACCACCGCTTTCCTAAGAGCCTCGTATTCTTTTCCAGGCCCACCTTTCATCCTGAGAGCAATACTTAAATGGCTTTATTAAAGAATCAAGGTTCATAAAACCAGAACAAAACCCCAAGATCCTATCTCAAACCTGATGTTTGTACCAGCACCTTCACTGAGGGGCGACTTAAAGATGTTTTTGAAGGAGGGGACTTCTGGTTTTCCATCAATGATGGAAATCACAAGTTCAGCAAGGAGCTCTCTCAGCTGAGGACGACGTGTTAACCTTGATGGAGATCCTGAGCATCAGAAAGCATTTAAAAAAAAAATTTTAAACAAAAAAAAAAAAAAAAAAAAAAAAAAAAAAGAAAGCACCGCAGGGACACAGCGGTGGTAACTAAATGCAAGGGCTGAGCGGTGCCAGCCAACCTATGCACTAGGAGTCAAAAATTACATGGTTCAAACCAACAAATCTGGCCCGTCCCAAGGAATTTAGCACCCATAGACAAACAGCATACTGGCTGAACGCTTTGGATGCTCGTACGTGCCTGCCTGTGGAAAGGCTGAGGGCAAAACGACTTCTCACGCAGGTGGTTTTTTCCGTTGAACAATGGCCTTGAGCAAAAAGGCTCTGGATACGATCCAGTCAATTACCAGTTTTCACAGATTTGAAAAAAATCCACTATTTTGAGCTATATTCACTGTCTCTATAACGGGCGCCTGTCATTGGAAATAATGAAAAATCTGGCGTTGCTAAAACCTTCTGATGCTTCGCCTGCAAACAGATCGTGCAAATAATAATCATTCCCTCTTCATTTACTACCGATGAGCTTCAGCAAAGAACACAGACTCGCGGGCCGTAACAGCAGTAACATTTTAAATATCAGTCAGGTTTTTACGTCATCACCTTATTTTGTACAAAAAAAAATTGGGTTTTGCTGGGGTTTTTTTTTTGTTTGTTTTGTTTTTTTCTAAATTTCTCCCACGTATTTGACTTTTAGTGACTAAACTTACAGACACGCACAAATTACCTTAGTGGCAGAATCCACGGCCGACCCTCTTTCCAATAATTCTTGTACCAGTCCCACATGGCCTTCTTTAGCTGCCAGGTGCAGAGCGTTGAGTCCATTCTGTAAGCACAAGGGCCATATCAATTACAAATATCCGCTCTGGAGATCCACATTCCTCCCTTACCCTGGTACAAGAAGAAGATTAGGAGCTGGAATACTATTACATCTCTTAGCTGGTTGTCTACATAAGTCAGATATTTCGGACTTGGCTATTGAAGCCCAGGCACTGTGTGACAAACTTCTCCGATAACGTTCTTCTCATAGCAACCGAGACATCAAAACAAACTGTGTTTTCCGATAAGAGGTTCCCTTCTGATCGTTTTGCATTTCCCCAGACTGCTGCCTTGGGCATCTCCATGGAGCCCATCATTTCAAAATTTGACTGCCCAACCCGCCTGCTCTTTACTGTAACCTTACCCAGCCCCACCGAGGTATTATCAACACAGAGAAATCAGAGGATTTAGCCAAATTTACACAAGACGCGTCTATTTGGTTGGGATTATTCCAGGCTGATGCGGCTGTCCTGAGCCCTGGACTCTCCTCTGGGATAACTGGTACCAAACAGAAAACCAAAAGCACAAGGAGACCAAAATGGTTGTCGCTTACACGTGGCTTGCAAATTATTCTGCTCCTTGACTCGGTACGTCTGCTGGTTTCTGATGAGCAAGTCTCTGCTGAACTTTGAGGTTTTGTAACCTCATTCAACAAGGAAAAGGAAATCAATGAAAGAAGTGCTAGGATTTTCCAAAAAAAAAAGCAACCTAAGAAAGTTAGCGTCTAAATCCGCATTTTCACATTGACCAGGAATAGGGTATTTTATCTCTCATAAATTCCAGCCATGGAAACTGTATCTTCCTCTTCCTAGTATCCCTCCTCCACCCAAGGCAAAAATATAAAACGACAGTCTATTGTAACTGAACTGCCAACCTATTTTTCACAATCCTACGGTATTTTTTCATGGTACGTCGGGCGGGTGACAGCAACAGAAACTGCTGCTGCCCTCAAGCATTCTCCCGTTTTCCATATCGCGAGCATCGTGAGCAACACTCGGGTATTCGAGCAACTTGCAGCAAGTTTAGCCCTGCGTAATTTTTATCACTTTACTCCTCTTAGTCATGTAAACCGCAAAATAAACAAGCAGCTTTCTGGTCTTTTATTTGTCCATCCACAGAGGCAGTTCAAGCCCGTAATTCCCAGTAGGATTTCAAAGCACTTAGCACGTCGGGGGAGGCATTTAATGGGAGTGGGTCCAACGGCTGCAGACGCAGCAATCCAAACGCATTTCTGAAGTCACTCCACTTAATTCTACATTGGCGTAAGCACCGCAGGCAGATTTGGCGGTCAAACTCAGAAGCGCAACTGTGAGAAAAGCAAAGGAACCGAAGGAAGGCTACCTTCACAAGCTGCCAAAATAATGCCACCCTTACGCAGCCCGGTAGTCGGGAAACGTTATTGAGAATTGTGGTTTCCAACCCCGTTCTGCGGGTAGAGCGGCAGCAACCAGAGGAACGCTCTTACGACTGAGCTGCAGAGCCCGGCGCAGCGCCGTGCCCTGGGCTCCAGGATAAATTCTTAGCCAAAATTACGTGGTGAGGCTGACCGTAATCATCCAGATGAGGAAGGCTGTACATGCCAGCGAGGTTTTCTGGCGGGCTGAAAACACTTCCGAAAGTTCTAATCTTCCTCATTTTTTTAAATCTCAGCCGAGTATTAAATAACCATAATTACTACCTACAGTGGTTGAAAGCTTTGAAATCGCATTTTGTGGGGAAACACACAGTGTTCTTCTCGTTGTTGGAGAACAAAGACCCGTTCTCGTATCTCATCTCCCCGACTCAGTCACCAACGCTCTCCGTGAGAGCAGGAACTTGGACTCCTTACAGGTGCGCACAGCTGATGGACCGCTGACGCCTCATTACTCTTTTTCACTCTTCGCGAGCAGACCCAAGCCCACAAAGAGCGCGCAACCCGCCAACGCCGCGTGCCCCGCATGTGCCTCCGAATGCCGAAAGTTAGGGGCAAGCTTCTCTTTTAGCTCACCACGTGCCAAAGTATGGAGAAAGCAAGGCTCGTCCCGGCGCTTGATCAGTAGCAATCTCTTCAAATACTTGGATTCATACCTCGCGGGCACGTATCTAACGATATCACGTCAAGCAGCCGAAAGCCAATATTGTGGCATAGATTCTGTGAGTTTCTTTGCACCGTGTGACTTTTTTAATTCATTAAAGCACAAGCAAAATGAAAAGGTAAGGTCCAGTAAAAAGGTTACAGAAGGAAACTATAGCCTAAACACAGCTCCTACCATACACGCGCAAACTCCGTAATTCCTGAAATAACGTAAGCCGGGGCAAGCAGGAGCAGGAGCAAGCACTGCACTTGAAAAGTCGAGGGCCAGCGCGACTGAAGCCTTAAAGCAAGCTTTGTTCCTCCAGAATCAGAACCAATGCTGTAATTATTTCCCAACCCACATGGCTGATCCCTGCTACTTACGATGATGGAAATTCAGATTTAATCAATGCGACTCCTACGTTCCTGTCAGCTGGATTCTTGTATTTTAGAACAACAAAGGTTTCTGACACTTCCCTTTTTCTCTCCCATGCCTACCAAAGAGTTGTGGGTGGGTGGGGGGAAGATGAAATTAGTTGTCGGCTAAGCAAAACTGTACAGCACTGGGACTCCTCCTCCCCTCAAAGCATACGTACACCATAACCACCTTTCTTTTAGAGGCTCGTTTGTAATTCTAACTCTCATAAAAGAACATAAATACTAAGTCTTCCAAAGCTTGGTTCTTCAAGTGTTTCCCTGCAGAGCCCGGTTCCCTCAGTCCTCTTTCTCCTCTACCGCTGAGCTAGAGGCGTCAACCTCTGGTATCCCGTAGAGCGCTACAGCCGTGCGCACGTACCGCTGCTGCTCACAGCGCTTATTGTAGCGTCACCCCACGTATTTTCACCACACCAGAAAAGCCCACAGATTTCTTGCACGTCATCGAAACCACCCATCGAAAGTCAGTTAGTTTTCTCCCCGTAAGACGGACACCCAGCCTCACCGCTATTGCCTGACAATCACCCAAGGAAGTCCCCGCTGCTTCTGCCTATTTGTTTGGGTGCCTGATGGAGTGGATCCTCACAGAATGGAAGTTCTTCAGCCATGGTCCAGCGTCAATCCTGCTGTGCCATCTAATCCTTCTGGGACATCACCCAGATCGCTGTTACCTCCAACAGCAATAATGGCTTATGCCCTTTCTTGCCTAACCCTGTCATGCCCAAGCAAACCGACCCCGCGGAAAGGCAACTTCTTGGCAGCGCATCAGATCAACCTACAGCTCAAGGAACACTTCAAATCAGCAAAGCCAGCGCTGCTACCAGAAGTGCTTCTGCTTCTCCTGTCCTCTCCTCTGCTCATTTCTACCCCCGGCCACCTTTCTGCAGATCAGGTCCCTCCATCATTTGGTGTGAGGCTGCACGCACGCTTCTGCCAGCGCCGGAGACAACCGCGGCGTGGAAGCATGACCACCAAAAGCCAGGGCCAGGCCAGGATCACTTCTTCTGTAGAGGTACTGACTTATTAAAAGACAAAATACAGCCCCAGCAGTTGTCTAGCTTCACTACAGCTTCACTGACCAAGGGCATACCAAAGCTGCAACACGGGCACAGCGCGAGCTTCTACACGCTCCCCTCCAAGCTCAGCCGTGACAGCGGTAGACGATAGCCGGGTGTCCCTAGAAAGCTTGACTCACCTTCTGCTGGTGAGACTTAGTGAGAAGCGGAAGGAACGTAAAAATGTACAGATGGGGGAGAGAGAGGGTTTGACGGAAGTGGGGAAAATTCTTTATACAAATGAACGTTTTTGTTGTGTTGCTGCAGTGTATAATGGTCATGGCACTAAAGAAAACAACCTTCGTTAAATATAATGATTCCTACTTCCCTAAAGTTCACTTCCGTTTGAAGGGATTCATTAAATCCTTAATATCTTCAGGAAACAAGAACGCGTGTTACCAAAGGTAACGCTCTTCTTTCCTTTGCGCGCAGAGTCTGAGCCCTTGTAACCACCATCGTCTCCAATGGCAGCTGGGATGCATCACTTTCCAGGAAGGTTTGCCAACATTTGAGTTTCTAATTACTCTTGCCTGTGCCACACAAGGACAGGATGGCGTTTAAGCAACTTATGGAAAAAACATCACGAAAGTCAACAAAACCAAAACAATACAAAAGCCTTTTTTTTTTTTTTTTTTTAACATTTCAAGATTCTCTTGAAAGCATGAAATGCAATGCACTTTTACCAAATTCCTTCCGCTGATGCTGTCTACACGGGCCAATAGCAAAACGTAAGTTACAAACACAATGAAAATTAAAAAGCCACGGTGTCTAACTCCTCACGGTCATGCCAACTCCTTTACGTCTTTGGCCAGAGTCAAGGGGGCATCTGCACTTGCCAGTAGAGGCTGAGACTAAAAAGCAATATTGTAGTCTTTGGTTAAAGTCAAATACTTCTTTCCGTCTCTTGAACGGATGTCAGCCTAAGGTTGCTGCAAATTCTCTCCTCTGAGTAAATCTCTCGGGGGGGGAAGTAAAAAGTGCACGTGGTCAACCTCTTTTCAAGAAGGATTTGGGGAAGGGCACGTTAGAGAGCTGGGCATGGCCTTCTCCAGTCCAAAGGTTTCTCAAAGTTTTTCCCAAAAATATCACAAAGAAATAAAGTGGACAGTTGAAAAAAGAAAAAAAAAATCATTTCAGATTACAAAAACTCTCCCTTTATATTGCTTTATAGCCTATGAATTAATGCAAATGAATTTAACCTACCGAGTGACATCGGCATGTGATACTGTCGACCTCATTATGACTACAGTGCTACTTCGGTCTACAGTTAGCACTGCTGGGAGCGTTAGCTGATTTCCATTTGGACTAAATAAGGGAGTAATTAATAGCTGGTGCTCTGTCTCACTCTAACAGAAGCAATAAAGACACCAAATTATATATATATATATATGTATAAAAAAAGAAGCCATCAAAAGGAGAGCAAAAGCCAAACAGATCTAAGTTTGAGCGCGCCTTGGAGCTGGAGGCCCCCCAAAACCACCCAATATTTGACTCCTGCTCTGATCGAGGCTTCAGACTTCGCATGCATCCCTTGTGAATACAGCAGGCTTCTTCAAAACAAACGCCGAAAATCCATCCCACGTTTTTCCCTCCAAGAAAGAAACTCTTATCACCACGAAAGCCTCCAAAGACAAGATGGGAAATATTATGGTGACTTTCAGATTTCCAATTCTGTTCCAAAACACAGCAGGCAGCTGATGAACCCTCGGACTTGTCGGATTTTTGGGTCTAACTTCTGCTAGAACTATGTGCTGCACAAACAAATTATATAAAATTGAAATTCATTTTGCTAGTCAACATTTTGTTGACTAGCAAGTTGCTTTCTCTTGCTGCCTTAACTAGGAATAGCAACCACGTCCTAAAATAACTACATTTGTCACAGAAGGAAAAGATCTTTAAAGGCATCAGAGATTTTTCAAAGGCTATCAGTTTTTCATCCTATAAAGTGTCAGTAATCAGATTTATTTTTTTTAAAGGCACTGTTTTTAAAGCAGGGGAATTTTGTCCCGATATTTCTAACTCTCTCCAGAAATAAACTATCTATGATTTTCAGAATAGAAGATGGTGCTTGAACTCAGATTACAAGTAAGAAATTCCATAACAATTTAGCTTGATATGAAGGTAGCGTAATTAAGTAATAACTAATTATTAACTATATAACAGTAACTGTAACTCAGCCCTGTATTCGGTATATCCAGAAACATTAAGTTCCATCAGATTTTGGAAACAAATTGGGGAAATACTTTGATTTTCTATGAAGACAGATCTCTATGAAAACTTAGGATCTGAGAAAACAAAAGCTAAAACTAAAGAAAGCATCTTCTCGCGTTATCTCTGTTCAGGAAAGCTTACTCTTAACTTTATGTACTGTGTTCCGAGACGGGACCTATTCTAAAAATAGCATTATAGCGAGGGGAAGAAAAAAGAAATAAAAAAAATCCTGCATATACAAGGCTTCATTTTTGAAGGAGCATTCAGACAGCTCAGTCAAAAATAAAATACAGCCGCCGTGTTTTGCAGTGATCGTGTTGGCTTTGCCCCTTGGAGAGCTGGAACACGACCACGCAGACACCCCATTCAAACCCCGCGGAGGAGCACAAAGCTTCTTGATAACTAAGACCCTCAGCGTCTATTGATGATAACAACACCGCTGCTTATCTGGCACCAGAACTGGAGCTTGCGAGAAGCCGAAGCGCCTGGTTGTGCCCAAGGGATGGTGACGGGTAAGCAACGGGGCTCACCAGTCCTGACGATGCAGGATGCTCATCTCAGTTCGTTCTTTGGACTTGAGAAGTCCCATAGGGTGATTAGTGTCTCCGGGGAAACGGATTAGCCAGCGCACAGAGAGAAGTTTTTCCTGGCTCGCAGGGCTGAGACGATCCAAATGAGCGATTAATTTTGTTCATAGATCTGAGGGGGTGATTTTAGCATTTCTTGGTTTGTACTGTTTGTCAAGAGCTCAAGACACTTGATACAGTCTGGAAAAATCCCTGAGTTAACTCAATCCAGATGTCAGGCAAAATTACTTAATTAAATCACGTTAATAGGGGATTTTTCCGGTTTGCACACTAGCCAACCACTTTTTTTTTACCCTAATAAGTGCAGGTGCAAGCCCCCTTTAACCAGTGCAAACCCACAGATCCTGAAAGCTGGTGGTGTTGCCATCTATCACCCCGAAACTCTTTTATCTATTTTCAAGCCACTAAGAAATTACGCAGCGTCTACCCCGGTGTTCGCATTCATCTGGCTCTGATTTCCCCCGTACGGTGCAGGAGGAGCTTTGCCAGCCAGCTGCGGATGGGAAGCACTTTCCCCAGATGATAAATCTGCAGCAACCCTAGTCGTATTCCTCTCATAGCAAGCAAGAGAATATGAACACTGGGGGGGGGGGCAAAAAAAACCAACCCAAAACCCCCCAAAAACCAACCAACCAACCAACCAACAACAACAAAAAACAAAAACCCCAAAAAACCCCAAAAGAAAAAAACCCAAAAAACCTACCACCACCCAACTTGTCGTGTTTCCAAGTAGTTATCACCTTAACTGTGCTCTGTCCTGGGGGGGATCCAATATTGGTGTTTAGAATCAAGACATAACATTTGCTGGATCTATTTGAATACAAGAACCTGGGACAAGGTTTACTCTCTCCTAACTGGGGAACTTGAAGTTGGCCAGGTTGTGCCCCGTCTAACTTGGCGATTTTTTTTCTTGACATTAGGTTTTTTAATGGAAACTTTCTTCTAGACAGTAAGACAAGATTCTTTCTATACGTTTTCAACAAGCAGCACACGGAAAGCCTCAGTTCTTATCCTGCTCATCATTAAATTCCTTGGCACGGGCAACAGAACTGCTCTCGCTTTTCTGTCCCAACTTCCATTTGACACATGCCCGCTTCAATCATCTGCAGTTCATGGTAACGCCTCAAAATATTTCAGATTATTTCATTTCTTATTCTTCCATCTACTCTTTTCTTTTTCCAAAAGTAAATAGCGGCCACAATTGTGGGGGTTTTAAGTAGTTTTGACATTTTCCCGGTCCGCATGTCAGTGTATAAGCATCAGAAAAGGAGCGAGGAATGTTATGGAGGCTTTCTTGGTGGTAAACAAGTTGCAAACCAGAGTTTGTGTGACATTGCTACCGAAGCATTTACTGATTTTAACGTTGCTTAAAAACAACCTTTAAGTGATTTTACTGTCCAAATTCATAGCCGTTGCCCAGTTAGTGATCATTTTGATTACATCTGGCTAAGAGTTCGGGAAAGTGGGAGACCATCCAGCCTGAGCTTTCGCGTCTCCCTTCGAAGAACTGCCACTCATTTCACTAGAACGTCAAGACGTTTTTCAGGACCGATGCAGACACTTGCATATTTATTTTAAGTCACGGTTACAGTCCTATTAAATCTGATGGTTCGAGTCACTTAAATAAGCATTGCAAATGTAGGTCCCTAGGCTAAGAAGCAGAAGTAATTGGATTTATATGACAGTCTTACAAAGGAGCCGGGCTAAAACGTTCTGTCGCGTTACAGTCGTATCAATGGTGAAACTTTAACAGGGCCTTTTTACAGCAGTAATAACTTTCCTGCGAGGGGAGGCAGTATTTTAAGCAGGAAAATTTAAGTACCTTGTTATAACAATAAATGTTATAGGTAAGACTGACCAGTGATAAAAAACATGACTGAGTTTACAGTTTTCTGAAACGAGGTATAAACCGCGGCTACTCTCTAACCATCGGAGGGTAATCAAAATTGCATTGCTAATGCAAGCGAGCTACGAGGTTTTAATCTGCTTGGACGCCAAGTTAGCTAGTCGGCTAAAAATACCACCCACCAAATGTTCGCTTACCAGCTGAGATCTCACAAAAATAGCCGGGGAAACCTCAGACTTCCGCACCTCAGGTCACAGGGGATCAGGTGCTTCGTGTGGGATGGCGAACGTCAACCGGCTGGCCGTACTGCGTTCGGTGTGATAAAGCACTATATAATATTTCTGTAACGCCCAAACTTCCCTGTGGTCTTTCTACTATGGCAATGTGCGTCTTGATTTTGGGTTGGATGATGTTCTTGGTGAAACAACCACCTCCACGGTTCCAGGAACTGCTCCTAAGGGAGGAGACTGGCACTTCAAAGTGCTAAACCTCCTCCTGCTTCCTTTGCACTTCAAAAGGAAGAAGCGTTTTAGAACCCACTGAAGATACCCGAGGTCGTGCACTAACTACGCAGTTGCGAAAAAGTCCTTCTAAAACTTTGTGAAGGTCAAGGTGGGGTTTGGGCATCAAATAACCAGCAGACCAAGAAAGTCTTCATTAGAACCGAACCGCTCGCGTCAAAGATGCAACAGAAACGCAAGAAGAGAGGCTGGTTAAAACCATGGAAAGCTCTTTCTTCTAATACTAATAGATTTAGGGTATACCACAAGTAAGCCAAAGGAAGAAGATGTACAAATACCGCCTTTGAAAAATTCATTACAACTTTTTCTGCCCCTTCAAATTAGTCCCCTCAGAGCTTTCTGATTTAACTTACTAATAATTGTCAGACAAGTGGTTTCCAGCTACCAAACGAGAAAACAAAAGGTTCGTTTCTTCACCGAGGGTTCAGAGATAGAGTAATTGTGACCCAATTTCCAAAGACTGGGGAATTTGCCATCGGCGCCGCCCAACGACTTTGTCAAAATTCTTTCAGAAAAAAAGGAAGACTTGCCATGCCATGGGGGATTATCGCTCTTGCTACCAAGGAAAACCTCCCCAAAGAAATCCACAGCTTCTAAAGCCCACGTTCCCATCAGAGCAGAAAATACCCCCAGCTTTCAGAGTGATGACTGACTTGGGAAACGCGTACCTTTCACCTTAGTTCAAAACAACCACCACCACCACCACCAAATTAGAAATGCTGTTTCAACTGCCTTTTTTTCCTTCTAGCTGCCCTGGAGAGCGATTTACTAGCTGTCACAGCTTAATGGTGTCCTAATATCGTTTCCTTACTGATTCCAAAGCTAAATACAGCTTTATTCCCTCAATATTTTATTTATTTACAATAGGTGCGTCCACAGCAACTAGCAGCTCAGCTCCTGCACACAATTTACATTAAGAGCCACAACTGTATCTCAGGACACGGTAAGGAAAATCTTGATTAACTCTTAATTGACGAGTGATCAGACAACATGGGTGGTTTCTCCACACAAAACCTAAACCAGTATTTTTTACTTCCATTTTTTCCACTCTCCGGTGCTTGTATATTCCCTCCCTACACATTTCCCAAAGGACAGAGCAGCTCTACACATCTTATACCTGAAACATAACCTGTCAAAAAGGGATTTTTTTTTTTTTTTTAATTAAATCAAAGTGTAAAAGTAAGGTGAATGACGAGGGGAAGAGTAGATTCACAACGGAATTATCTTTCCTTTCTTCGGTAAAGCCCATACTGCCCATCATTCTTCTGTCTTTAGGTTATGTAGTGATACTTAGGTGATACTTTTCACCACAAAATAGAAAAAAAATTGAAAAATCTAATTTTAATAGAGTATTGAGTACAAGCAAATAATACTTTAGTTCTCATATTTGTTTACTAAAATATTAACTGACTGATCTGAATAAAAAGCAGTAATAAAATCCAGAGATAATGTGCAAATTTATTTATTTGTTTCGCTCACATCCGCTCTCTTTGGTATGAATTATTCAGTTGCTATCCCATTCCCCAGCACTCCCGTTAATTTAACGAGCAAGCCAAGCAGGAGCAAAGCCCTGGATTTCTTTATTTTGGAGAAAGATGTATCAACGTATTGCAAATAGGGCCAGGATAATTTCTTTAAGGATAGTAAAAAGGTTGTTACAAATGTCGATCCGTAATTTCTGTTTTTACGTTATCGCTATTACTATCACAGGAATGAGAGTGTGTCCTGGAAGAGAACTCTTAAAGGTCTTTTCCAACCTAGATGATTCTATGACTCTTGCCCCAGGTATGAGAGAAACCCCGGACTCTAACAATGTCCCCATGCTACAGGGGACGTAAATACTGAATAAAAACATAATACACTGCATACGAAAAAGAATTATGTTCAAAAGAAACATTTTAGGTGACTGAAAAATCTTTTGCAATTCGATTTTGAAATCCACTCAAACACTACTGCGTACATCTTCGCAAACTGTTGCCTGAAAAACGTGGTTAGTCTCTACTGGCTTTGCTTGTCTTACTCATTCACGCACACCTCACTTTAAACCTTCCAAGCAATGCAAGCTAAGGATATATTTTTTTTAAACACGGCTTTCAACGTCTTCCTTGACTCTGCCAAGGATGCTGGTCCACGCTGTCCTTTAGACACATGGTTGCAACAAGAAATTTGGAACTGTCTTTTAAACTAAACACCTATGAAGATGCCAGAGAAGAGATCTTCAAAATGGCTTTTTTTAAAAAAAAACAAAAAACAAAAAAACAACTCACAAAACTAAAACCAACCGACCCATAAAACCAAAACCTGACAGCTGGCAGGCTGTGGAACTTAATAATCACCGTCATCTCACTGCCATCCCCTGCTCCTCTCTCAATTTGTTGTAATACCTATTGCTCATCAACTCCTCTCTGCAATGCAAGTTCTCTGGAGAAAGCCGTATCTTTCATCAAAATGAGGAACAGCCATTGCACAGGCGTGCCTCGTTACAATTAATAAATGAACAGCAATAACAGAGCAAAAAACACGAGCGTTGGCATCGCCTCGCCCCTCCGGACAAAGAAAAGAATGGGAGACTCTTGGTATGGGAAGGAAAACGGGACAACGGGTGGACCTCCGCTCAACAAGTCTCCTGTCCGCAGAGTTCCATCTCACCACCACGGCAATACCAAACCAAGCAGACCGGGAGCGAGTTGGTTTTGCTGAACGCAGGCGCCTCGAGGCGTCTAAACTGCAGCTTTCCACCAAGAAACCAGCCACAATTACCAGAACGACTTGAGTGTTTTGAAGAATACAACCACATTTAGCGCTCGCCGGTTCAACGGCAGCCGGAACTTCACGGCAGCAGGTCCGTTAGCGTTAAGACTCCCCAAGTTTTGATTATATGTCCTTTGCTAACATATACCCGTACCTGTGGGACACTGGCAAGGAAAAAAAAAAGCCCAAAAACGCTTACACAAAACTGTACTAAAAGCGGCGCAATTTAATAGACATTAAGCTTCCTGCAGAAAAATACCGCTGAAGAACAAGACTTTTCTGAAAACATAGCTGGAGGTGACTCAAAACATCTGTACGAAGCAATCTAGCCTGAAAAAAAAAAAACAACCCCATAGGTGTTGAGGGGGGTTTCTTGCAGCTCACTCTTGCCAACTTCTGCCCTTCAAATGTCTTACCTGATTACATGTGTTAATGTCTATTCCGCTTTTCAGGTATTCCACTACTTTGTCCAGATTGCCAGCTCTGGCGGCTCGGAGAAAGCTTGCATTGCTGTCAGACTGCAAAAAAGAGAAGAAGAAGAAAAAAAAAAAATCAATCTCGAGTTAGCTCCTGCTTAAAAGCCAGCACAACTTCATCACCAGTGAAAGGTTTCTACGTTTTCTGCTGCAGGGGAATCGCCTTGTGAAAAACCTGACTTTGCATTCGATCTGCATTAATTAGCATAGACGTACTTCAGCAAGGCAACACTGGCACAAAAGAACTGCGGATCTGTCAGAGCGAGCAAAATCGGGCAATAATTGCTGAAGTTCAAAATTTAGCAAGAACCAAAGGGGAAACAAACAAACAGAAATTGTAGTAACTGATATTAGCAACAAGAAAAAAATACACGCATCAACTCGCTAGCCATAGTTTTCCGGGATTTTTTTTAACACGTATATATATATACACACACAGATATACTCAAACATAATATATATATATACACACTCTGGAAGATAATTGGCCAATCCTGTTGTTGCCTATGCTACTTAAGAAAACACACGGTGGCTTTGGATTTATCCCGGGCACAAAAAGTTACATGACTCCAGCTCACATTCATGCACCCGCGTTGGCTTAACACAGAGGTACACGCTGGAGAAAAAAACAATATCCCAGAGCAGAAAAAAGTCCGAGGGCTGTATGTTATCACCTGTGACACAGAAGTAGGGCATGCTACAGGGGGGGAAAAAAAAAAAATGGTCCCACAAAACCAGGCAGCACTGCAAGTGTAGCTAACCGTAGAGCAAAGCGGATGAGCTCAAGCCTGAGTCTAAATCCAGGATAATGTTGTCAACACGCTCGCTCCTCAACTGCCTGCGTTTATCCCTTCCCGTTTAAAGACCCATTGGCATTTATAGGTAGGGGGGAAAAAAAGAAAAAAATATTACGGTCATGTTTTCGTTTTTCAGCTGGGGTGCGGGATGTGCCGTTAAGCAAGGGAGCGTCAACGGCGTCAGCCCTCTTGCCTTTACCGATGAGTGTAACGTGAAACTACGCTGGGCGTCGGAAAGCGGCACACTTTCATGTTCACCCGCGTGAACCCACGCACAGGAAAATCGGCTACTAATGCAACTGCAGGTACCAGGAAAAACAAACACACGCGCACACACACACACCCAAAGTCGTGCAACAGAAGCAACGATTACATGGAATAAGCATCGGGGAACGCGTGCGGAGACAGTAACGATTTTCACGCTTAAAATAAATAAATAGAGCAGGAGCGAGCTTCAACAAGCAGATAAATAACCGTAAAAGCCTGTGTTGTGGGGATGATTAGAGGGGGACGGGAGGGCGTGCGCACCATCGGACTAGTTCCACTGAACCGCCTCTGATGGAGCACGGTTCCCACCTAATTCCACCACCCCCCGTCACAAACACCGGCTGAAAACCATTCTTTGGCCCCGTAGGACTATCCTA
The DNA here is from genome assembly GCA_013400195.1 of Aramus guarauna. NCBI lineage: Eukaryota > Metazoa > Chordata > Aves > Gruiformes > Aramidae > Aramus > Aramus guarauna. The sequence continues at coordinate 399,632 of VXBL01009154.1, read as the reverse complement.
AAAGCCCCCCACTTTCATTCAGCCTGCGAATACCGATCGACAACGCCATTTATTTCAGTGACCCAAGCCATTGCAACGCGTTCACTGGGCTCACCCGACTTACCACGCCGCGCTACCTCGCTTGGCAATCCCCAACCCCAACCTATTTTAATCTGCAACAGACGGATGCCATCAAAACGATCCTTCTCACAACCGCGCCGCACGCCCAGACCAAAAACATTTCCTTTTGAATTCCTTTCAGCAGCCTTCAGCGCATTTTCCACGTCTTTTACCGTTAAGAAAACGGACCATCTTTCTAAAGAGGCGGCTGGGGGAAGGGGGAGGTGGCGTAGGAGTTGACGATGACAAGAACCCTTCGTGGCTTCAGGTAAGAATTTGGATGAGGCTTGACACAGGAGCGGATTCTGACAGGTACTTGAAAGACTTTTTACGATCGAAAGATGGCTATTAGCACCGCAATGTCCCCTGCGACGCGTACAAAGAAGTAAAATTGTATTTTAATGTTTAACTGTCCTTGAGGAAAAAAAAAAACCAAACAAAAAAATCAGCTGTCTTGGTACAAAGATTAACCAAGAACAAATTTCTGAGCGCAAGACACCAGAAATAAATGGGGAAAGCGTCTTTGCCCTCAATAGGATGCACATTTTACCTTCTTTGTCCCCATTTTTTCCCATGCTTTACTACTTTTAACATGCCAAAACCACAATCATCTATTTTTATATTTTCAAACGGTTAAGCGAGAATGACGCAACAAATGAACATCTAACAAGGTCTGTTTTATCAGGGATGAATCAATCATTGCTTGTTTTTCTTTCACGCAGAGTACCACGGAAGGCTACAAACGTTCAAGTCTCAATTATTGCTGGAAGCTCAGATCGTAGCTAAGACCACACGACTATATTCCATTTGTTTCTGGCCAAGAAGATGCAAGCAGCGCTTTCGAAATAGAATCCCGTTTCCTTGATTCGTACTTTTGTTACCTCAAAATCAAATTCCTGCAATGCACGCCACTTCAAGACGCATTACGTACACTTGGATATCGATCGCAATGCGGAAAAATAGCTCTTCCTGCAGACAAGAGGTTCATAATGAATTAACTCTTCATGATTAACGTTAATAGCATTAATAGCATTTTTATTCCCGAAACGTCTCTTGCTGTGTACGTTCCCGCTCTGAAATAACAGCGCTCGATCGTGAATAAAAGAGGGATAAAACCTACTAAAAACCCAGCGAAACACAATGAGATCTCGATGCTTTATTTAGGTGCCTTTGAAAATCCGACCCTATGTGATCTTTGGGTCTTTATGACTTTTCTCACTGTAACACGCGCTGATCTCAATATTAGATGGAAATAATTGTACCCATCTCTTCGCGGGCTGGCCTCCCCTATTTCAAAATACTTTCTCACAGACTTGCATGACCTCCTCATTTAAATCAAACTCGAATACACCCAAATAAAAGACACCAAGCAGCAATTCAGCCGCTTCGTATACAAATGCACATACAAATACCAGGGAGCGCTTCCGTGAAATACTCAAATGATTCAGCACCGTGGTTTAAAGCTTAGGAGTCGGGAGTGCTCGTATCTCTATTTTCCTTCCTGGTTTTGTCAACTCTAGTTTTTCAGTAGGTCATCAGTAGTTGCTCCTTTTCCTCTTTCTTTCAAAGTCTTTAAAAAGCATTTTTGTCACTACTACTGTCTCAGCAATTTCCTCTCTTTAGCACATTACAAATTCAAATCCGTTTTGACAAAATTGTCTCGGTAGTCAACAGCAGCCCTTTTCTGTAGTCTTACCATGCTAGGAAATTATGATTTTTGATCTGTGGGCTTTTCCGATGGATTCAGTTATCTCATGAAATATTTCCTTTCCCTACATGTAAATTTTTAGTTGAATTCACGACACGTTCCAGTGGCACAGAAGCCGACACGTTGGTCTTTACTAGTCTGTCAACTGGTGAAGACCAACCGCCAACAAACAAGCTGTCATTTGAAGATGCTTTCTTTACAAGAAAGAAGGTAAAACCACGGAGCCAGCATCCTTTGCACCATATACTTATTGTGTCATCGCTTCCTACGCATGCACCCCTGAGATTTTTAGGGGGTTTTAGGAGCTTTACACACGTATGCAGATCATGCTCCAAAGCAAGCAGTCTACCAATATGGAGAAGAAAGGTCTACAAGAGAAGAGTACGCCTTCAGCAGCTACCGGCAACCCCTCCCCGAACACGAGAGGTTGCAGTCTAGGAAACTCCAGTGCTGACGTGTTAATTTGCAAAGTCTCAGCTGGCATCTCTACGCGCCGCCCGCCGTTCAGGTCAGTCGGAACGAAGATTCGCTTTATTTACACGTGGCCACTGAGGCTGGGCAGCCTATTCTGTGTGTTATTAACACGCTATTAGAATATGGTACGAAAGATTGAGGAATACTTGGCTGATATTTCATAGTATGGGACAAATGCACCATCTCTGGACTTAACGAGCTTTTTCTAATGGGCTACTCAGCCATCCCAACTGCTCTAGGAAAACGCACCACTAACAGTAGCTCACGTTAACATTTGACTGCTCCGCAAGGAATTTTTCTTTTCACTACCACCACAATTGAATCTGGACTTGCAGTTCAACAGACACCAAACGTTGATCAAGGAGAAGGACAACAGTCACTATAAAAAAATCTCAACTTCCAAAACATACACAGTGAGAAAGTACTCCAAGTCTTCGATAACTCCTTTTCTAAAAAAACTCTGTTTGCAATACAATTCTAATGCACACTGTAGATTTGTGAGGAACGTTTGGCCTTGTTGAACTTTATAAAAAGATCCTATCTTTTAACTTAACTTCTCTTCTTTAACTTTTGGCTGAGGATAAATAATTCCAGGCAGAAATGAGAATTTTCAGAGCACTACAAACAAATAACAAAAAAAAAATAAATAATCCAACAGCTGCTTCAATAATTAGTAAAACGCCGATGGCTTGTTAACTCTTCTTCATTAATAAGCTCTTAATTGACTGGTAGCTCATCATGTTAATATATTCAGGTAGTACCTGGAGTTGAGAACCTTATGGTTCTGCTCCTACCCTTGAGATAACCGCTACATTTTTTTCCCAATTCCCTTGGTTATTTTCTGATTTCAGAGCCCATCTGTTCAAACCAACAAAAAAAAAATTGGGCGCACCTCTAGAAGCGGCACAGATGAGGCGTTACCATTACCCAACTCACGTGTTTTGCCGGTACGGTAACTTTTTCCATACCCGTATTCAAATGTAAAAGATGGGACTTCAAAAGGAACGCTTCTTCCTCTTGCAACAGTTTCTCTAAACTCTGCCAGATGGTTTTTCAGCGGCTCGCATTTTATCTTTCGGACCCTGAATTTTTTTTATTTTTTTTTTTAATTGAGCTGCAAGTGCTGCTGATCAATGAAGGGCATCACAGCAGAACAGCGGTGATGTTGTGAACTGCAAGCCTAAGACGCAGCTATGACCGCAAGAAGGCAAAGGATGATTTTTATTTTATTTTTTTAATTAAACTAGCCCAGCAGAGTGTCAGCCTGCAGTTCTGCTATGCGTGCCAGAAGGAGAGCTAAATCTTGCACTTGCAATGGCACAGGTTCAGTAATCTGACACTGGGAGATGAGTTAAATGAGATAAGAACAGCTATAATGGACACAGATTTTCCCAGCCATTCATGACATAATGTTTGTCTTCTGAAAAAAAAGAAATACAACAGTGCTTTCCTTCCAAAGCCACTTCCTTTGCTTACAACCATGTATGCTTCCCTCCCTTGAATTTACTGGAAGACATGAAAGAAGAGAGATTAAATCACAGATCTTAAAGAAATTTCAGTATCTAAATTCCTGGACGAGCAATGCGCCAAATTTTCTTATTTCAATTTCAAAAAAAAGTATTTTTATCCCACAGCTTTTCCCATTCAAGCATGTCTAGGCATTTCAGACCTAATTCATCCTGCTACGTACCTTTGGTTGTGTAGAATTTGTTAATAAACGGTTGAACTGAAAAGCCCACAATTCTAAAACAGCCGTCTTAATTAAACAGTGCGCTCTCAGAATCTAAAGCATCTTCTTATCCGGGAAAAAGACACAACTGACATTACTTTAAGAGATGGGAAGCTGAACGATAGGAAAGCGTGAAGAAGAGGAAGACAAGCTTTCACAGACAAGAGGTCACTAGCAAGTCAAATAGTCCCTCCCAAGATGTAGCTAACAGCACCTAGCAATTAATTATTTTAATCTCAGGGGTCTATCTCTCTAGATTGATGATGGTGGTTATAAATCAGCAGAAGAAAAATATTCTTTGAAGTACATATTACGCAGCTGAATAATTGAAGACGCTGTGAGTATTCAGGCCAATTAATCAGAGAGAAGTTGGCCCCGCTTTTACCGGCGCTGAGCTGGAACTGTGGCTGGAGTTGCCCTCGCCATAATGTTGCGTACGGCACGGACGTGGCCCACGCTTTGGCACAAAAGACCGTTTACAGCACAAAGTAGCGCGTAACGACACGATGGTGAAATAGCTACGAGAAAAGAAAAAGCTTTTGTGCTATCCCCTGCAGACGACCCAGGATTGAAACGTGCAGCGATTTCAAACCAAAACTAGTTTGCACGTGTTTACACACAGAAAATGATTGCCTGACACACAAAGTTGGGATAGAGTTGACCGGCTTCAGAAGCGACCCTTCAGAATGCCCCGCGTTCCTCAGAACGAATGTTCTCCCGCGAGATCTACACGGGCTGCGTAGGAGCCAAAATTACACACTGCCAAAGTAGGTGGGAAGACGAAAGTCGTTTGCGTTTATTATACATACCAGCAAAAGCTTTCTTATGTCAGACAAAGAGGCCGCAACCCAAAGGAGATGCAGCGGGTAACAACAGTCAAGACTTAAGAGCGTCCCCGAGAAATGAATTTCATTGGTATGACTGGAGACGGAAAGAGCCATTGCGAAAAAAAAAAAAAAGAAGCCCAGAAAATAAAACTAGGGGAATGCATTAGGATTTATGCACACTATAAAATAACAAATAGTTCCAACATAATTTTAGTAACTGTTGAACTGAAAGACAACTTCTGGTAATTTTAATATTTGCATATGAGAGTTTTGTAGTAGTTTCGTATCTTACTACAAAGACTGCTCCCACAAAGCTGCGTTTGTGATTTCCAAAGTTTCTTATTGCTGTTCCACTACCCCAACGAACGTGTATTTTGGAGTAACGTAAGGAGGAGAAAACCATGCCTCAAAAAAGCTAACAGCTTTATCTGAACACCAGTTCCCGCCACAAGATTGCTCCAGACAACAAAGTTATTTCATGCTTATGGACCCTTCTAATTTTCACTAATGGAAAAGCCAGGCTTCAACTAGTCTACCTTCTGAGAGCAATGGGACAATTCCCAATTATTCCTTTTATGCTGGTGGTTACGTTTCGACACCCTTGACTCTTTTGCTGACTCCTCCTTGAAATTCCAGAGCCTGCAGGATAGCGGCCATCCCGCCGCTCTTTCCACCGGAACGTTCACGTGTTTAATCAGTTTTGCTTTGTTTTTAACCAGGAGAAGACTAAAGAAGATAAAGGGCTACGTTCGGCAAAACCCTTCCGTGTATGCTTGATTTTTACTACATCTTTAGGTCCAACTGGTCTCAAATTAAATGGGCTTTGTTTTTTCTTTCTTTTTTTTTCTTTCTTTCTTTTTTTTTTTTTGCTAAAGGATGGATTTAAATACACACTTAACTGTGTTGCTGAGTTTGGGCCAATATTAGCAAATAGTGCAGCAGCAAAAGAGGAAGAGAAAACAAATGGAAAACCAACCCGCACTTGAGCCAAGAAGCAAATGTCTTCTATAAACCCTTTATGATGCTTCGCTGCCACAGACATCCGTAGGAGTCCTCCCACTACGTTCATTAATTTGACGCACTGGACTGGCTGCCAGCTGACTTTTACTATGTCAAAGCAGGATTTGTAAGAACTGAGGCAAAACTGCATAGTTTTCTCGGAAAAAGAACAGAATAAAAGCCTTTTGCCCAGCTGCACGTTCCTTCCAACTACAGCGTTTCAAAGGAGAGAAGTTATTTTAACCCATACTGATTTTAAAATATAAAGTAACATCAGTAACAGGGGTCTAATCCAGAACGGCACTTCGGGACTACCTGAACTTCAGGCAAGTGTAATCCCTGATGTCCCACTGGGCTATTCACCCACCAAACATTTCGGTATAGGTTCCAGCTCGGAAACAACGCGTGCAAGTCAGAATTATACTCATCAGTGTCAGTTTAAAAAACAGAATCTCAAAAGTGCCTGGAAAACATAGCCTGGCTTTTTTTTTGTTTTGTTTTTTTAAATGAAAAAGAGGCAAGGAAAAAAAAAGATTTTAATTTAAAGAATGAGAGCTTTTACCGTAGTCTGAGTAATCCTAAAAACTAGAAAAATCTTCACGTCGCTTACTACAACTTTCAAACTACTCTGAAAATAGAAATGGATAATCCTATTGTTTAATGGGAAAATTTCCTGGGCTGGAATTTGAGTGAAAGTGTCACGTAGTCATTTCCTGAAACAAGAAGTTCAAGTTTGGAGAGCGATCGATGCAGGAGATCTCAGAGCAGCTACGTCAAGGAGGATAATGGATTCCACCCATTCATCTCAAGGACTTGTCTCCCTGACGGCGTTCCCTGACAACCCTCTCAAGTGACCGCTGTGCTCAGCGCCAGCTGCTTTTTTAATTACGGTCCCAACAGCAAAAGCAGAGCTTGAACGTGGACACGCTTAGCACATCTCTCAGTATCGCAAGCTATCAAGCAAGATGCGGGCTGAGCAAAGAGATCCTTGACAAATCCAACGCGTGCAACCCCGACCTTAATTTTTTTTCCCTCTGATTCCTGTTTGCTTCAGCCGACACTTACCAGGGCTCCAGGATCTTTACTTCCTTCGCTGTTGCATCCATAATAGTCAGGGGTTTTGTCCAAGTCCTGCGCGTTCCCTTTCGTTCTCAGCCCCTTATCCGAATGACAAGACTGGCAAACGGGTGCATTGCCCATATCAGGTCTCCTGCTGACTCCTTGCTCCGCGGAAAGTGCCCGGCGCTCCCGAGGGACAGCCGACGATCCCGGAGGAGGATCCCGCCCCTGCTCCGCTAGCACCAGGCTCCCTTCCCCGAGCCGTCCTATGTCACGGAGAACCCGAAACCCCAGCAACTGCGGGCAGCCGTCGGTGACCGTTCCCAATTCAGGCGCTGCCGGGCTATTTTTACACCTACCAGGCCAGCTATGCACGTAAACGCCGTTGGCTTGGGCCGGCGGGGGGGGGGGAACCGCTCCCCAGCACCCAGCCAGCCCGCCCAGCACGTAAAGTTCAAGTCCCACCGAGTGAAACGCCTCTGCGTGCGAGGGTTATTCAATTACCCGGTTGCGTGCCTTTGAATGGGTGTTTTGTTGGGGTTTTTTGGGCTTGGTTTTTGTTTTTTGGGTGGTTTTTTTTGTGGGTTGTGGGGTTTTTTTGTTGTTTTTTTTTTTTTGTCCCCTACCGCCCTGGGTCTGGCTGTGTTTAGATAAAGCGCTGAATTTCAGGATGTTGCTAAGGCTTTCGGAGTTTCTAACTCAAAAAGATGATTCATTCAAGTTGCATCTATTTGATATGTACAAAGCGAGACAGAACGTATGAGCACAGATTTCACGACCATTTCGTTCCTGCGATTCACGTGCTATTTCAAGCTCGTGAGATAGACAATAGACAATATCTGCGATGAGCTTGCTTCTGAATTGATGTATCCCCCAGGTTTGATTTCAGAGAAGCTCAAGTGTATCCAAAAAGGGAATTCTCGGATGCTAGATCACTTCAGCTCTTGTCTATGTCGTGTCTGATCTTGTTTTGGGATTTTACTGTTGTTTTGGGGTTTTACTGTTGTTTTGGCTTAGGGTCACTGGGTTTTTTTTTTTAGCTAGACTAGTAATTATTAAAAAAAATACCAAAACAAAACCCCAAAGCAAACAAACAAACAAAAGCCCTACTAAAATTGAGAATAAGGACATTCCCTCTAGGTTTGAGTTACTTATCATGATTGTACCCAGTAGGATAAAAATAAGTTTGAGTGTTGCGTTCTGGAATCAACCCATTATTCCAGAGGAGGTCCACTGCAGAATTAAAAAAAAAACAAAAAAAAAACCAAAAAACCCCAAAAAAACATGAAACAAAACAACCCCCCCCCACAGTTAGCTGAGAAATAATTAGCAGTTTTGAAATGCTTCAGGAACAGCTGGAGGTAACGGAGGTGATGGAGACAGTTCGCCTGCCCGTAGGTAACAGAGTCCCATCGAATATATCGCAACGCACACGCAACCCCTGAGCGGAGCGGGGCATGGATTTCAAAAATTAAGCCCAAAAGTCCGCAGAAACAGAGTGACCCTCAAAGAATCCTAACACCTAGCCAACGCTCTTCTCTTTGGGGTTTCAGGGTATCGCTAACGCTGCGACATGCGTCCGCAGGCAGCGGTCCACAGCGTCCTACCGATTGCTACCCAGTTACCCCTCGCAGCAGCGCCGGCTGTAATGAGAGCGTGCCTTTTTAATCCTTTTAAGGATTACGGATCGCTATACGGTTCTCTTTCCTTTAAAATGGCTCTATAATTTTTCCCTTGACCGATGACTGCTCCGGGATGGGATCGCTCAGCTCCTTTGAAAAGCTCCAGGCGCTGCGACGCGCGACGAGTACGAACACGTGCCAGGCAGAGGCAGGCACAAAACGGCCAAAGTCATTGGCGCTTTTGGTTGCGTGATTATACGCTCGTACGGAACTGAGCCAAACCTGAACTACAAAACGTCCCCGACGACAACAGTTTTACCAGCAACCGGCAAATACAACAGATGCAATATGCAATATTCAATCTTACGTTCAGCCAGCCCGAACTTCAAATATAAAATGAGTAATAAATAAGTCGAGGCTTCAGCTCACGTTAAAACTACACATTAGAGTAACAAAATATAATACGCTCACACATCACGTCGCTACGGGCAGGCTGACCATGCCGAGAGCGGTCACCGTCCCAACCATTGCAACCGCATTTGCCGTTTGGTTCCCGCAACACGGAAAGCAATCACTGCCTTTAACTGACTCCAACGACCTTTCAGAAATTTTCACACGAGGCTAGCCTTCTCCTAATTAGCTGCCGTGGATTTTCTTCCACTCCTCCAAGGCATCGCCCTGGGACAGCAGGGTGTCTATACGTTGCCGTAACTTCTTCACGTAGTTATAAAAATAAAAGGACGCAAGAAGGAATCCCACCAAACGCTTGAGTTGACCAAAGTTCACGTAACGAAGGTTCCCACGCAAACTGGAACTAAAAGTCCTTGGATGGAGCAATCCATCTCATGTGAAATGAGCTTACTAGAAAACACAGACGAGAGCGAAACAAGGCAGCAGCTCAAGGGGAAAGGATGGCAAAACCCGAGTAGGACACGTTCCTTTGAAATAATGCTTGCAGAGAGCAACAATCTGCGTAGACAACTGATGAGAGCGACCGATAAGCTTTCTGCCAGAGCCTCGTAACAATATTACTGTTGTTTGTCAAAAATGGTTCAAAGTCATTAGGGCAAATTACTCAGAAAGCAAACACGTTCGTGTCTTGCCAAACTTAGTTAGGACATCGTATTCCAACAAAGTATACGTCTTACGGCGCGGGAATCAAAGCCTTTGTGGAGGAACATGCTGCCGTATCTTTGACAGTTCCCATGCTCTTTCTTGCTGCTGTTGTCCGAAACCAAACACGAAGGCACGGTTCTCAAGCATGAAACTCAGACCAAAGCATCTTCCTCCTCCTCTCTCTGCGGAAAAGCCAGAGCCCGCTCCGCGTCATGCTGCCAGAACTGCTCCGAAGCCCACGACCTTGCGTCTCTTCCAAAGAACCTCCTGTAGGTAATTCACTGAATCCGCTTGTTTTCCCACGCCTCAACGCACCCTTGACTCCTCAGCAGCCCAACAGACCCTTTTGCAACTTTAAACCCGAACTACCCCCGTAACCAGAACACCATCAGGAACGCTTTGAAGCGCCCAGTAAGAAAGAGCAGAGGACGTCGCATACTCTACCGAAACGCTGACGCTAGGGTAGCCAGCAGCTGAGACCGGATCCCGCTTGTCCCCCAAACATCGATACTACGGAAGAAACGGGAGAAAAGCTCAGTAATCCAGAAATCCACCTTTTTTGCTCCAGCCTGTGCTGTGCACTCGCACTTTAAGCACGTATATGACCCTCACGCTTTTTTTTTTGTTTGTTTGGGGTGGGGGGGGAATCACACTGTGCTTCATTTTGAGCGTTTACATTTTGCTGCGGTACTCGCGGTAAGTGCAAACCGGTTCACTCACCTTGGCAGGTTTTCCCCAAAGTTCGCCTTGTAAAGTGGCAGCGTTAACGGCGTCAGGGCTTCCATTTTTTACGAGAAATATTCTGGTAACGTGCTTCTGTCAGAAACCCCAGTCTTCCCACTCCTTTGCCTTCCCAGGTCAAATCCGAGTTATCCCCACGTCCAACTTTCCTTTCTTCTTGGCCAATAAACTCTTGGGTTTGAGTTTTCGCACGGGGAATTCTGTCTGACACCGAGAAAACGAGGAACGCATCAAAGCAACCGAGGGACTGCCCTGGTTCATTTGCTGAAAATCTTCATAATACTACTCTTTGCTTCACCGCAATTTCACAACGCCCCTCTTGGCATTATTCTTACACGACGTGGCGGCTCATATACCTATATATTTTAGTGACATAAATCCCCAAACGTATTATTATGAATTCTTTCCCCAAAGAGGTCTTTGCTATTATGGTTTTATGGTTAAACATAGCAATTAAAAGAAAAAAGTGAGAAAAGAGACTGTACTGAGACCTATATATTTCTAGGAGATTTCCTGAACTTTGAAATGTTTCCTAAACGCGAAGTCTTTCGCTCTTGAGGATTCTTTTATGGGAAGGCCAAGTACAACACGGCTCACTTGTGCCTGGCAATGCTTTTGAGTCAGATCTTCGGCTCACGCAGATTATCAACTCTGATGATTTATGCCGCTACGCCATTTACGCCCCCTTTATGTTTTACAATAACGACACCGATGCCATCATCGTTTCCCAAAAATGCAGCTTTTTTCTTCTCTCTTCCAGGATCTACCCTCTGTCGGTCGCGCAGACGACAACAAACAATTCCTGAAACCCAAGCAGCCTTTACAAAGAGGCAGCAAATCCTTTTCAGCTTCAATAATTTGAGTCCAATCAATTGCAAAAATCTATTCCGAGCCATTTTGAGGAGGACAAATCATTTTGCTCTGCTTTAGATGGTCAATCATTCAACGACAGCGACAAAGAGCTCTGAATCCAGGTGGTACCATATGTCTTTGCATCCCTCGGAGAACAAGCAAACAACTTGGGTTTTAATCACCGCGGCTACCGATCCTGCAGTACTGAAGGGGTACGGGTGTGACGGAATGGGGAAAAGATTGTTTCACCGATAGGAAAGTTCAGAACAAACAAGTATATAATACTTACAATTTTTTTTATTTTTTTTTTTCATACGATCTCCATTATTCTGAAATATTGATGGCTCCCTGGGGAATTTACAGGGCCCCTCCTCCAAACCCAAGCCACCTGAGCCTTCAACATTCCGCAGAGAAAAACCATGAAACAAACAAAAAATTTTAGAAACAGAAGAAAAATCAAAGTGTGGACAATTCAAATTCAAAGATACAGCATACTGCCTGACAGACCCTTCATATCCCGGTTAGAGTGTTAGCAAATGCCAAAGATAACCTTTTTATTCCAGTAGCCGTAGTGTTTAAATATGTCATCTACAGAAATGCAACATTAACTAAACCATTAGTATTTTGGCTTCCTGTAATGGAAAACAGACTCATTTATTTCGTGCTTGTTTTCATACCTGTTCACGGAGGGGGGGGAAAACGTCTCACGTGAATTCTGAGGTAATTCGGGAAAAAAAATAAAAAAAATTCTACAGATTATCAAACGATCAGCATGCGATTTGCTAACAAAGTTGGGGTTTTATTACCACCTCACCATCTATTTTCCTGTTTGAAAAAACCGCAAAGCACATCGCGCTGAGCGTTTTCATGCCCGGCGCTATTTGTATTTGCTGATATACATACAGGAATGCAGCTGTGTGAGAAAATTCCAGCTGTTCGCTCAATTAAAAAAAAAAAAAGGCACGATGGAAAGCCACAGCCCCAAACGCATTCGCAGTACCCTTGGCCAACACAGAGAAGGGTTTGGATCAACTCCGTCGCGGAGCCCAGCTTCCCCGGGATTAACGCGGCGGGCTCTGATTAGAAGCGGTAACCCAAGAGCAGCGACGCAGCGAAGCTTTCGCCGCGCACCGAAACGCGAATCTCAGGGGCAAAGGGTGAAGAAGGCAGCCACGCCGACCTAACCATCACTTCTTGTGCCCAAAACAGTGCTTTTTTTTTTTTCTTTTCAAAAAAAAGCAAATTTTTTAATTGTTTTTTTTGAGAACTTCACGGTTTTCTCTCCCTCCGTGGCCGCAAGCTGTAATTGGTACCTATTGGTCTCAGGCGGTGCAGTCTACATCCAAATCAAATATCTGGCCTCCATTAGCTCTAATTCGACGAGGAATGAAAGGTAACATAATAATAATAAATATCATCATCATCATCACCACATAATTCTTCCTTTCCAAAAGATCTCGCCATTCAGTGGCATTCACTAAAACTGACTTTATTCAGGGTGATGCCCAGCATTTATTGCAGTCTAAACGGTTTCCAGTCTAAATGTCAACTGTTGGTCTCTTTTTTTGTTGATGCAGCAGGTGCTGTCTGCAATGCTGGCAACGGGGAGCGAAAACAACAGTACTGTTCCAAAAAACAGATTTATTTTACTTTTTCCCCTCAAAAAGTTACCTTATCACAAGCTTTGAATTTTTTTTTTTTTTTTTTTTTTTTTCACTGAAACTTCAAAGAGAAAAATGGTCTGTAACTAACTTCTCTTCCCCGGAGCTCTGTCCGAGGCAGGATGATGATGAAACCTATTTACAGGCTAACGTATGCAAAATGTCATAGCTGGTAATTGAAAGTTCTACAGTCTTATCAGACCGTTTTGTGGAACTAGGGAAATGAGTTTATTTGTAAAATGCTGGAGGGGGAGAAAAAAAAAAGTATTCTTTTAGTATTAAACACATTTTGAAATTGTGCCTGTTTAAACCTGTTCTTTCTAAGCGCTGCTGGAAATTCCTGGGCAGAGCAGGATCCTCTTGTCTCCAAGGCAGCCGGTGTCTGGGCGTACCTTCACCCGGTACTGCAAAGAAGTAGATCGAGGTCTTCCATACCTCAGAAATGCTCCAAGGAATTGAAACCAGCACAGAGAAACACCGCTTTCAGCGTCACCTACCAGCGTAAGTATAAAAAAGAAAGAGCATCGGCTGTAAATTATATGCAACGGGTTTTTCCCGTTGCTGCGTTTGTCAGTTAAAGGGGGAGAGGGGGGAAGTAAATTCTCAGGGAACCCTCAAAGAGCACCACACTTTTGGTCGCTAGCTTTTACTCGCCCGTTGTAAGACAGGTTGCTGACGTACATAATTACACAGGGTCCGACGTACACACCGGTAGCTCATTTACTCAGTTTCTTTTTGCATCCCGTGCCTGCCTGTTATCTCAGAGCCCGTTAAATACATCTGGCATAGCAAGCGTTGCTATTACCCTGCATAGGAAACTAACTTCATCTGGAATATTAAGCTATTCCTTTTAGTAAATGGGTCTTTACGGTTAAGCGAGCATCAAAAAAAGCGCGTGACAAAGAAAACTCTACCTAACCTCCCCCAACTCGCGCACTCGTGTGAGTCAATGCACACCGATACGTACGCACACCTATGTGTGTGCACACACACACATTGAATAGACCTGCATCGATTCCGAAAACCACCCGGCTGTGCAAAACGGACTTGGTTTGAGTCGAACTACACCCACAAAAGAGCAAAACTTTTCTATTCCGTAATATTACGGCTTGAATGAGGCGCGCTCAACTAACCACACCGCTAGCTTGCTTGAAAAAACAAACCAGGATCCAGCGTTACCGACTCCGAGCCTCTGGCCGGAACAGGTCGGTAAGACTTCTGCGCCGACGAAAAGACGGGCTCTTCGGAGCAAACTCCTACAAGGCTTAGTTTTCCGACCTCTGAAGGAAGAGCGAGTCGTGAAATGAGAAGTTATACGCCGTGCTCGTCGCCTGTCAACAAACAGCACTTGAAAGCTTGAGTTTGTATCGCTCCCATCTCACTTTTTTTTTCCTCCTCCTTTCCCCACGCTGAAGTAGTTTGTAATCGAAGATAAATAAAAGATGACAATCTTCCAAAAGCAATTCTCTGCCATCAAAAGTGTTTTAACAGAGTATAATCAAGAACGTTGGTTTCTGTACGCAAACAACAATTTGCGCCTTGTAGTCATATAAATCAGCCAAACGAGGCACAGAATAGTAGGAAAAACAAATAAATATGCTATGTAACTGAATAAACTTCCCTTATTTCAAGCATATACACAGTTCTAAATATACATTTTGAGAGCCTGCGATTGAAAACGCATCTTGACATAGTTTATCAGCTAGACACGCCTCCCAGATAAAAACAAAACCATCTCCATACGCTTCATAGAAACACCAAAAGATCTACTGAAAAGCGCATCACCCGCAACCAATTCTTCAAAGAAATTCTGTGCCAATCCTGAATTACGTATAAATGAAAGATTGAGACCGCTTACGAACAACTGACAAAAGACAAAGGCAAACTTTGGCGTACTGCAGTCTCTCAGGACTATTAAAACCAGCAGTATCTATAAATTAAAGAGCGCCGAAGAAGGCGCGGTGACAAACCTGAGAAGTTTCCTTCCAGAGAATTCCTAAGTACGCGGTAAAAGTTTCTCCAGTTGCCATTCATAATTCACGATGCCGCGAGATGCACAACGTTAACGGCGCGCCTACCGTGCCTAGTGAACACGGGGCAAAACATCCAAGGTTTTAAGAACAACTTTGCGCGTTCTTGCGAGAAATAAACACCTAAGAAAGAGGCGATCAAATAAATATTAGTTTTGTAAATGGAGGTAAGCATGGATTCAGGAAAACGCCTTTAACCAAAAAAAAAAAAGGAAGAAGAAAACCTACTGAAAGCTGACGACACAAAATTCTGAACTAATAAAGAAGAGGAACTTCACAGGTTCTCTGCAGTTCAGCAGTAGCACCTACGAGATTGGATTCGCACAAAAAGCGCCCTCACGGAGCACCGAACCCCCAAATGTCAAACCTGCATTTAACGCGATGCAGATTCATTAAGCAGATCCCTGTTGTTTGACGGCGGCGGCAGCCTCTACAGAAGGACACTATAAACAAGATGTATCTTATGATGATCCTATTCAATGTACTTTCAAAATTCTTCTCCTGCTCTAGGGATCGTCTTGCTACAAAAACCAATGGGGTCTGATGTACGGGTTTGTAAGTTGTGTTGCAAGCATGAAACAAAAAATAAATCTGTGCTGCCTTCACCGTGCGGTCCTTGAGGGGTCACGGCTGGGTTATTGTTTCATCAAATAGGACAGACCCAAAAGGAGATGCTAGTAAACTCTATTAATGTCAATTAAAATGAACAACAACAACAACAAAATCAAATGTACAAAAAAAAACCCCCACAGTGAGACATACCGCCAGCAAGAAACAGAAGAATTTACAAAACGACCTTTCACAAAGCCTGGGCTTTTCTTTCAACACGAAACCCTCTTAGGGCAAGGCAAGCGCTAGCGGCATTTCCAATTCTATATTACATTATAACCGCAATATTTCATCATCACCAAGTAAATTATGCTCCCGAATTATCCTATCGAGCCTACCGTGTCCTCAAGAATCGAGGAAACCCTCAGCAATCACCACTCCCCCACCCGCCCCTACCAAAGTCCCACGACTCCAACGCGCAAGGGGAGCGGCATTAACCCCGACCGAGCAACGGGGAGCGACGTCCCTCGTGACGTCCAGCACTCGTCCGTTTTGGAGCGTCTTTTCCCATCTGTATTACTTCCCTCCAGCCCCCTTCTGTCACTATGACAGCTCATTTACTTGCACTTCACGGCCGAACACCAAAATTTGGCCCGGAGGCAATTAGAAGATGGAAAATAGGTCACGCGCCTCCCAAAAACCACTCCCCTCTCCCAACGCCTTCTCTCAACGGGGCATTTCCAGCTTTTCTCTCCGACAGCATCTTTGTAACGCCCAGCGGGACAGAGGCACATACAATTTCACTTACACGCAATGGAAAAATGAATACGTTGCCAATTAGGTACGTGCAGTTGTTAAACGGGGTCAGAAATAGATTCCAATTCATCCGGACCTGGCTCCTGTTACAAGAGAAGCACTTCTTCATACCACCAGCCTCAGCGGGGAAGTCCTACAGACTTGTTTATTTAATGGTTACCACCAGAAAAATTATTGCTCAACTGGCGCTTAGCCTGCACTACATTGGTATTTTGCTTTATAATGTTCCCTCTTACCTGAGAGTACAGTAAATTTAAAAAAAAAAATAACAAAAAAACCACAAAACAACAATCAGAAGAGGAACCAGGAGTCCCATCTCACTTGACACAACTCCTTATTTTGTGAAATATTGTACCAAACTTGTTCTTTCTTATGAGACTTGCACCTTCGGGAACTCCATCCGGGTAATCTTTCAGAACAAAAGCAAGATGTGCTCTATATTTGAGCTATAAATGACTACAAAGCAGTAGTATAGTAATTTCTATCAAAACTGAAACAGTAGATGTCAATTTTTCTAATTTTGACAAGTCCCCATTTGCCAGATTTCTGGTAAAGCGGCTATTTTTCTAAGCAAAATGTCCCGTAAAAGTTAGTAACAATAAATACTTATAAACATTCTAAGCCAATCATAATATTTGCCTTAGTATTATTAATTGCATTGCAAAGTAGAGGAAGGAGAATTATTTCCATTTTGCATACACGGAAGGCAAATTTCAGGCAGGTTCAGACCGCAGCCCGGGGTGATGAAGGAGGTCACCGACAAAGCCCCAAATCCCAGGGTTTCATCAGATGGACTACAATTCCCACTCGAATTCTGCATTTTACGTTCAGAATGAGTAAAAATAACGGGGGGCGGGGGGGGAATTTATATGGCAGGCTAAACAATAGCAAAAAAAAAAAACAAACCCAAACCCAGAAAAGTAATTATGCAAGGATACTCTAAATCAAAGTAATTCTGTATAATACACTACTTGAAGAGGCTGACATTTCCCAGGCAAAATGAATATTGAGCGCAAGACCTCAGATCCTCGGTAAGAGCTCTGAAAAGTCCTACTGCATTCAAAGTGACAAATGAAATTCCTTTTTTTTTTTTATTGCTGCAAAGATGACTCATATCAACACCACGTACATGGGAAGCAGCTGTCTGATTAACTGAATATTGGGCTATTCTTATCCATTCTCTACGAGCCTGCTCCGGCACCCGCTGAAGTCAACCCCATCTTTGCCTTTGGATTTTAACGGGATCAGTTTATCCCCGGCCGGGCGGTTCCTCTCGCACTCGCGGCTCCGACTCCCCCTCGCGCTAAAGGACCGTCAAGGACACAAAAATCAAAGGCAAAGCCCGCGGTGGTTTGGTCAACCGGCTTCTCTACAACCCACAGCCGCGTCCATGGGCGGTCAGGCATCCTCAAGACCTTCTGGAAGCAGCGAGGCCATCAACATTTCTGTCTACGTGGGATGTTTCCAATACACACTTTCTTCTCCACCCCCCCCCATTCCTATTTTTAAAAGCACATTTTAAAATCAGAGAATTCTTCCCCTATTTCTTAAGCTCCCCCCATAAGTACAAAATGAAGTCACGTATTGAGCACAAAGAAGAACACGCCAGTTTTAGCACAGTGCGAGGAAAACTTTCTGTTTTCTGATGTGGGATATTTTATGTGGAAGACTGGGAGAAAATGCAAGAAAGCAAAAGCGTAAAAATAATTAAAAATTGAAAGTACGTTAGTCAGTTCTTAAGTAGTTGGGGGGTGGATTTTTTTCTTGGATTTGGAGTGAAAATATCGCAAATAAAACCCCCAAACTCCCTGACTCTGAAAAGAAAACAGCCGCGGCTCCAATTTTGCAGGACTATACAATTGCTTTGGAGTACGAGAACCGTGTTTCACCTTTCGTAAGGATGAACATTCAGTAACTTTTTCCAAATCTCTGCAAAATCAAGCTTTCACTCTACACAGCAGAAATTCTGTTTGTGTAAGGGCTAAACACCGCCCTGACCTACATATTTAACGTTACGCTGTTGGGACAGAAGCTCGTGCGCTATTTCTTAATTGCTTTTTTGAAACGACTCAGGTGCTTTTCCAGTATTCCTCGGCTGGACGCGTCAACAATTCCATGGCTCCTTTCAATTTTCACCTACATTTCTAAAAGGACCAAAGGTATTGGTTAAAAATTAATTGCAATATTTTATATATATTAGGAAAGAAAAAAAACCTCTTCTGCATGTCCACTGCAGGATGGTTTCTACAGAAACCTTCCGTACGCGTATCAAACAAACCCGACCTACATATGGCAAAACTTTGACCCTTCTTCCTGCTTAATCAGCGACCCCCACCTGACGCCGCATTATCTTTGCACAGCGACGATGCACCTATTTTTAGCACCTGCACAAATATCCTAGGAAAAGCCACGGACGCCTTCACGCAGTATTTAGGAAGTTAATTTTTTTGCCGATTCCCTGACCCTATTTCTCACTGACAACAGGGGTCTCCCACCCCAACGAAACCCGGCGGGATTAAAGCACCAGCGCGTTTCTGCATTAACGATCTCAACAACTTCAAAGACGTCAGAGACCGCGTACCAACTTGAGAAGCCATAATATAACTTAAATAACCTCAGTGCACACAAAAGTGAGCATCACGTTTATCCCCCTCTGTATGAAGTGTGAGCGTCACAGGAGCTCGTATACAACGGGAACAAGCGTCTTGCCATTGTAGGGACCGCATCCCTTTTAGTTGCGTATATGCAACTATTATGACGTATACGCAACTATTATGACGTAACGGGAGCTACTTTTCAGTGGCTCTAAGGTAAAATAGGTAACGAACCATATTTCAGATAGCCCTTCCTGAACGGTTTAATGGAGTTACCCAAGCAAACTTAAAGGACCATTGATTCCCAGCTAGTGGGAATTACTTTCAAAAGGAAAACCAGAGAAGAATATGTGGAATTTGTGTTCGAACGGGTTAGAAGCACAGTAGCTCCTTTGCAAGGCTGAAGCACGCGCACTCATTCTTCACAAGGCATTACATTAATGTCATATGAACATCTCGAGTTCCCGGCATTGGGGAAAAAAAAAAAAAAAAAACAACAAAAAAAACCCCTTCATTTTATCTCTCTGCCTTTGGAAATGTCTCTCCAATTCCATTTGTGACTTTCAAGCTCTTTCAGCTCCTCTATTTTATCGTTATCTTTGGAACCCTACTAAGTTTATAAATAGTTTCAGAACACCAAAGCTCTCC
Organism: Aramus guarauna; assembly: GCA_013400195.1. Classification (NCBI taxonomy): domain Eukaryota; kingdom Metazoa; phylum Chordata; class Aves; order Gruiformes; family Aramidae; genus Aramus; species Aramus guarauna. The sequence continues at coordinate 380,108 of VXBL01009154.1, read as the reverse complement.
TCATGCCAACAACATGAGGATTTGAACAGGTCACGGAACATAAGACTTATCTAAAGAACATTTTGGTCCTCAAGGTATATTTGCTTAACGTTATTTTCCACCATAAAGAATCTTTCTTTCCACCACAGAGCTGCATCACAGAAATTGAACAGATGTTCACAAATGACATACGTACGAAAACATAAAGCGCTAAGGTGCTTATGTCATACGAAGATTTCCTGTTTGAAATCTTCTGGGGGAAAAAAAATATTCCTCAATCTCTTGAAATCATTAGCAAATCTTTCAGGGATTTCAACGAGTTGAGATTATTCTCTGTATTGTTATAAAATACGGGTTGGTTTTTTTTTTTTTTAACCTTTAATTACAGTTCCCCATCTCTAATCTATCCTTGTCCATCTCAAACACCTTTGCCAGAAGGGAGGCTGGTTCCTCTCGAGCATCCTATTTCCGTACCATTAACTTTGCGTATTAAAGCTGGTTTGACCAGCTACATCAAAAAAGGATCAAATGCCGCTTCCTCTATTTCAGGCTCCCGGACCAACGATGGTCACTACAACGAGGTAGGGACTACAAAATAATGACGGCTTATCGCTCAGAATAGAGGAAACGTGGACCGCTAAACCCACCCCCATGACTTGCAAAACGGCTACGTCGAGATAAATGGAAAATTGATGTTAATTCGCCTTTTCTACTACCTACGTATTCGTAAGCCGAAGCAACACCTCGGTTCCTCCTAAGCGGCCCTTAGAGAATTTCCTTCCGTTCCTCCATTTTAATGAAGTTACCGATCGCTGCTAAGAGCAGGCGCGCGCTGAGGTTTTCATCAGAGCCCCGTACCGAGGGTTACAAACAAACGCCGCAGGGACAAATCCTCGCGGCAACTCTAAGCAAATAGCCCTCATCCTGCCCGCGTTTTCATCGGCAACGCCACGCCGTGGGCACCAAATACTAAAAGGAACGGGTTGAGGGCTACAGGTTGCCTTAGGAATAGGGGGACGATGGCCAAGCACTGAGTTCCTTAAGCCTGGGAGAACTCATGCTGCAATGCAGAGCTCCGCTACAGAGCGCGGCTATTAATTATTTCCGATTTCACTCGGTTGGGAAACCCTTTCCAAGTCCTCGTCTTCACCAGGCTAAAGGGAAACAGCTCCAGTAAAGTACATATTGCTAGCGCTCGTATCCCAGGAAAGAGAAGTTAGTAAATAAATTATTCCCAAAGAAATGACCGTGTGGTTTATCCACCTTTCAGACAACGCTGCCGGCTTTGTGTCGCCCTCACGATAAGCAAGAAAAGGAAATAAGATACGACTCGGGGAATGTTTTTGCCATCCTAAAAATAAGCCCGATGCAGCGGTCATTGGCTGAAGGTGCCATTTGCCAAACGCAATTAGGCTGAGCAGCACAGACGGCGTGGGCGGCGTCTTCACGGAAAACACAGCAACAGCATTTAGAATATAGCATGGATTCGATCCAGTTGCTATGGAGTCTCCATGCATTTCTTCAGAAAAATGTGCTGCTATACATCAGTTGCTATTGCCACTGACCAGTCAAAGTAACTTTTTTTTTTTTCTTGTTAATCTAATTGACTTTTTCGTCTCCAGCAAAAGCCATTTTGCAAAATGATGTCGTAATCATTAATACCAAGCCTGCTTTGCACACAGCAGCTGGGCATGTCACATCCGCCTTTTAAATCGTACCGAATTCCTCCGGCAAAGTCACGTCACTCTACCAAAATACCTTCAAAACGTATCTATCCATACATCCTTTTTCCACGAGCAGCATCAAAAGAAATGGGCACCATTTGGAAAATGACTACTGGTTTGGTTTTTGGTTTTTTTTTTTTTTCTTCTGCTGTAACATAAAGTTTGGGTGGTTTGGGGGTTTTTTTTTTGGTTGGTTGTTTTTTTGTTTTTTTTTTAATTTGGTGCAAGAACGTAAGTTTTACCACGAGACAGACCAAGGTTCTTATTTCAATAACCTCTCTCCAACAGCAGAGGCTCAACCAGAGATAACTTACGGTGTTTGTTGCCTGACTCAACCAAGAGGAGTCAAGTCAACCTGGCCTGGAAACGCGGGCGACAGCGACGATTCCTTTCCCCCAGGCAGCTCGCGCCTCCCGTACCGCATTCATCAGCACAAATGAACATAACATGAGCACAACTATTGTCCGTTAGCTGATCGGAGCCCCAAGCTCTGTTGTTCGGCAAATCTCACCTACTGCCTCTTACTACTACAGCAGCAATGATATTAGCAACACGGTGCATGCAACTCCTTTCTTCTCCGCTGCATTGCTGCCTTTAAACAAAACAAAAAAAAATAATCAAGCAGTGGAGTACAAACTACTCCCGACTAAATCGTGGCCTGAGCAGTGAGGCACTAAGGAGCTTTTATCTGTTCCATCTCCTGTTGCGCTGTCAGCTTCACTGGTTTTGAGCAGTGATGTGTCTTTGTTAGACGTCCTGACATAGCACGAGCCAGAAATAGTAAATAATTTAAAATAAGCTTAAATTATTGAACCTAAAACAGCCTCGAAAGGTTTGTAATTACGGTTCTATAGGCTGAAATAATTTTCTACCAGCCTGGGGAAATAAGAGCTACATCCATTTTGGATGAGCAGCTGGTTCTCACCGCTGGCTTTATTTTGCATACAGAAATAAAAAGAACGCAGATCTAAATTTTTGGGCAAAAAGAAATCCACGCCCTTCCTCGGGTCCTGTACAACAGTAGCATCACACTCACATTTTCTAAATATGAAACACCGCCAAGTTCTCCACGGCTTGGTCCAACCATCTCCCCTGAGGACAATTAGTCTCAATGGACTTTCTCAGTGCACGCGCAAGGAAGGCGACTGTTTAAATCCAGCGTTATTTCTCTTCCTCTTTCTGTTCTTATTCTCTCTTCATCAGAAAGGGAACAGGGTCCGCAATACAATCCCCACCAGCTGTGGTGGGAATTTTGCTAGAGGATTAGAAGCTGACCCTTAATAGAAGCGTTCCCAAACTATGTACTCCGAAACGCATTTACTCTCAGTTCCCTAAAACTCTTTTCCGAAGCCCTAAGCAGCTAATCAACATGCTATATTTTGAAGAGGTTCACATGCTAAATTCTTCATCAGCATCAATAGATGGTAATTACAGACTTTTTTTAATTGGAGCCGTCATTTTCAGTCACTTGTAAAAGGGCAGCTAGCAATTAATTAATCCGTATCGATCCGTGCATGGAAGGTCTTAGTATGGGAATGAGCGTTAACGTGGTTTTGAAGCAATCCCTGAACAACTATCAGCAAAACACTGAAGCCAATTACAATATACGGAACTCATTTATAAATAACTACTGAGACAAAACCCTTGCACAGTGCCGACCTGTTAGCACCCTGTACGGTCCCGAGTCTTTGAACCATCTGCAATGTGTCAGATTTCAGTATTAAATGCTCTAATACTGTATATAATTGGCTAACGGTGTGGAATATCTACTACTTACACCTGGACAACTCCACGGACGGGCGAGAAGAAGAAAAAAAAAAATGTTGATTTTAGCTAAAGGATTACTAACAGGTTGCTAACAGGAGCATTCATCAAGACGTAGTTGAGTACAGGAAAGCAGTTTTGCAAACTGTGTTATCTTCCCCTAAAGAAGTAGTCAGGGAAGAGAAGTTTGTCAGCCGTTCAAACAAAACTACCGGGTGCCACAATGACTGCACAAAAGGAATTGCTTGGGATCAAGGCAGAGAACAGGAATTAGTTAAAAAAAAAAACCTTCAAGTAACACCCACATTCTCAAAAAGTAACACAAAAGAGATTTTGTGAGCATAGAGTCATGTCAATAAAGTACGGAAATCCGGTTTACTATCAGCCGTAGTATTTTGCCAAAATTCTGAGGAAGAAAAAAAATACTAAGTTTGGATAAAGTTGATGAGAAGCTCACAAAAACGCAAAATATTTCTTAAAAATTTAGAAGGAGCTGCAGGAACTTACACACCACCCTTTTGTTTGGACAAGAACCGACCCCTCAGGGAACAAAGGTTTTCCATCACACCTGAAAAATGCTACAGCACTGATACCGTTGACCTACACCTGACAACCCTCTCGCTGACATCAGGGGACTTTTTTTCTAAATAAAGAGGAGTTCAGGTCTCTACTTTGGAACCTGTTCTGTATCTTGACTGGAAATGAGTATGGGACAAATATAGAAAGGGGAAAGTTTTCTGTTACATTGGTCAACAAAACTCTTTAATTACTGACAGCAGAGCTACGCTTTGTTTAGTCCTATTCTTCACGATATCTTCGGCATGACACTGTATGACTAACGACGACCGCTTCCTAAATTTACATTTTCTAATTTGCACATGACCAGGACTTGAAGGGACGACTGCCAGTCACCTCATTAACCTCCAATTTACACCCTAACTCACTTATACGGCATTTGCACTCAAGTAGTTTTGAAACTGCTTTAAAGTCATCCTACAGGAGTCAGGTATCAGTCAGCATCCCAAATTGGACGCTGAACGCCTCTTTCCATTTTCACTACGTTGACTAAACAGGAAGAAATTCAAGCAGACGCCTCACCAAGAAACACCTATTTATAAAACCACTTTTGTTTGAATCCTGAAGCAATGCCAATGGGTGCGTTTGCAAAGAAAAGGCGGAAAAACAACTTCTACTACGGGGCAGACGCAGCCCACGATGCTTCCCGCACTCCCCATCCCTGGAAACGCGCTCCGGTTGGGCGGCGAGCCTTCGCCGGCGAGGGCACCGTCCCGGGAAAAGGATTGTTGCCCGAACGGCAATAACCTTACTACGCCGCTTACGGACATACTCACTGTTTCCACGCTCTGGATACGCTATATGTTGGCAACTATGTACACCAGGGCACGGCTCCAAACCTCGCCGTTAAAGTACGATCTCTCGATGCTCATATGCCGCTACTACTTCAGGTGCCAAACCTTCCCCAGGAGCTCAGTGGAAAAGCCTGAGGGACTAAATTACAGAAGCCAGATTCCTAAAAGCTTGACGTTTCACCGTTTAACATCTGACATCTACATTACGGTTTTAGCTCTTGACCTCCATTGGTAAAACTTCCCTTAAAACGCTTTCTTTTTAATTGCTTGACACAAAACAGCCCAAACGTAATGGAATAATTCTTCCAGCGGTGCAGAAACTGTCACCAATGTAAAGGACATAACCAGACATTTTATGAGAAGGTAAACAAAACCAACCAAAAAGCCATAAAAGTTTATCGGGGATAATTTCCTTCAATAATGTGTAAGTGCACTCTCAGTTTTTTTTAATCACTCATAGTTCCCGCCAAGTAGGAGCCTCACTGGTCAAATCTGTAGAGACCAGGATAGGTGGGATCACCGTAGGCAAGTGCTGCCATTTCTCCTCTCCCTTGGTCACTCTTTCTCAAGTTCAGCAAAAGGTCTTTTTTACTGAAACAGATGGAGCGAGAGATGAAAACTTAGGCACGTCGGACACTTTCATGACTTTATGGAAACAATCACGTTATGAGTCAAAAATCCAGCCATAAAATCCAAAGTGTACGCCGTTAAATTGGATTGCATGGAGCAAGCTTTACAACGCAAAAGGACAGACCGAGCACGCCAGGAGCACATTTTCCTCCTCCTGCGTACGGTACCCAACGCAACGGAGCTGTGAGCCCGATGCTTTATCTCCATCGGGGGAAGGAAGGTGGGAGAAAGAAGCGAAGCGAGATTCATACACGCATTCGTACCGCTCCATCTTCTCACGGCGAGATGAGAACTGCAGCCCCAGCTACCAGCAAAGGCTGGTGCACAAGCTGCCAAGCAGCAGCTCTGAAGGCCCCACTAAGTCAGATGTCCCCCACCCAAGTACTCCTCCTGCCCCATCTTCTTGTGAGGGAAACGACAAGGGAAAAACTCTTACGAGCTCACCCCGTGCACAGCCAGCAGAGAGGATCTCAGGTTGAGACCACTCCTGTGCCCATCGTGCCGGAGGGGACAAGTACCAGTGGGTGCGGTCTATGAGACCCAAGCCCAAGCATGCTTCTCTTCGCTACGTAACGCAAGAAGCAAGTACCATCACGATATTTATTTTGTGCTACCTACCTACTAACCTATCCCACAATCCTGTCTATTTTAAGACAATATTTTCTCCAGTATTCTAGGTATGGATTAATTTAATTTAAAGCTGTGAAGAGGAATATTTACCTGAGATACCAAAAACACACTCAGGTAAACGATCTCTGTTTTGAAATACTGTCTACGTGTGATTTATTAAGACCAAATAAATCTTTGTCTTTCAAAAATTACCAAAGAAATTAAATTTAAAAGCCGCATATAAATCATGGTACGGTTGGACAACGAACCAATACAAAGGTGAGCAAATGTAAACTTGTAGTGGAGATTGCTCCTTTCCCAAGCAAGGGAACTGGAGATCATCAGTCTTTACTACAACCCCTGGCTTGCCTTATTTCAGAATATCGTGTATTTGCTCCCGGTTTAATTACGGCAAGCAGCGCGAGAAGATGATGAGAGAAATAATGGCACTTGGCACCATGGTAACATTCTGTATCTGCAGAAGGGTGAACAGAGCCACCATTTTAGGGCCCCTCCTTGGTTTTCCTCGTTTACACTAAGCCCACAGTGAACGTAGCAGGTAGCTCGCCTGGGAAAGATGGACCAAACAGGACACGCACGTTAAACGCAGCGAGAGTGCCCGCGCAGCCGAGTATTTGCACGCTTCAGCAGCGTTGCGGTCACACGCGTATCATCCCTCAGACGGGACACCTAGAAACCGCAGCAGCAAACACCAATCTATCATGAAACGCGATGTCATCACAAGAAGCCCCATTCTACAAGGAAGCGAACGGTGGGGTATTATTTTTGTGCCAAGAAAATCTACATAACGAAGCCAGAAGTTTGAGATACAGAAGGTAAAGGGCATCAGGAATAGGCACCACCTACGCAAACACTCAGTTACGAAACACCAAAAAGATATTCTTTTTTCGTGGCTGAAGAGGCATTTGAAACATCTAGAAACTCTAGTGAATCACAAAGATGTTTGCCAAGGCAACGAACGGAACGCTGAACGGATAAGACATATTCAGCGCTGAAGAAAAAACAGTAGGTTAAAGCTGCAAAAAACCTTGAAAGCTTTAAACATACAGAAGTTAAAGAGCGAGAGACTCTTTCTGTCTCTTCCTTAGCCCAACGCGAACTCTACGCTGATCCCGCGGCACGTTCACACCAGTGGAGATACAGTTTGGCATCCACACACCCAAGCAGGAGCGACTAAGAGTGAAGAACTGCACCTCCACATGATTTCCTCCTTGGGATACCTTTCTCTAGCACGCCCAAGCGCTCCTTAACTCCTCACGTCCTCCCTTCCTCACCGAAGCTTCGGCCTTTTCCAAAGGGACGATGAGCCTTGTGGCCACCAGCCTTGGTGCAGAGCCCACGCACCAGACGACGAACACCCGCTCTTCCCCTGCTGAAGGTATGCTCGAAGGTCAGCTGGGCTTTGCCACCCGGCCCCCGAGACAAACGCGACATCGCTTTCCACGTGTATTTTCTAACGCCAGGTTTCTTTTCTGACGTTCGGTTCGTGAAAAAAGGAGGCGGTAACGTGAAAGGAGGTCTGCCGTGGAAGGACAACTAAGAAAACTCAGGCCCTGCCTTCTGCAGCTCCGCGGTGGAAGCCACGAACTCAAGACCGACTCTTCCCCACCCACACCTGAACCCTGCTGACAGCAGCAGCTCTTTCCTTCTCCCTCCATCCCTGTCTTCCTGCGGATACGGCCGGGCAGCAGCAGCTCCGTGCGAGCTTTGACAGCGCTGAGGCTGTCAAGTGAAGGACAAAGCTCACGGAGATGCAATTGTTTTCCTCCGTCTCTTCTGGCGAGCGACGGTGAATATTCCGGACACTCTGGGACGTTTTACGCTAATGGATGCTGAAGGGTGCTGAACTCGTGAGGCCGGCCTTGCAAAAAGGTACAAAAAGTATAAAATTTAAAAAAACTTTTAAAACCGTGTGTTAAAACACTACACAAATACCCACTGACTCCTAGCAGAGCCCAGAGGTCAAACTCTGTCCTCGTCGCTGACGGTAAAGGGGTAACAGGCATCAGCTTACCACATTTGTACAAAAATCCATTTTATTTGGCGGCAAAATCAATTTTGGCCGGCAGCTTTTTTCGTTTGGGGTTTTTAACTTTTGGTGGGTTTTCTAAAATCTTTTAAACGCCCGTCACACGCGAAGACAGCAAGCTCTGTCTCCTTGGGAAGCTATTTTAGACGGGGAAAAGCAAGCGTGTGCTACGCAGCGCCAGGGGGTAGGAAGCTGAATCCCAAGGCTGTAATTTCAGCGCTGCTGCTGACTCAGCGAGTGACCATGGCGTAACCACCCCGCTTCCCTTTCCTCACTCTGCCAAAGACGAGCAAAAGATGCCGAGCGGCAAGCGGAGCCGGGCCTTACGGATCCTGAATTTAGGTATAACGGAGTTAGTCGTGCCTAAATTTCAATACAATCTACGTATTCCAAGCTCTCACCTCCTCTCTCAGTACCTGGCTTTTAATGCTCGATACATTCGGGTGTTCAGATCGTTGGGGTTCTTTTTGTTTGCACACGCGTGTTTGCATCGGAATGTGCTTTCCAACATTGCCAGAAAAGATTGCACCCATAAAAGTGAAAACTTCCCACGTGAATGCCAGATGAACAGAGCTGACTCTTGTCAACCGGTTCGAAAAACCCCAACCGAGTCGGTCTCGGAAGGACTGCGGGAGAGGGTCTTGAAATTTGTCTTCAGCCTGCAAACACCTTCTTCCAGTTTTGGGGCGTGGAATGCTTCTGGTAAAGAACTACAGACGTCTGAGGCCCGCAAAGCCACCACGCGAGCAAGAGCGCTGGTGACGCTGGCCCTTCTCCCAGCTCTGCTACCGGCTGGGAGCCGTCAGCGTCCAGAGCTGCGTCGAGCAGCAGACGCGATGACATTTAAGAAGATTCTGGTCCTACCCGAGAAGGAGAGAAGCTACGGCCGTGGTTTGCATTGCTGCTGTCAAGACAGATGACGATCGCGCTGCGAAACGTCATTAAGCGCAAGGCTCGAGAGGCGAAGCCCGCACAGGTCCCACACCCCGCAGCGTCCCTGGCTGCCAGGAGAAGGACGGGACGGTTAACGGATGCCCGACGCGCTGGCAGAGCGGAAGAGCTGAAGTCACGGCCCTTCGTTACCCTCTTTTGCGTAATCAGGATGTTCCAGGGGCAGAGGAAAAGTTTCCATCCCAGGGCCGAATCAGCTCTCCAGGCATCCAGCACGTCTCGGCGGACGGCACGCATCCAAGCGAGGATTTGGAAGGACCGCTCGCGATGCCTTACGTTAGCACGTCCCCCCTCGCGCTGCCGTTCCTACAAACAAAAGGGATCGGCGTTGCGCTGAAAATCTGGTCGCGGCAATGCAATAGCTTTGAAATAATTCACAAAGCCGGGACCGTATATTCCCCATACGTAGGAAGAGTTTAAGTGTCGAGAGCAATCAAGCAATATTTGTTTACCTTTTGTGTCTCATACAGGCAATTTGTTCGTAGCCTCCATTTTCCGAGGAAGTCAACAAAAACTGCGAGGGCTCTGCACCCGCGAGGAGACAGTCGTGCTGTGCAGCAGAATAATTTATTTTTCTTCAGCAATTCAAGTGACATATATATAAATCTAGAGATACATCTCACAGATACGTGCACCTCACTTAACCTGATGAATCAAGACAAATATTAGATATAACGTATATTACATATTCTGTGCGTGTCGCGTCCGAGAGCGCGCGTCTCCATCTTCACCCGCCTAATCTGCTCCGCGTCCTGCACGGGACGAGCACGTATACGCCCAAACGCCAACAAAGTCATGCTCGCGCTGCTGCGCGTCTCATGCGGAAGGAGCGCGAGGGAGGATGCCCAGCCTCACCCCCCCAGAGTTTAGGGTGCAGCCGGGCGCTTCTTTACGTAAGAGCAAGGTAGAGCCGCAGTAAAAGGCAGACAGGACCGAGGGCCGTTGCCGACTATTAAAAAGGCAGAAGAGCAAACGTTAATTACGGTCTTCTCCGTATTTTCTAAGCAAAGACGACCGGCGTCGCCTAGATCGGAAAATCTGGTTAGCAGCCTGCGACATCATACGTTATTACTGACGCGAGCGCGGCCTCAGCCTGGCTGCTGGCGGTCAGGGATACGCAGCGCGCGGGGAAAGAGACAGCAGAAGGGGCACGATGAATTCTGTCCAGCTTTCAGTGAAGTAGTAGAATACACATTGGAATCAAACACAGCAGGAAAAACAACGCACGCTGTGATGGGTGCGGGGCAAACACGAGAAAAAGACCCTCCAGCAAGGACATTCATACATTAAATAAATTAGAGAGGGGGGGGAAGAAAAAAAAAAAAAAGGCTATTCTGCAGAGAATTCCACAATCAAAAAATGTAATCCCAAAACCTGCCTTCTGCTGCAGTGTCCCATTTAGGGGATTAGGTCGGTAATCGCAGTCTGCCCCAAGCAGCTCTGCCCCAGCATCCAAGCGCTGCATACACTAGAAATGATTTTCTTGTGTTGATAAAGGGAATTCTAACGCAACTTAATCAACTCCGCCTTTTAAAAGCCAGGGAGATCATATCCAAAGGTCCCGAAGGGATCAAACAGCCTCGGTAATTTTGGTGAAGTCGCGCGGTTCGGAATATGAAAATCCGTAAGATTGAATGTAAAATGAATTCAAAATTTCTCAGGTATGCCAAGGGAGCAGATGGCTTCTGAATCCTAGAGATTTGCCAAAGGGATCTGTCAATGCAAACGTTACGTCGCTGGGTTCTCTTTTTCTTTTTACAGAGACCCGTGTTGACATGCAATTTAGCAGAAAAGAAAAAAAAAAAAAAAAAAAAATGACAGGTTACATCTCTTGGTATTATCCCTTCCAGAAGACATGTATAAAGAACGGATCCAAACCTGGTGTCGGTGAAGGAGTTAACGCATCCCACAACCAAAAGATTCCTGAGATGGGAGAACAGAAATGGCAAGGAGGAGGCATTGGCAGAGGCACTCCCAGTGTAAACCAGTCCGAAAGCTAACCTCAACACAAGCTTCGGGGGGGGGTTTAATCTTTTCTCCGCTACTGTATATTATTTGTGTCCTTGGAAACTATAGAGAGATCTAGCAAATAAATCCTCTCCGTTGATTTTTTTCTCCCCTCCCCCCCCCCCGGCAATCAGAGATTGCCTTCCTCATTTCTAAC